>SJYQ01001191.1:189089-289303 GCA_006410935.1 Redunca redunca
AATCCCAAAGAAAGGCAATGCCAAAGAATGCTCAAACTACCGCACAGTTGCACTCATCTCACATGCTAGCAAAGTAATGCTCAAAATTCTCCAAGCCAGGCTTCAGCAATACTTGAACCGTGAACTTCCAGATGTTCAAGCTGCTTTTGGAAAAGGCAGAGGAACCAGAGAGCAAATTGCCAACATCCGCTGGATCATGGAAAAAGCAAGATAGTTCCAGAAAAACATCTATTTCTGCTTTATTGACTATGCCAAAGCCTTTGACTGTGTGGATCACAATAAACTGTGGAAAATNGCCTCATGAGAAATCTGTATGCAGGTCAGGAAGCAACAGTTAGAACTGGACGTGGAACAACAGACTGGTTCCAAATTGGAAAAGGAGTGCGTCAAGGCTGTATATTGTCACCCTGCTTATTTAACTTATATGCAGAGTACATCATGAGAAACGCTGGACTGGAAGAAACAAAAGCTGGAATCAAGATTGCCATGAGAAATATCAATAACCTCAGATATGCAGATGACACCACCCTTATGGCAGAAAGTGAAGAGGAACTCAAAAGCCTCTTAATGAAAGTGAAAGAGGAGAGTGAAAAAGTTGGCTTAAAGCTCAACATTCAGAAAACGAAGATCATGGCATCCGGTCCCATTGCTCCATGGGAAATAGATGGGGAAACAGTGGAAACAGTGACAGACTTTATTTTTGGGGGCTCCAAGATCACTGCAGATGGTGATTGCAGCCAAATTAAAAGACACTTACTCCTTGGAAGAAAAGTTATGAGCAACCTAGATAGCATGTTGAAAAGCAGAGACATTACTTTTCTGACTAAGGTCCGTCTAGTCAAGGCTGTGGTTTTTCCAGTAGTCATGTATGGATGTGAGAGTTGGACTGTGAAGAAGGCTGAGTGCCGAAGAATTGATGCTTTTGAACTGTGGTGTTGGAGAAGACTCTTGAGAGTCCCTTGGACTGCAAGGAGATCCAGCCAGTCCATTCTGAAGGAGATCAGCCCTGGGATTTCTTTGGAAGGAATGATGCTAAAGCTGAAACTCCAGTACTTTGGCCACCTCATGCGAAGATTTGACTCATTGGAAAAGACTCTGATGCTGGGAGGGATTGGGGGCAGGAGGAGAAGGGGACGACAGAGGATTAGATGGCTGGATGGCATCATGGGCTCGATGGGCGTAAATCTGAGTGAACTCTGGGAGTTGGTGATGGACAGGGAGGCCTGGCGTGCTGTGATTCATGGGGTCGAAAGAGTCGGACACGACTGATCGACTGAACTGAACTGAACTGAATTGAATGTGTGAAATACACTGATCGTATATGAAGTGTAAAATAGCTATGGATGGGGCAGAGGTGCTGGAGGTTACGGAGCCAGGGTTTCAAAACTACTCTGGTTAACATGCTAAGGGCTTTAGTGGAAATGGTGGACAGTGTGTGAGAGCCGATGGGAGTGATGTAAAAACCATAAGAAAAATCAAAACCCTGGGGCAGACATGAAGAATGCCTCTGAGGAGCCGTTCAGTAGACTGTACTGAGCGTCTAAACTTGGGTCAATAGAAACGTCCCAAACAGGAATCCAAGGAGGACAAAAAGAACAAAAAAATCAGAATAGAATATCCAGGGACAATTACAGAAAGGTGTGATGTCCACATTTGGGAGGAGAGGACGGAGCAAGGAGATTTGAAATAATAGCCGAGAATTTCCCAAAAGTAATGACATAAAGCAGACCACAAATCAGAGGTGCTGGGGGGATGCCAAGTGCAGAAAGGCCAGAAAATCAACACTTGGGCACGTCACATTCAAACTGCAGAACAGCAAAAACAATGTGGAAAGCACCCTGAATATACCACAGCTACAGGAAAGAGGAATGAGAGGAACATGGGACGTTTCATCAGCACGCCGGCGAGAGAGGAGTCAGACAGTATGTGTGCGTCTGTGTACAAAGCAGTCATCGTGCTCATGGATTCTGTGGTCGAGTTCAGAAAGGGTGTGTCAGAGATGACTTTTTTCTGCACGATGTCTGAGAGGGTCGCACGCTGGGAGCGGTGCAGTCATGGCTCTGGCGTCTTCTGCAGGTGTCTTCATGTGCATCTGGCCCCTGAGCTGGCTCGATATGGAAGGCTGGCTCAACTCAGAAGCTGCCTCTCATGTGGGCTAGGCTCACGGCATGAAGGCCTCAGAGAAATCTTCCTCGGCAGGGGCCCGGATGTCAACAGTGAGCGTCTGTGGGGCAGAAGTGGGGGTCTGCGGCACCACTGCCTGCCCGGACACTGTCTTGGGTGCTTGTGTATTAGCTGCTCACTGAGCCTCATGGCCACAGTTTACGGGTAGGTGGTCCCTTCCTGACGTTTCAGCATGGACCGGAGAGGGAAGGGGGGTTCTGGCTGAGACAGTCCAGCTCTGGGGTTGGTGCTGATGGTGCTGACAAGCTGACCCTGGCATCGGGTCTCTGCCCATCTGGCCCCCGGGGCTCCCAGGCGGTGGCCGTGCTTCCAGCTGCCCTGTCCCCACACCCGCCCACCAAGCACCTGCTCTGACCACGTCCACGTGTGTCGCCCCCAGGGGACAGGATGGTGGGTGTCTTCTCTGGGCTGTGGGGTGTCCAGGGGCAGAGGAGCCCCTTTTTCGGGGGGGGTCCAGCAACAGGCAAGAAGGGCAGTGGACGTGTCTGGTCTGGTCCCTCTGCAGTGGCCCTGATTTATCTCTGAATCTCTACACACTTCCCAGTGGCTGCCTCTTGAAGTAGTCCCTACGAGCATTTATTAAATTAGGGCTTCTGACGTCTCTCCTTGAGGCAGGGCAGCTTGCATTTCCCTTTTCTCACCTCTGGACTCTTCCTGCAGATGACCCTGCCGAGGGTGGTCTTGGCCTCTGTCTTCACGCCCCTACCGGGTGCCCTTGCCTCCCTGTGATTAGTCCAGCACCCCCACCCCCGGCACCAGACTTGCCTGGTCACCTGGTCTGTGGCCTTGTTTCATTGGAAAGCAGTGCTGTCCACTGCTGATTATATCTGGCCTGTGTCGTGGACACCGTTTAATTTCTTTTTAAATTGCTTTGTGTTCATTGCCACCAACTAGTCTATGAGCTCTTTGGGACTAGAGAGCACTTGTGTTTTATTATCTCTAAGGATGGAGGACAATGGGTTGTTCATAGCAAGTCTCAATAAATATTATTTATTGAAGAACCTGGAGAGTGATCACTTTGACCCTTCCTGTTAGTGAACGGTTGGAGTCCTGTGATGGCAAGGAGGGTGGAAAAACCTCCAGACTTGAGTAGTAACTCGTCATTATAACTATTTATTACCGAAAACAAACACATTCCCCTTCACATACTTAAGGAATCCTCATCACAACCCTTTGCTGCAGGTATGATTCTGTTGTTAAAAGATGAGGGATTGGGGTTCAAAGGCAGGAGCCGCCTTGTTCAGAGCTGTGGGTGAACGTGGTCTTCCTGATGCCAAAGTGAAAGTTGCCCAGTTGTGTCTGACTCTGCGACCCCATGGACCATACAGTCCATGGAATTCTCCAGGTCAGAATCCTGGAGTGGGTAGCCTTTCCTTCCTCCAGGGGATCTTCTCAACCCAGGGATCGAACCCAGGACTCCCACATTGCAGGCGAATTCTTTCCCAGCTGAGCCACAAGGGAAGCCCAAGAATACTGGAGTGGGTAGCCTATCCCTTCTCCAACGCATCTTCCTGACCCAGGGATCAAACTGGGTTCTCCTGCATTGCAGGCGGATTTTTCACCAGCTGAGCCACCAGGGAAGCCCCAAGTCACCATGCAAACAGCCTCCACCCACTGAGGAAACCAACGAACCAGGTGTCGGATAAGCTGAGGTCAGTGCAGAGATTCACGGCACCCAGTTTGGGTGGCAGCTGAGTCCCTGCTGGATGGGGTGGGAGGGGGCGGAGAGGGGGTGGTCCACCGAGCGCCCCTAGTCCCTGTGAGCTCTCGGTGTGGAGAACAGGGTTTTCTTGAAAACTTGAAGCAGCCCTCGCTGAGGGGCCTCAGTTCTGGGATTTAGTGGAGAAGCTCAGCAGCCTCACTTGCTCCTTGCACCGGGTACCGGACGTGCAGCCTTAACAGAGCAGAGCAGGCTCTACAGGTGGGATTTCCGCAGGAGGGAGGCAGAGACCGGCCATCACAGTCACATCCACAGCCAAGGGGGGCAAGGCTGCTGCCTTCAGGGCTGAGCTGCAGTTCCGTGTTCCCAGCCAGGCCTCTCTTGTCTGTGGCCGCACGCCTCCGTAAGAGCTGCTTCCCTGAGGATGCAAAGGCTGCCCACCTGGACAACGGGCCCCTTGGCCCACCCAGGCAGCGAGTGTCCCCTGTCCCGGGCTCGCTTGTCCACGTGCCTCAGCCCGAGGAGGGGACGACGGATTTTAGTTCCCCCTCTTCCCCCAACATCGGCTCCCCGGGCTGGTGGCGAGGGTCTGAAGTCACTCTGGATGCTGACCCCTTGCAGAACAGAGCTTGGGGCGGAGAGCCCCCCACTGGCCTCTTGCAGATGCCCCAGGTGTGGTCCTGGCTGAGGTGGTCACTGCCTGTGACGCTGCCCTGCTGGGTCGGGATGGAAAAAAATTCCCACGTGCAGGGAGGAAGGTGCCCTTTTCACCTCATTAGATGCAGCCTGACTCACCCACGGGACCGCAAGTGCGGTGGACACTTATACTTCTGGCTACCGGCTTTCTGAACCCTATTCTCTAGGCAGAGACCCCAACCCTGGCAGAAGCAGAGCCTGAGGCCTGGAGGCTGGATCTGGGGGGAGAGTGGCCAAGAGGGGCTGACGTCCCTGATGGTGAGTGTGGCTAAGCCCTAGCCCAGGGCACTCAAGGCACTCAGCCTCCGGCGGGGCTGCCCCGCCCTCACACAGTCCCCGCTCCCTGCAGGTGGGAGCCCTTGGGGACCGGAAGCAGCTGCTGCTTGGCGAGAGGGTTTCTCTGAGTGTGCAAGGGAATTATGGAGGCTCCTTCTCCCCTTGTGTCCAGGACCTGTCTCCCTGAGGGTTCACAGTGCTGCTGAATGACCCTCCCGTCTGGGTGCTCTGCTCCCCATGGGGCGACTGGCCAGTCACGTGGTCACTGTCCTGTCCCTTGAACTTGGGTGAACTTGGGTCTGAGGAGCCCCCACATGGAGTTTGAGTGGCCCCGTGTCCAGAACACAGGCTAACTCTCAACAGGCCGCTTTCCCAGGAGGAAGGACCCTGAGCTGACCTGCTGGCCACCAGGTGCTGTTTGTGTCCTGTGGGCAGTGTGGTCCCCTGCCAGCTCCAGCTCCAGCTGGAGGGCCCTGGGGGGAGGGCGACTCCCAGTGGACTTTGTCTATGAGGCCCGGGGGCAGCCTGAGTCATCTGCCTGCACTCAGCCCATTCACCTCACGTGGAGTCCCTGTCCCCCGAGTCCCTGTCCCCCCCCCCCCCGGAGTCTCTGTCCCCTCTGGAGTCCCTGTCCCCTGAGTCCCTGTCCCCCCGGAGTCCCTGTCCCCTGAGTCCCTGTTTCCCCCGAAGTCCCTGCCCCCCCCATGTCCCTGTCCAGTGGAGTCCCTATCCCCTGCCTCTGGCCACCAGGGGGCATCTGTTGTCCTTTTCACCTTGGGCTCGTTTCCCTCCAGACTGGGGCCTGATCTCAGATGCACAGATGAAAGTTCAGAAGCTGACCCTGCCGTTTCTTCGTGGGGGCAGACCTTCTGTGGACTCTGAGCCCCTAGAACTCTGCTTGATGAGAAAGGTCCAACACCCGAGGAAAGCACAATTGTGCTTGTTTTTATTCACTTAACAGAAACATTCACTTATCAGATTTCACTGAAGTGCAATTTACAGAACTCAGAGGCAAATTAACATATGTAAATTCATATTTTAAGGTTTCGGATTTTTTTTTACAAATATTACAAATGTACATCGATCGTTACAATATTGCCATTCAGTCATGCTTTTCATGTACATACTTTCACTGAAGAATTACTATTTATTGAGTTCATTTTGCTTAAAAAATGCTGAAAATTAACTGGGCACTGCTGGGAAAGTGTTTTCCTTTTTTACTGATGCATGTACTGCGGAGTGGTAGAAACCTAGTGCCTGTGTGACACGAGGCCCTAGAGTCCAGGTTGTTTGTCTTTGGAGGGTGTTTCTCCCTGGCTTCCTTTCTCACATGAGTTGGGAACCAGGCGTTTCTTTCTCCAGGGCCCGTGCTGCCCACACATCCCTTCAGCAGTGATACGATTTGGCCTGCATGTTCAGAGCTGTGGTGTCAGTGTCCCTTTTGGTGAACAGGCTCCAGGGCTCTGAAGAGACAACACGAAATCATGGGAATACGCCAGGGGCCGCCTAGTCCTGAGCAAAGACCTGAAACAGTCAATGAAGTGGGCTCAGGGCAGACATGCACCCGAGACCTGATGCTCAGTGGTACCAGGATGGGGTGGTCAGGCAAGAGAAAGGTGGGAGGTCGAGGAGGGAGAGAGCGTGAGAAAGAAGAGGCAGCCAGAGGCAGCAGCTGCCTCTGCTTCTTGTTTCTGCCTCCCCCCACCCGCCACCTGCACCCTTCATTTCATCTGATTCAGTTTGTTGGGGGATCTTAGCAGGAGATGGAGCATCCTGCATTCCCAGAACCCGCAGTGTAGCAGCAGGGGGTGAGTCAGGACTGGGCAGAGAGCGGGCAGGGGCCCCCAGGGGCCCTCCCAAGTCAGAGCTTCCTCCCCACCACCTACCCCCTGCAGGGACTCCACGCGGGGCCAGGGAGTATGTGGGGCGATGGGGAGGAGCTCAGGCTCACTTGGCTGCTGAGGGGTGGTCCATAAACAGGCTTTCCTGACTTCCCTTTGGTCTCATCAGAAAGTGCTATATGTTGTATTTTGGGGCCAATTAGACGATTTCATTGGAATGGCTTCTTAAAAAATGGGTATAGAAGTTTCTCTAAATTAAAAATGTCTAAGTTTCAATTGTCTTTTTAATTTCTTTAAACAAGATACTATAGACACATCTGAAATTTTTAATCTAAAAATAGGATTTCATCAAAATACTCTAACTATTCTGGGCATTGATATACCTTGTACTTACTATTTATGGCTCTCCAGACATGATAAACATTATACTGAAAAAAAACAAGAAAGAAAAAACGCATTTAACTTTACTAGTAAGAACAGAATACTGTGAAAAAGGAATCATGTGGGAAAATATGAGCTGCGCCTGCTTGAAAAGCTCATCGATGGTTCTGAGGAACAGTGGACGTTAAGACACCGTAGCCTCCAGCCATGAACAGACTCAGAGAGGAGCAAAAGGCAACAGCAGTTGTAGACCTGCACATCCTTTGCTTGGTAAAAACAAAACACAAATCTCGAATCGAGCAACTCGCTGTCACACGTGCGACCTGCTGCCCCCTCCCGACTCTGCAGGTGGGTCCCGCCAAGATGCTCTGCACACGGAGCCCCAGGCCTTCCCCCATGGTGCCATGTGTGCTGGGGAGGGAGGTGGACACGTTGGGGCTGGTGGATGGGACCCAGCAGGCAAGTGTGAGTGTGGAGGCATAGATGGTGCTCCGGCAGGTTCTGCGGACGGTGGACGGTGAGCCCTTTCGTTGGCTCTGTCCTGCTTTCAGGGGAACTCAAGTTTTCTTCTTACAGAGACCACAGGTGGGGTCCAGGAGGTGTCAGGCTCTGCTTGACTCAAATTACCCAGGTTTTTCCAATTAAAATGTGCAGATGGACCTGCCTAAGCAGGGCCAGGCTCCTGGGGCCTGGAGAGGAGGGAGAGGCACCTCTGGGCTCTGGGATGACCTGAGCTGGGTCCTCCCATCACCCCAGACCCCTCCTCGAGCTTTCAGTCGTCCCAGCTCCTGCCCCCACTTGCCCTCCTGTGCCGGGAACCCTGGGGCCCTTCCTCATTTCCTGCTCACTCATGGCAAAGTGCCAGGCCCTGAGCCCTGGCTTCCTGCTGCCCTTGGACCCTTGCTTTGCTGCAGGTGGGCTCTGCACACGACTCCTTGTCTACCTCTTCTGCCTAGAGGCACCCTCCTGACACAACAGACTGGCCCCAGGCTGGTGCTCACGGGCACTGAGTGTCAGGTGCCAGCCTCCTCAGGAGCAGCTGTTTACATATCAGTTGGGGTGGTTTGTGGAAACCCAGTGCCTCAGATGAACGTGAACATGCAGCCCTGACCCAGGCCCTGGGGGAGGCTCATGACGGGTGGGTGGGCGCCTTCTGAGCCCCTAAGCAGGAACTTTGGGTGGTGCCCCTGCCTTGTTTATGCGTCGCCCCCCTGCATCATCCCTATCATTTGCTCTCTGTGCTGGGAGATCCTTTGTATGAAGCGTGGATGGTGTCCCCGAGGATCAGCTCAGGGCGCTGCGAGCTGGGGTTCTGCTCAGAGCCAGGACCAGGCTGTGCCTCCAGCCTTGAGAGCAGGGCTCCGACTCAGGCTCCAGAGTCAGTCACAACCGGCCCAAGGCCTCTGGCTGTCTGAGCTTCATTCGGTGAGATGTCGGAGGATCAGAGACTTACATCACCTGGCCTTGACCCTGGTTGTGTAAGAATTAAGATTTTACTGTCTTTTCTCAGTTCTTATGAAAGATCACTATGAGTCATCTGTTTGCAAGAACGTTTTCATCTCTCTTGAAACTTTATCTTGGAAAAGTTGTCCACTGCCGTGCCGGTCTTCTTTTGTCAAAGAACTAGAGTGCTGAGTTTGACTTTATATTAAATCCTAGGAGAAGCGTCTCCTTCCAGACTTGTGACAAATACCGGCAGCTCGCTTTATCTCACTTTTGCCCCGTTGTTGTGGGATCTGTGAGTGCAACGCTGTGCTTGCATGTCTCAGGTTAAGTGAGGAGCCCGGGCTGCTATGGAGCTTTGCTGCTTCTGTTTTGCACCATGAATGCCAGATCTTTTAACTGGAGGAACTAGGGGCTGGTTGACCAGCATGATGGAGCCAGACATGAGTCCTCAGTGGTGAGAGGTGTACGATGGGCTGAGGGTGTCCTGGGTGTCTCCCCACTGCATGGAGCAGGCTCAGGTTCCTGCCCCCTCAATCCTGGGCAGCCTGGATGCACGAGGTGGGGGACCCAGAAGTGGGAGAACCCTGCCTGCTGCGCTGCTGCAGCTGCTTGAATGAAGGTTTTCTTGTTCAGGACAGAGATCGGAGAGCCAAGATCGGGGACCAAGATCCAGCAGGTTCCGTGTGCTCTGGGCTTGCTTCCTAATAAAGCTCAGTCACAAGGGCAGGACTCAGTCTGGGACGAGACGACCCCAAGTGGCTCAGACCTTGTCTGCGCTGTTGAGTTGTCGTCCACCAGGGACGCAGCCATGGGAGCGGTGATGTGGGGCTCTCGTCACTAGATGTCCGCAGATGGGTCCCTCAGGCCCTTGATCGTGGCCCTGGTGCTTTGGGAACTGACCCTTTGCTCTGTGAGAATGGTTCACTCTCTGGTCATGTTTTGGGGCTCCTTAATATCATGCACCTCGAGTCCTTTTGTAAGGAAGTGGAATAAAAACAAACTGATGAACGCGACAGCTCGTGCTTTCTGGCTTCTTTGGGGAGGAGCCCATGGCTTTTCTCTTCACTCGTGGCTTACCCTGAAGTCCCACATGCTGTGCTTGTGGGAGCCCCTCGGTCGGGAGGTGCATGGCGGGGTTGGGGCGCTGGGTGGGCCTGGCTGCTTCTTACCAGCTGCACCTCGGCACTTTTCAAGGCAGCACTTGGCACCTCTGGCCCGAATGGAAGCTCCCTTGGACACACGGGGGAGGGAGACAGGGCCGTCTGTGCTGGAAGCGGGGTGTGGTGGGCGACCTTGGTCCTGGCCTCCTGGGAGCGGCCATCAGAGAAGCACCACGCCCCTAACTCAAGGCAAGTTGCTCACCCGAGCTTGGACACGCGTGTTTCTGGAAACCAGAGAAAGCGAACGCTTGGTGCGGGTCAGCACCGTAGGGGCGCCCGCCGCACGCAGTGTGCCCCGCCGGCCTCACAGCGCTAGCAGGAATTGGTCTTGCTCTGGCGGCTTCCTCACCCACGTGCCCAGGCCGGCCTTCTGGAACGCTCTGCACAGCTGCTGTTTGACGGCCTGGTAGGTGCGCGCCCCCAGCTTGGCCTCACAGTACATGGATGGTGTGTCCCCGTGCCGTGGGATCCGAGTGCTCAGCTGTGGAACAGAGCAAGAGGGGCTGTGAGCCCGCCAGGAGCGACTGGCCAGCGGGGGCCGTGGTGGGGGCTCCAACTGCTCGCTGGCTGGTCTGCAGCCCTGATACTCACTGCCATGTAACTGAGGGGACCTAACCTTGGAGCGTCTGTCTCCTGTCTGAACCGGAACCACATTGACTCTGAAGTCCCCATAGACTTTTCACAGGCTGGGCCAGCCACAGCCGTTCACCACTGAGCCCCTTTCCATCTGCTTCTGGGGCCACAGGGAGAGCCTGCTGCAGGTGGGGGACCTGCTTGGAGGGGCCATGTCCGGGGTCCCCGGAGGACCAGTTGGCGTGGCTATGGTCACCTGGCCCCACCTGTGACCCCCGCCATCCCCTGCCCTCAGACCCTGGGAGGGAGTGGCCCTCACCTTGCCGTAGAGCCGTGCCCAGCGCGCCGAGAGCCTGTGCTTGCAGAGCCGGGAGGAGCGGCCACAACTCCGCCTCCCGGTGGTGGCGTCGATGACCTCCACGTCCGCTGTGCCCACCACCCAGTTCACGCTGAAGTGGGGCGCCTTCCCAGGCTGTCGCGCTTCTGCCTGACTCACTCCTGCCAAGAGAGGTCAGGTGCCGGGTGTGAGCGCTGCTTGCCCAGTGTGGTCCGGGGCTGAGGGAGGGGTGGGCAGCTGCTGTCACTGGGCTCGGGTGCACCCAGGGCGTTGGAGGCAAGGCTGTCCAATGAGGACACAGCCCATGTGTCCCCTCTCTGGATGTTTGTCCTGTGGACTGGGGAATGGATGGAGTCATGGGAAGGCTGCCTGAGAACACGTGTTCATGGGACGCCCGCTCCCATGCGTGCCAGCTTCCCACGGGGTGGACACCAGTGTCACAGACACAAGATGGAGTGAAAAGAAGTGAGGCCTGAGTGTGCAGGGCCGCCAGCATGGCGAGGTGACCAGAGGGCCCAGTGTGGACTGGAAACTGGCCCGTGTTTGCATTTCAGGACAGCAGAGCATTAAACTGGTTCCCTCTAAGCCCAGGGGCTGCTGCAGATTCTAAACCACAGAGGATGGTGGCCTCGAGGAGGGGCGCGGACCCTGAGCCCTCAGCCACGTGCCCTCCATGCCCTTCCACACTGTGTGCAGCCAACATGGCCAGACCCCCGGGTCCTGCCGGGGTCACACAGGAGGGGGCAGGGGATGCACTTGGCCTTGTGTTCACGGTCCTGACGCTGCAGGGTGTTCAGCCCAGCCCCTCCCCACTCCCACCCCCTTGGCCCTCCTGACACCTGGATCCAGCCACGAGGCACCCATCCTGTCCACACGCTGCTCCTCCACAGCCTGCTGCTCCCGAGTGGACGGCTGGATGGCTGGACAGTGGACGGGACCACTTAGTTCCCAGGGCAGCAGCGCCTGGTGCTGGAAGTCACTGCCCTGCAGACCCAGCCCCTGTGGGCGCCAACCCCCCAGGAGAGCCACCCCCAGGCTGTTGGTGGCCATCACCTGCCTGGGCTCAGGCTCGGGGACCCGTGGGCACAGCTTTGGGCCAGACTTGCAGACACCGTTCATGGTGGGGAGGTGTGTGAGGGGACCCTGTCCACCACAGGTCAGCCCAAGGTCACAGTGAGGAAAGCTGGGCCATGGTCCTAGACAGCCCCTGCGACCCCTGTCCCATGGCCTCCCTGCAGTTTCCTGAGGCCCCTCTCTGGCCCCGGCATCTGAGGGGCCTCCCTAATTCTGACAGAGGGTTGCAGGTCTTCGGAACAGGGTCTCGTGCATAAGAAGCCTGGGTCTCTAAGCACCAGGCAGTCCCAGTCCCGATGCTCTCCTGCCCTGTCTGAGCTCTGGGGTCCAAGATGCTGTCCTTGGCCGGAGGTGCCTCCTCTGGGGAGCTGGCCTGGCCTGTGGGCACCCTCACAGCTTAGCGCCTTCTGTTTTCGCTGCCACCCCGTGGGTACCACCAGTGCCCCTCGGCTCCTAAGTGAACATTTCAGGGTCCCGGGCACTCCTAGGCTGACTCTCACCACAGCCCTCCACCGTCTGTCTCCTCTTTCTGAGGATCTCGTCCAATCCCAAGCCCTGGACCGGCTGGTCCCTGTGGGTCTACATGTGTCTGCCTGGCCCCCCTGCAGGGGAAGAGCACGGGGAGCACAGAAACGCCCCTCTTCTACCTTCCCGGGAACGCTGGTCAGGACAGGCTCTTCGGGATGGAGGGTCACCCCCACCAAGCCCAGGGCTAGATGGCTGCCAGGGCAAGGCCATGTGACTCTTGGTCCTCAGGACCCTGGGCTGTGCCCCCTCCCAGCATGGGGGGACACTCAGGAGCTCGCTCCTGGGTCAGGTTGGGGTCGCCTGTGGCCCTGGGTCCCCTCTGCCGCTGGACACGCGTGCTTGTTGCCTGTGCTTCTGTGGCCCTGACAGTGACACAGCGCGTGCAGGGAGTCCACCCTGGGCCGTCACCAGTGCCTTCATCTGCCCGCCTGGCCTTCCAGGTACCGGGTGCTGGGTCTTAAGCGGCTGTGGGCCCGACCTGGAAAGCCTGCCCTGGGGCCGAGGGCTGATACAGGGGTGTGCGTCTGAGGATGGCCTCCTTACCACTCAGCAGGGGCCGGTTGTGCCGGTAGGAGGCAGGCAGCTGGCCGACGTCCTGGGTCCGGTGGCTCATGACGCGGGAGAGGTGGCCAGTGTGGCGCAGGCTGCCCACCACGATGCTGTGCAGGTACACGGGCTCGATGAAGTGGCAGAGCAGCGCGCCCTGCAGGCCCAGCACGTTCCACCTGCGGGGAGACGGGGGTCAGGCCCTGGGTTCCTGCCCCAGGGGGACCTGGCAGTGGGTGGGGCCTGCTCCGGTGACCCAACGAATTCATTGGGCTCAGGGCTGCTTTGACTTCAGGGGCCCTGAGCAGAGCACGGGGGTCCGAAATGAAAGCTGCTCTGGGTGCGTGTCGGCTTCTGCCAGCAAAGGTGACAGGCCCTTGTCAGACTTTCCCCTAAATTTGGGTGGAACATGGTTCTGCGTATGTGTTATTTAAGGCAGGATCCTGCGGTTTCCATTCTAAATTATGTGCTTAAAATCCAGCCTCCATCCGCTGCACAAGCATCACGCAGCTAATTTCTTACATCATTGTTCTTTTCATTAATTAACATTTCTCTGCGGTTAGAATGTTTATTGTGGGGCCTCCACGCCGCACATTTCCTTTCATGATTAATAAGGAGTCATTATATTTCCCTTTCCCGAAGCAGTCAATTAACACAGAATTCTTTCCATTAATTACTGAACGTTCAAACCAGCAGGCCTACCTGGAGAGCAGTCTGCTCCGGGAACCTGTGACACCAATTGCTTTAAAAAGTTCTCTTTAAATTTTATTCCGAAAACACAAGCAATTTAGCTGGCGATATTAATTTGCCTCAGAAGCATCGAGGTGAATGAGAAACATCTTTTAATCTCATGCAAGAAAAGGCAGCCATCTGGCTGGCGAGGATGGAGGCGCATCCCCCTCCCTCCATAAGTGCGGGTCATTAAAGTAATGTGCTCACCCACATAAAACTCAAGTGGAATATAAAAGGTAATATTTACACACAAACAGTTTAGTCCCACAATTTAAACAGTCATTGGTTTTATGAAACGTTTACTTTAGCCTATCAGATTTGCATAACTTCTCTTAAAAAAATGATTGTGGTCATTTCTGCGAGTCACATCCTGTCTCCTTGAAAGGAGTGGAGGGCTGTCCTTGGGGTTTGGTGGGCGATTCTCCCAGAGAGATGGCATCCGAAAGGTATGAAGGAGAGGACATTGCTGGAGGCATGAGATGCTGTGGAGTGGACATCCCCATGGATAACAAAGCCCTTTCTCAAACGATGAGGTCAGAATTCCAGAGGCCGTCCGTGGACTGGCTTGGAACAAAACTGTATCTGAATGGTTCTGGCTGTGGGATTGTCTAAAGACAAACAAATTCTGTATCTGGCTTCCTCCTAATCACCTTTGCACCAGAGATGATCAGCTTTCTCCTGGCCTGTCTGTAGGAGTTTAACTTGTCCAGCCAATGCTGTCGATAAAGCCAAAGTCACCCTGAGCTCAAACTGGAGAGTTTTCAGTTTTCTGGAGGGAATGGGAGAATGCCTTTCCTCTAGTTCAAACAGTGATATCACCGCAGTGTTGACAGAGAAGAAAGTTCCAGATCTGGTTTCTGCAGTGTTGACAGAGAAGAAAGTTCCAGATCTGGTTTCAGTGTAGATAATCTTAAATACATTTGTGTCTGTCTGTCAGTCACTGAAACGCCAACGATACCTGAGGGGGCGATCCTGGGAAGCTCGCTTCTTTAAAGAGGGATGTACTCTGTGCCCGGAGGACCCATGGGACTGCCCAGGCGGCCCCAGCCCAGACTGCCCTGCCCACATTCAGAGGGAGGGGCCCCCATGGCCCGAGATCTCAGCGCCGAAGTCCCTGGACAGCAGCTATAACTACTTGCAGTTCATTTTTATGGAGAAAGTTTTAATCTGTTCATTTAAAGACACACTGCAATCGATAATCAAGTTCAAGTGCTTAAAATTAGAAACCATATCTAAAGGAACATTAGTTCCAGAAGATTTAGACTTTTACAAGCCTCTGGACTCCGAGAAACAAGAGCTAAAGACCCCCAAACCCATTCCCCGTCCTTTCAGGAGGTGGCGTTTCGGCATTCGCTTGTGACGGAGGGTTTGGATCACTTCTCACAGCCAGGCCAGAAAGACCGGCCACGTCCGTGGGAACTGTCGATGCCCCACACCACGCTGGCCTCGTAGTGAGTTTCACTCTCTGTCCCCTGATGTTTGAGGTCCTAGAGATGGTGAATCTTCAATTCTGCATCATCTGTCCACTTCACTTTCTAGGGGTCAGTCAGAGGCCCAGCGCTCTTGGGGTAGCAGGAAGACTCCCTCATGCTGAAAACAGCTGCTTTTCCCTCTTGACGAGGGGTGAGAAGGTCACAGGGGAGGGCGCGTTTTCTTCTGACAGAGGAGCCAGCTGATGCTACAGGCACTTCTCTTTGCTGCAGAAATCAGTGCTTTGGTTTATGTGGTTGGGCCAGGGTGGTCGGTCCCTCCAGGGCAGTAAGCAGCCCTGTTTCTCCTGTAGCCTGTAGGTCATTTCCCTCAAGATTCCAGATCCCTGTTTACAGGGGCTCAGGTTTTATCTGTTGTGTAGCCCAGGAAGCCACAGGGGCACCGAGTGTACATGGGCCACCTCCGTGTGCAGGGTCAGGGTCCAGGGCCTGGGGTCCCCACTGCCCGGCTCCCCAGGTCCCTGGATGTCTGCCTCTCCGAGCCTCGGCTGCCCCTCTGACAGCTCTGCCTGACTCTCCAGGGAGGTGGGGGATGTGGGCAGAGTCCGGGACTGCAGGGTGCACCTTAGTACCAGACTAGGTCCCCCTCCGGGACCACAGCCCTCGTCCCCCTCCCCACACCAGGGCGGCTCTCGCATGAGGAGAGGGGCTCTTACCTGGCAATCTTGTCTGTGCAGGACATGGTGACCAGCTGCTCGCCCAGCAGGACACCATCCCAGGTCTGGACCGCGCCCGGGCCGCGCACAGGCACTGTCCCCTCCCCAGACTCGATCTTTGTGCGCAGGTGCCCCCGGAACTTCCTGGCCAGGTGCTTGCTGCTGCTCACTAGGAGATGAGAGCCGAGTAAGATTGGGGCGGGCTGGGAAGGGGGCCTCACTAGGAGATGACAGCCGCGTAAGACAGGGGTGGGGGGCCGCATAAGACGGGTTGGGGGGGTATCAGGCAGCACCTCTGGGTGGGACGGGCTCATGTAGACGTGGAGGAGCTGGGACGTGACTCCACCCCGGTCCAGCTCGGGTGGCGTCACACCACAGTTTGGACACTGACCATCAGAGGCTCGGCAGCCGTCTGGTCTCTGAACACTGAGCACAGGTGGGCCAGAGGAGGAGCTGCGTTTACAGCGCCGATGTCTGGGCTCCTTCTCGCCTCTTGAGAGGTTCTTTTCACCTTTGTGGCCATTCAGAAACCACACTTAGTTCCCAGGCAGCAGGCTGCAAACCCAGTCTAAATCCGAGGCCTGGCTCTATGGTCTCCCAGCTGTGTAGCCTTGGAAAAGCTACTTAAGACCACTGTGATAGTTACTTCATCTAAAAATGGGGACAAGACAGAGGTTACCTCTCTTTTAGGTTGAGGGACTGAGATGGGACCTGGGAGCCCAGAGCTGGTCCCTAGGGTCCGGTGGGGGGGGGGGCGTCTCTACACCCAGAAGTGACAGCAGCAGGTAGGGTACTGCCTTGTCACTGTTCCCCATCTTTCTGCTCCAGAGCCCCCACACCCACACACACCACAGTTACATGAAGCACTAGCTTGAACAAGACAGATTAACTTTACTACTTTGTCTTTTTAAAAAATTTCTGTATACTTAGTCTGCATTATATTGTATTATAGAAATGCTCAACTGCTTTGCATGCAAATTATATGTGAAATACCATAGTGATATCAGCACTGATACACGGTGACATGGATGGACAGGAGATGCCTTCTTTACAAGGCTTCTATATAAGTTTTAGAATTCGTGAAAATGCATTACTCTTTTGCATACCTCACTGAAGGTACCAAACAATATAGATGACATTTGAGTTTGCATGGGCACCTTCTCTTACAGATCTCAGATAATTCTTGGCATATGTTCTCAGAGTTCCAAAGAATAGCAAGAAGAGATAAGAAAGCCTTCTTCAGTGATCAGTGCAAAGAAATAGAGGAAAATAGCAGAATGGGAAAGACTAGAGATCTCTTCAAGAAAATTAGAGATACCAAGGGAACATTTCATGCAAAGATGGGCTCGATAAAGGACAGAAATGGTATGGACCTAACAGAAGCAGAAGATACTAAGAAGAGGTGGCAAGAATACACAGAACTGTACAAAAAAGATCTTCATGACCCGGATAATCATGATGGTGTGATCACCCACCTAGAGCCAGACATCCTGGAATGTGAAGTCAAGTGGGCCTTAGAAAGCATCACTATGAACAAAGCTAGTGGAGGTGATGGAATTCCAGTTGAGCTATTTCAAATCCTAAAAGATGATGCTGTGAAAGTGCTGCACTCAATATGCCAGCAAATTTGGAAAACTCAGCAGTGGCCACAGGACTGGAAAACATCAGTTTTCATTCCAATCCCAAAGAAAGGCAATGCCAGAGAATGATCAAACTACCACACAATTGCACTCATCTCACATGCTAGTAAAGTAATGCTCAAAATTCTCCAAGCCAGGCTTCAGCAATACGTGAACCGTGAACTTCCTGATCTTCAAGCTGGTTTTGGAAAAGGCAGAGGAACCAGAGATCAAATTGCCAGCATCTGCTGGATCACGGAAAAAGCAAGAGAGTTCCAGNCAGGAACTCTGCGCGTGGACCCCTCTGGCCGCCCGCACAGGGGAGCCCCCTGCACAGAAGAGCCCCGCCTTAGCGCGGAGGAGCCCGGCTGCGGCCTGCCAGCGGCCCCGCCCACACCCCGTCCTGCCTGTCACCGCCCCCTTCCTCCGGGTGCAGCTGTTTCACACGTCCTGCCCGGTTGCTGATTCCTCACACAGGCGGAGCCTGGGAACCCCTGAGGTGTCCCACCAGCCTCTCTGCCTCCCGACACTGCGCCAGGCCCCCAGCCACAGTTCCCCAGAACCTTGGGGCAAACGCGCAGCCCCGGCTTTCTGCAGCCGTTGCTGTTCCCCTCCCCAGACCTCCACGGCAGGGGCCCGAGTGTCCGTTCCCCCTGCCCCCAGCCTGCAGCTGGGAGCCAGCGCACAGCCAGGCCCGGGGTCGTGGTGACACACCCAGAGTCAGGGCGTTTGGAAACATTTCTGACCTGGACACTCAGGGCAGAAACCCCTCCTCACGTTTGGCGAGATCTCCAGCTCTCCCCCACATTCAGCCCTGGCCGACCCGCCGCGGGCCTGGAACTGAGGAGAAGCTGCAGATCAGGGGCTCGGATAAAGCTTCCCAGAGTGTATGAAGGCCTTGCTCCCCGTGCATCTGCTAAGCACCCCTGGGCCTGTCCCCTCTCTGTGCGACTGCTGGGACCCTGTGTTAGCGGGTGTGGGGGGCAGCAGGCCTGGCCGAGATGCCCGCTGTGCTCGGGGCCACCGAGAGTCTGCCCCTGTCTAGGGGTCCTTAAGCGAGACACCCCTGGGATGGCCCAGTGAAGAGCTGCGTGCTTTCGGGGCACGGCCGCTGGCAGGTGCAGGGCTGGCCAGGACTGAGGGGACGCCAGGACGGGGATGCCAGGGTGGAGGGACACAGGTGAAGGCCTCATGCTCACCTCAGGTGCAGCTCCAGCTGTGTGTATAGGAAGTGGACCAGCGCCCGCCTGGCCAGGATCTCCGCATGGCAGTCGTTGACCACCAGCCCCTGGTCGTTGATGTGCTCGCCGCTAATGCACTTTGTCCCCGAGGACAGGACGACCACCTGGGCTTGCCTGGCATCCAGGCCTGGGGAACAGAGGCGGCATCAGAGCCCGCGGCCGCTGCCATCCCTGCGGGCACTGAGTCTGCTCTTCTGCTCTGTCCCCACCCCTCCCTCCAACCTGTCTCAAGTTTATCTAAAAATAGACAGCCAGCCGGCCAGCGGAAGGTTCTGGGGAACTCGGGAACCCTGCTGCCACCCAGCCCTCGGCCGAGGATCACCCCCTAACTGGAAGACTCCCTGAGGGTGGGCCTGATGCCCACGTGTCCCCTCTGGAACTGTCCAGGACTATGCAAGCTGCTTCCTAGCCAAGCTTTCGGGTCCATGGGGAGCTCTGAGGGATATTGTTATGTAAATAAGGAAAGCAGCTCCTGCTGCTGGGGGTCCAGAGCCCTAAACCCTGGGGCTTGGGCATTGGGGTCACAAAGCCCTGCGGAACAGGAGACAGGACTGTGAGACCACCTTGAGCCAACCTGACCTGCGGTGAAGCCGAGACCCTGATTTCCAGGTTAAATCCTGAGTCCTGGCTTTCCTGAGAGCCATGCCTCTACTCAGAGGATACCAAGGGCTCCTCCTGGAGTGACCCCCTCCCCCAGTACACATATCTGAAGATCAAAAGCTCTTCAAAGGAACAGCTTTACCCAGCTTCTCGTTGGCGCCTTAATTAGTCCCGACCCCTCAGAACATCCTTGGACCTGCACCTGCCTTGGTGGGTGTGGGGGGCAATGAGAGCTGATGAACTCAGTGGCTTCCCTGACACTTCTTCCTTTCTTCTATCCTTTTCTTTCTCTCCTCCCTCCCTCCAGCCACCTCTTTCACAAGCAGCTGTGCCCAGCATGGACAACTGATGGTCATAATTAGGGAGAAAGTGGAATATTTTGTTGAATAAGATAACATGGTTTAAACACCGTAAAACCACCCCTGGCACATAGACAAACACTAGTGTTTTTTTCTGTTATTCGTTCACTAACAAACTTAGTGTTATGTTTCCACTAAATTTAGAGACTGGAAAAAAGATGGGGATAGTTTATTGCCACCAGAGAAAATAAGGAGTTGGTTTTTTCCCCCATGAAATCTTTGGGGCAGTTAAATACTGGGCTATGACTTGATGACCATCTACATGTGGCATCTGAATGGCTTTGATGGGAGCGTCTGATTTCAGAAGAACACGGCCCAGGTTCAGTCATCTTCCCTTCTTCATGTACTCCTGACATGTGCTGCCTTCCTGATGCAGGTGGACATAGGCATTTCTGGGATGTAGCCCACAGTCAGGGCTGCTGCCTATCACCTGGTTGAGCTCTGACTTGGTGGGACCTGGTGAATTCTTCTAGACTAAACTCCTGTTTATCTGCATGTGAGCCGGGAGTAGGCTGGGTGGTCCTCATGTTCTTTCTTGCTCCATTTTAAGGGGAGACATTTACCATAAATAAGTCAGCATGCATGTTATGTGGGGTCAGTGGTAAATCTATCCTGCATTTTGTGGTTTAAACTAATAGTTTAAACCCCAGACTTAAAATCAATTGTTCGTCACACTCCTTGTTGCAAGGTGTCTGCCCCTTGGAATCTCAATGTGCCCTGTGTCTCCATGGAGACGTTTCATCAACTAAACTGTTATTATGACCGACTCCTTGGAATCCAGTTCATCATTTACCATCTTTCACCACAGCACGGGGCTTCTGTCCAGTTCATTTGCTCCTACTCATCTCCCCTGCATCCTCCTGGGCATAAATAAAATACCCGACTTTTAATTTTACTATTGAAGCAACTGCCAGTCATTCAGGAAAAGAGAAAAAGAAAGCATTTGGGAATAAGGGGACAAAGTCCTTGAATCTTGCCTCTGTGAGGCCTCTGTGAAGGTGGACATTCCCTTGTGCTCCTGGTGATGGAACTAAGTCTCAACTGTATTTGATCTGTCAGGATCTATCGAGTGCCAATGGGAAAGCAATGTTTAAGTGCCAGTTCTTCTCGAGTCAGAGTGCAGCCCAACTCTCCACCTCATTGCTCACCTGAGCAAAATGCATGCAACAAAGCACCTCTTACATCTCTTAACATCTCATTACTCTGAGAGGTTGGCTGATGTTCCAGTGCTGAGCTCATCAGCACTTCCAATTTTTCCAGAGAAGACAGGCCTGGCCACTGCCCAGAGGGCCTGGCACTCTGGATGGGGCTGTCCTGGGCTGTACTCTCTGCCGCCCAATTTCAAGGAGGTGTGTTTTTTCAGGGCGGGTATAAATCCCAGGCATTCATGTATGTTTAAAGCTGCACGTTAACTTAAATGGGAGAGTTAACTTACATGGGAAAGAGTGAAACCGAAGCTTCTAACTTTTGAAGGCCAGGCTGGGAAAAGACAGGTTTAAATGTAAACTTTTAAAAATATACACTAGGGAACCCCTTTTTTGGCTCTTTCATAACCTTAGACCTAAGCAGTTGCATGGACAGATCTTCACCACTGTGCCTTGAGTTGTGTCCGGGGCCACGTGGATGATGGGCTGTAGCCTGTGGCTGCATCTTAGCTCTGCACACCCCCTCCCCACCTCAGACGTGAGGGTCACCTGGCCTCTTGGTCTTGGTCTTGGTACTTCTTCAAATTGATAATAAAGATTCCCACTTTTCCCACTTCTCCAGGTTGGCTCAATCAACTGATTGGCGTATGCGAAAATGCTATCAAAATTACAATTTTCATATCAACTGAGACTCATGACAAACAGCCGCTCAGACATTGCTTCTTCATGGGAGCATGGGCGCTGTCAGAACAGAGCTTGACCTGGGCTCCACCGGAACTCAGTCCAGATTTGGGTCCAGAGGCTCTGATTCTCCTTCATTTCCAGCCCTATGGGAAGGAGGGGTTCCAGGGGGAGTGTGACTGGGGATGGGGCTTGATCGCCAGGACCTGTGAGCGGAGGGCGTGGGAATGGGCCTGCTTTCCAGCACTGACGGCAGAGAAAGCATGATGCTGAGCTGGGCTGAGCCTGCGTCCCATTTTAATTCAGGGGCTGCCCCCCTGGAGCGGATGCATGGGGTTGAGGGAGGAGGTTCATCTCCTCGCTTCGGCCTCAGGTAGTCCCTTGTGGATGACCAACTCCTACCCAGTCTGCTCAAGGAGGCGCCTGCAGCAGGAAACAGGGTGGGTGGGGCAGGCAGCATTTCTGCTCCGGTGGGAAATGCGTGCGCGGTGCCTATGATGATTGGACCAATATTTTACTCACAAATGTGGATGTTCAGACAGAAATCATAACCAGGATAAAAGGGAAAAACTGAAACTAAAGAAAGACGCCACCGATCACAGAGGAATCACTGTGATTAGGGACCAGAGACAGGCTCAGTAACGTGCTGGTGAGTCAGAGAAACCTGAAGAGACTGGCTGGCAGTGAAACAAGAAGAGCATCCTCTGAAGAAACAGGAACCAGAGGACAAGACAGGAGTTGCAGACAATAGCTTGCAAAAATTAGAACACGGGGCAGCTGAAGTGCTGTCACATACACAGGGAATTTCCAGGAACACAGAGTAAAAGGTATATTAACAGCAAGTCTTCCCTGGTGGCTCAGATGGTTAAGAATCTGTCTGTAATACAGGAAACCAGGTTTGATCCCTGGGTCAGGAAGATCCCCTGGAGAAGGGAAGGGCAACCCAGTCCAGCATTCTTGCCTGGAAAATTCCAGGAACACAGAGTAAACGGTAGATTAACAGGAAGGTGAAAGATGGGGAGTTAGCTGAGAATGTTGAAAGTTTGACAAAAATGTGAATGAAAGAAGGAATTTATCAAATAAATGATATAGGAAAAATTGCAAAATAAATGACTTAAATATGTCAGAGAAGGTGACTGGCTCACACATACACAGTCTTATGAAATTACATAGCATTCAAGTGAAAAAGACCCTGCCCTCCCGTGGCAGGGGTGGGGCAACCACTGCAAACAGATGTCAGTTAGGACATTCCTAGTCAGAGATACTGGATGAGAGAGCGGAGAAAAGCCCTGGAAAATACCCAGGGCAAGCAAGCGTGAGCTCAGACACCCCAGCTCACCCTCCCAGGAGCAAGAGACCTGGGTTAAGAAGCTCCTGGAGATATGGGGATTCAGCTTCCATCCTACGCATTTTAAAGATGTTTCTAGAGACAGAAGGAGGATGGCATGGATGCTGAGACAGTGGTCCAGGCGGATGGTATGGGACCCTTGGCCTAGCGGGCAGAGACTCCAGCATCGGTGCACCCCGAAGGTGCGAGGGCTTGGAGGTCATGTGACCACCCCCCCCCCAAAGTGGTTTAAGGAAGTCTAGCTGCTCAGACCAACATTCAGTATCACATGGTCTGAGAGATGGGGGGGCTTGAGGATGGATGTGACCCAAGAGGGGGACAGGATCTTTCCTCAGAAATGCACCCCCCACAATGAGAACCGTGAGATTCCCGCAAGTCACCTGACTTTGCCACACGACTTATAGCATCCTGAGTGTAGATGCTGTTTAGCGGTTTCAGTCTTAAACTCACGGCAGAGGCAAGATAGAGGAGACAGCCAAGGCACAGAACACAGAAGAGAGAATGAACGCCATCGGTGATGACATAAAAATCCATCCACGTGCAGAGATGTCACCAGGGGAAGACAGGGTTGACACCACTAGCCCCGATTTACAAAATGGAAAGTAAAGACACCCCATCCAATCTAACATGGTGAAAAGCAAAGGGTTAAGTGGGTATTATAGATACAGAAATGGAAAATAAAATAGTATCCATTTTTTCATAGTGTGAATCAATTGATAAGATTTAGAATAGAAAATCTTGAAACATAGAACCAGCACAATATTTAGAGTCACAAGAGCAAAATTTAAAATGATTAAAATGTCTGCCTCCGAGTTTGCTTGGGGCCAAGGATGGAAACTTCTGTTTGTAAGTTCTCTTCTTTTTGTGCTTTTCCCAGTGAATGCAGTGTTTTCATAAAGGTAAAAGGGATGCTGTTCATATGTATATGTTTCTGCCATGTATTTCTCACAGTGGCTACAAAACGGCATCAGCCTCACTCATGAGCTAATAGATGTGGGTGAACTGGCTTCCTGCCTAAAAATGGAGGGGATGACATGTCAGGTTTTATTTCAAAATAAACTTAATTTATAACATTGTAATATATGTTATAAAAGCTAGAAAAAGACACATCACCCCCTTTTAGAGTTTCTTAGGCATTTGCTCCAATAACTGAATTAGAATTCTGATTACATTGCCCATCACCTTTAAGTAAGTGAAAATTAGAAAATATTTCTATTAGTTATTTTGCAAAATATTTCCTAATCTCTTTTTAATCGTGTTTATTAAACCTTCTCTTTATAACAGGAAAGTATATGTCAGTAATTTATTCTTCCATGTTCATAAGTTACTAATCAGTGTAGGTTTACCATATAAAGTCTCACATTCATGTAATATTGCACACAATGTGCTCAGTCATCTCAGTCCTGTCCAACTCTTTGCAACCCTATAGAGCTCTCCAGACTCCTCTGTCCGTGGGATTCTCTGGGCAGGAACACTGGAGTGGATTGCCACACCCTCCTCCAGGGGATTCTTCCCAACCCAGGGATTGAACCTGTGGCTCCTGTGTTTATGCATTGGCAGATGGATTCTTTACCACTGAGCCACTGGGGAAGCCCATGTTATATTGGGTTGGCCAAAAAATTTGTGTGCAGTTTTCTATAACATTTTATGGAAAGCCCCAAATGAACATTTTGGTCAACCAATGCATCTAGTTTCTTTACGTGGATTCCCTGCTGTGGCCATGTGAATGGCGGGCTGCCTCCAGCGGCAGTGGTCTGGACTGGAGAGGGGGCCTCTTAGCCCTTAGTTTGGGACAGTTTTTATTCTATCAAGGCAGAGTGACAGGGTTACCGAACGCTGGTGGCTCATGTGGGGCACTTGCTCCAAATTCAACGGTGTCACTGATGGAAGAGACTTGCCTTTGACTTAGAACGTTACCCTTATAAAGTGATTCATGAGCTCTTCATGTCCTTTGTCCTAGTCACCAGCTTACCCTGGGAGGCATTTTCATTTCGGTTTTCCCAGCGTGGAAAGACTGAGTGAATGTCCTTGCGCTGCTGCCCCGACTGCAGTGGCCTTGCACTCGGTGGCCCTGCAGGAGCCTCTGGTGTCTAGAGTGAGACGGAAGTGGGCCGGTTGTCTGGCTTCTAACACCCATGCTTTTGGACAGTAATCGTTCTCTGGTAGGTCATTACCAGCTCACCTCAAACTTTGCAGCTAGCAACAGTTGAATTCAAATAACCAGATGGCAAGTTACTATTAGTAGGTTATTTAGTAGTGAGATGTTTTCACCCAAATTGATGGTTTAAAACTAAGCATCACTTTCTTGAACCTGGCTGGTAAGAGCAGCCTTGATGGGCCATTTGTCACTGTCCTGTCACTGTCTGTGAGCAGTTAGGGGTGGGGGCTGGAGAAGGCCTGCCTTGTGTCTCCTGCAATGGGCTTGTTCAGGGTGGTGTGTGCCCTGAGAGGGGGACTGAAGAATCTCAGGGTAAGGGGTTCCCTGTGGGGCCTGACCCTGGCTGAGCTCCTGCAGACAGGAGGCTGTGGTCCCTCCGACCATGGGGTGTGGGGACATGCCTGACGGAAAGGGACTGCCGTGCCCTCCGGTCGCCCTTCTTCGGAGCTCTGGGGGGGTGGACTGTCTGCTCTGTTCCATGTCTTCATGGGGAGGGGGTCCTGTTTCCAGGCTCGCCCCCTCTTCCCGGTGGGGAGGCGTTACCTCGGGTCATGACGATCCCGGCCAGCGCCTTGTGGCGGGCGTGCGCCGAGGCCAGGCCCGTGGCCAGCTCTCGGAACTTCTGTGTGACCAGCTGGGACACGGCATCTGCGAACTCCTGGAAAACACAAGCAGCAGCCTTGTGACCGTGCCTCCTCACTCCTCCACTCTACCCGCGGCCCGCCGCCTGCTCCGTGACCCCCTGGCGTCAAGATGGTAAGCCGGCCACAGTGATTCTGGCCCAGCGTGGCGCCGGGGCACGAGCCCTCAAGCAGGACCCTGAGGGGACTGTCCCTGCCTCCCTCCAGCCTCACAGAGGCTTCCTCCAGTTGAGGAGGGGCTGGTGCTCACACCACTGACAACTGGTTCCCATTTTCTTCCCTGTGTCACAGAACCAATCACCCCAACACCCAGGAATCATCCCAACATCTGGGAACCGCCCTTTCTCTTCAGTGACTTTCCAGGTGCTTCCTGGATGGCGGGGTCCAGAGCCCCCCACCCCCGCTTCTAAGCACCCCCTCCCACCCTGTCCCCATTTGGCCTCTGAACCACCTGCCCTCCATCAAGACCTTCCTTTAAACATCTCCCCTACAAGCCTTTTTTCTTTATCCTTTTAAGGGGTCCTTGACATTTATGTTAAGCGTATTTCTCAATTAACATTTTATAAAGGTGAATGTAGAAAGAAAAAAGCAAAGATTTCTTTAACTTTTCTTACTCTGGGTGGAGGACAGTCTAATTAAGATGTACAGGGGTATTTAGCCGGTTAAAATTTATCTCTTTGATATTTAACCAGTATCACTTCCTAGGGCGGCTTTGAGACGTCTCGCTTCTTTGGTATTTAACCCACATTACTTTCTAGGGTGGCTTTGAAAAGTCTTGCTTGTAGTTTTGCCAGGGGGAATTTTATGGAATGTTTATATATTGAACTATGACCCTTAGTTTTTCTGGGTTTAAAAGTCAGAAGGAGAGAATCATGAATAACCATCTGCATTGGAAAAGTGCATGTCCTCTGTTAAGGCACTGAGGTGTGTCCTCAGACCTTCTGTGAAATGAACAGATTGGGGCTTCATAAGGAACTCAGCCTGGAGCTGTGCTCAGGCCTCCTTCCTTCACAAACCCTCTCCACCCCCCACCCTCTAGTCCCCCATCTCCCTAGCCCCCATCCCCTCATCCCCAGCACTGCAACTATTTTCAGTGATTGGCTTTAATTAAACCACATACATGCTTGCAGCTGCATGTAGTTCTTCATAGTTGGATTTGTGTGTGTAAATGTTGTTGTTGATTACGTGGTGTGTTAGAAGCCAGGCAGAAACTTAGAATTCACGTTGGGAGATGCAGACTTACCGTCTAATTTAACACTAGGAATTTTTAATATTTTAATCACTTGAGATTTAATACATACAGTCAACTCTGGTTACTGCAAACCCAACTAATCAGACTCTGAGATAATTTGATTTTTCTCCATTTGGTTTATGGTAGAAGCAGCTAAATGCTCAAAAACAAGCTTGTGTCTTGAATTATTTTTGTAAGTTCAGATTCCAGGGTGCCTCCATGGGCTGCGTGGAGCTCCTTCAGTCTCCTAGGGTGGAGGTGAGCACCCCAACCAACAGCAAACTTTGAGGGGGTCTTTCCAGCCCACTTTCCAGGTCAGGAAGCAACAGTTAGAACTGGACATGGAACAACAGACTGGTTCCAAATAGGAAAAGGAGTACATCAAGGCTGTATAGTGTCACCCTACTTTTTTAACTTATATGCAGAGTACATCATGAGAAACGCTGGACTGGAGGAAGCACAAGCTGGAATTAAGATTGCTGGGAGAAATATCAATAACCTCAGATATGCAGATGATACCACCGTTATGGCAGAAAGTGAAGAGGAACTAAAAAGCCTCTTGATGAAAGTGAAAGAGGAGAGTGAAAAAGTTGGCTTAAAGCTCAACATTCAGAAAACGAAGATCATGGCATCCGGTCCCATCACTTCATGGGAAATAGATGGGGAAACAGTGGAAACAGTATCAGACTTTATTTTTTTGGGCTCCAAAATCACTGCAGACGGTGATTGCAGCCATGAAATTAAGACGCTTACTCCTTGGAAGGAAAGTTATGACCAACCTAGATAACATATTCAAAAGCAGAGACATTACTTTGCCGACTAAGGTCCGTCTAGTCAAGGCTATGGTTTTTCCAGTGGTCATGTATGGATGTGAGAGTTGAACTGTGAAGGAAGCTGAGCGCCGAAAAATTGATGCTTTGAACTGTGGTGTTGGGGAAGACTCTTGAGAGTCCCTTGGACTGCAAGGAGGTCCAACCAGTCCTGTCTAAAGGAGATCAGTCCTGGGTGTTCATTGGAAGGACTGATGCTAAAGCTGAAACCCCAATACTTTGGCCCCCTCATGCGAAGAATTGACTCATTGGAAAAGACTCTGATGCTGAGAGGGATTAGGGGCAGGAGGAGAAGGGGACGACAGAGGATGAGATGGCTGGATGGCATCGCCAACTCGATGGACATGAGTTTGAGTAAACTCTGGGAGTTGGTGATGGACAGGGAGGCCTGGCGTGCTGCGATTCATGGGGTCGCAAAGAGTCGGACACGACTGAGCGACTGAACTAAACTGAACTTCCAGCCAACAGGCTGCACAGTGCAGCATCAGTGCTTTCTTGTCTAGTCTGTCCCTGACGGGGAGGGGAGGGGTCCTACAGAAACCCCTGAGTCTGGTCTAGTCCATCCTAGCGGGGAGAGGAAGTGTCCCACAGAGACCCCTGAGCCTTGTCTCATCCGTCGCTGATGGGGAGGAGGGGGGTCCTACAGAGATCTCCGAGCCTGGTCTAGTCCATCCTGGGGGGAGGGGAGAGGTCCTACAGAGACCCCTGAGTCTGGTCTGGTTCAGCCTCTGGGCACAAGCCCAGCGAGAGTTGTGGTGAAGCCCCTCCTGGCACCCTCAGGGTGGGTGGTCCGCCCATCAGGACAGAGAACAGGGAGAGTCTGGTGGGGTCTGGGTGGGGCAGTAGAGGCTGGATGTGGGGATGGGTGAGAAGCCAGCTTTGCAACATCGAAAGCCCTGTGCAGAGAAGCTCTAAGGATACACTGCAAAAATCCTGAATAATGAGCTGAAGCGTCGTTTACAACATAAATTTCTTGTTAAATAGGAAAAAGAGGATGTTTGGCGGCTGGTGATTTAGCCTCCGAAGGTCCCTGGTAGCAGGAGAGGGTCGCTGTGTCTTCCCCAAGTGGGTCGTGGCCTCTCTTGGGGCTTACAGTGGGAGGAAACGTGATGCCCAGGGGCCTGCTGCCTCCCCCATGTCCTCTTCTCTTCTGCAGGAGCAGACAGGATGACTGGGGTGGGGGCTGCAGAGTCTGCAGAGCCGCCCAGCCCCTTCAGGGCCTGACGAGCTCTGTCTGGGGTCCGCTGATGCTTTTCGTGCAGAACTTGGCACAGGCTGGACACTTGGAACAGAAGCGATCAGAGGAGAGCGGACTGGCTTCTGGTTAAATGATGGTGATCGTCAGGTGGCTCTGCTTCCAGAGGTTAAGTGGGGAAGTTGGCTCCGCATTTAATGAGCTGCGCGTTCCCAATGAAAACAGGAACGCGATGCTACTTGTGTGTATGTGGTCCGCATGCTGCCCGCCGGCCCCAATTACTGAGGCAAATTACCAGCATTATTCAAATAGGAAAAATAAACTTTAAATAGGAACACCAAAAGACTCAAACTCCACTTATTTCCAACACTAATATTTTGAAAAGCCTAAGTCAATAAAATGTGTTCCAGGAGTAGTCCTCAGGGTAAAATTGACATTCAGCCAAAGTGGGGAGAATATTAAAATCGATAGATTATGAGAGAGAGAGCTTTGGGTAAATATTTTCCTGCTGAAATCCCGCCTTCGGGTTTATGCTGCTGGAATATCAGAAAGGTTAGATTTGCATATGGGCAGGGCAGGATGGGGCGCCCTTGCCCTCCTGTCCACCTTGTCCACAGCACACGAGGTGAATGGACATCCGGAGGCGGAGGCAGGCTGCCAGCGGTCGAGGGAGTAGGGCTGACTTTTGTCTGCTCTTGACCGTCCATGTGGCCAGAACTGGGAAGGCCGGAGAAAAGCTGTGGGGATGGTCATCAGGCCGCCAGAGGGCAGGCACGGCTCAGAGGGGGCGCCATGAACATGAACAGGCGAGGATCTTCCCCAGTCTCCCTCTCAACAGTCCTCTGGGTCCGAGGAAATGCTGGGCTCCGGGCCTCGGTCATGGCTCCTGTTTACTGGCAATGGCAATAAAGCCTCATTCATTTCAAAGTCAGGGACTGGTAAACACGTGTGCAATGATTCAATTATTCTATATCTTGAATTACTGAATGCCTATAACGAATCTGAAGGAAGGCATGAAAGATGGAAGGCCTTTGCACCCTTCCTTGGCACCGTGGAAAAGCTCTGAACTTGGCACAGAGCTTCGACAGTGATGGTCGAGATGGCCATTCCAGTAACGGCTTCTCTGGTGCCCATGACTCCCCTGGGCCATCCCTCTTCGCTGCCTGGATGACCCTGACCTCGAGGTATGCCATCTGCTGGGTGTGCTTTCAAAGAACTTGGACGACAGGTGAACATCGAGGCCCGGAGAGCTGTGTACTGGCCTGGCATCCACCCCTGGGCACGGATATGCGCTGTGAATGCATCGGTTGTGAGGAGCAGTCACACACACGTGAAAGCTTCACGCAGCCGAGTTTAGTGAGAATCCGGCAATTTGGGGTGAGAAGATGCTCACCAGTTAGGCCATTTGCTGATCTTTTATCACCTGGAGTCAGGCTGTCCGCACTGCCGGCGGCCTGGCTGGTCTACACTCGTCTTTCTGACTCGTCCATCCTGCCGTCAGCCTCGGGCCAGGTGTTCCGGGGTCATTGATGAACATCGCATTCCTCAGCCCAGCACCCAGGTGGCACCTTCCTGATCATCTTGGCAACAGCAGTGTCCACACCACCCCCTTCGACACACACACCTGCCCACACACTCACACATAACACCCCCACACCCACACAAACACTCCCCCACCCCCCCCCANCACCCCAAGACCCCATCCCACACACACACCACTTTCTCACTCCACAAACCCCAGTCAAAGTGTATGTTGCCTTTGGGGCCTCTGGACCACCCCCAAACCCCCACCCCAGGGCAGAGAAATTAATCAAAATTTATTGAACAAGACACTAGTGGGTTTCAAGTCTGATTTCAAGCTTCTGAAACCCAGAGATGAGTCAGATGGGGCCCTCTGTCTGGAGGAGCCCCTGACTCAGTATCTCCCCTGGGCTGGGGGCCTGCCTGGAGCTGAGTGCCCAGGGCAGCCCATCCCCTTCACCTACACGTAGTCCCAGAGGCAGCTGTTGTGGTCACCTGTCCACAGACCAACAAGCTGAGAAGCAAGGAGACCCCACATTTGTTGTCTTGAATAATTGAGAGTTGAGGTTGTGTGCACAAATGCCAGCATATCTACATATCGATTAGGTAAATTGTAGTTACAATTATCTGAATGGTTAGATATAGACACATTCATTTAAACATGTTAACAGCAGTTACTGCTTTAACAATTAACTTCAATACAATAAACATGTAGAAGAAAACTAAAACCACGTTGGAAAATGTGATATTTCTGCTTTTGTTGCACTGGTGCTTTCTCAGGGAGATATTTTGCATCTGGGTCTAATTAGAATCTTTAAATTCTCATTAGTGTGAAAACATGAGGACGTGCACAGATGAGGGCCTCTGTTTGGGGCTGATTCATGGCTGTTTGAGCTCATCTGGATCGAAGACGACATAAACAAGAAGAATCACTGCTGCACATCGAGAGGGAAGGGCTCTCTGTGGGGAGCGCAGCCCCTCAGAGGACGTGGTGTTTACTTTCTTAGCTTTTGTTAAATTTGGGAGCAGTTGTTTAGCTATTGCCTGAATAGCAAGGGAGCCTCACACCTGTTCTGAAAAATTACCAGGATGTCAACACTGTTCTCCAAATGCTGAGCTCTCAGACCCTTCGTCTTGTGACTTGGACCCTGATCTCATCTCTTTACCCTGAGAATCAGTTCCCAAAGGAGAAATAAAGTAGGTTAAAATTGCTAACTAGCTTTGAACAGCACACCTGTAGCGCTGACTGAAGCTGGGACTGGGCAATTCTTCAAGTTCATGGAGGCCTGAGACCAGGGATCCACCACCATGTGCTTCCTGTGTGAGACACGTGGGAGAGGCAGCTGGACATCCGTGGTGGGGAAGGTTGTTGTCCCCGTGCCCTGGACACAGCACCGTGGGACACACACCTGGGACCTTGACCTGGTGCTTCCCACTCCGGGAACCAGCTCCATCCCTGGGCCACCACGCAAGCCACCAGCTGGCGCCTGGCACCACAGCAAGTGAAGGGCTTTCCCGTTGAAGCCAGTCCTTAAAGTCTGGAAAGGGTGACCGTCCCTTCAACTCACAGACACCAAGGCAAGATGTGACTACCAGGAGCATGAAGGACATGGAGCCATGACACCAAGACACGTTTCCAGTAAACGGCACTGGGAAAACCGGAGATTACAAATTTCCTGACAAAGGATTCAAAACAACTGTTTTAATTGAAGCTCACTGAGCTACGAGAGAGCTCAGAGAGACAGCTCAACAAAACCAGGAAAGCAATTCATGCACAAAACAAGGAGCTTAATGGAGACAGAAATCATTAAACAGGACCAAACAGAAATTCAGGAGCTGGAGAATACAATGACTGTGATAAGAAAACACAACAGGGAGCTTCACCAGCAGACCTGGTCGAGCAGGAATTCCTCTTTCTAGAGAAATCTGTGAACTCAAAGACAAGTCACTTGGAACTATCCAGGGGAGAAGAAAGGAAAAAAGGATGGGCAGGAGAGGGATTTATGGGACACGGTTAAAGGACCGATGGACACATTATGGGAGTCCAGAAGAGCAGAGGCAGAACAAGAGGCAGAAAGCTTAAAGAAACAGCGATTAAAAAAGCTTCCTGAACCTGGAGAAGGAAACAGCCATAGACTCAGGAAGCAAAGGATCTGAAGCGGTTTGAGCAGGACGAGGTCTATGCCAGGACATGCCGTGATTCCATGGCGGAAGTCGAAGACAGACAGAGGCTTCTGAAGGCAGCGAGAGGCAAGGGACTCATCCTGCATAAGGGACGCCCGTGAGGTCCCCACTGGGTTTTTCAGCAAAAACCTTGCAGGCCACAGAGGTACATTCAAAGCACCAAGGAAAGAAAAAGGCCACTCTTTGAAAATGAAGGTGAGAGGGTGTCTCCCAGGCAGACAAAGCTGAGGGATCACATGCTCAGGACCAGCCTCGCAATGTGTGTGCACACACACCGTGGAGTCGTGTTCACCTCTATGAAAAAGGGGATCCTGTGTCTGCGACAACGTGGACGGGCCTGGAGGACACAGAAACCCAAAGTACTTGTGGAATCTACAGGAGCGCTGGGTGATGCTGCAAATTCGCTGCAAACAAGTGGGCCATGGAGACGATGCCCCCGGGTGTGTCGGAAGCACGGCAGATCCTCTGGGGTAACAGCGGGTTCTTACTAGATTCACGTCTGGCAGTGCTCGGCCAGAGGCGCCTGCACTCTGAAAGGATTTGGCGTCGCCCCACTGAGCACCTGTATCTCAGTGAAAGGGACTGTGTCTTCACGTCCTGCCCCCGCGGATGCATGAAGGGCCCTCAGAGGCAGTGGAGGGACAAAGAGCCCTTGTTGCGGGCCCAGTCCACTTCCCCAGGCGTCCTCTGGGCAGAGCAGACACTTGGGAGCTGCCCTGGGGACCAGAGGCCCAGGGTCCCCAAAGCCTGGCGGCCATCTCAGGGGTAGGGGCAAGCCTTCAGGGCCTCGGGGGTAGGGTGCGGGGAGACTGCATGGCAGTCAGTGTCTGCCCCAGCCTGGCCTGGCCACTGAGCTGCTTGGCTACCAGGCTGGTGTCCAGGCTCCACAGGGCGTCCAGCTCTGCCTGGGACTGGCGGCCTTCCTGACTCCACGTGTGGACACTGAGCTTGGCCTTTGCCTCACTCCTCAGGCACAGACTGGACCCTGGTGCCCCAGGGTCAGGAGCTGCTCCACGTGGGGCCTCGGGCCTCACCCATCCACACCTTCCGCTGAAGACATGGGGCCCGAGGTGGCTCCTCGCCTGGGATGGTCAGCTGACACACGGAGGCCTGAGGGTCGCTCCCCTCAGCAGTGCCCCCACCACACTCAACAAGAATCAGGACCCACAGCAGGAAGTCAGTCCCATGTGGCTCCAGGTGGGTCCCCAAATGCTCCAGCCCCTTAGCCTTGCATGGACGCAGCATTCCTGGGTCCTGCCCTCAGCTTCTTCATCAAGGTCACTGTCCCCAGGACACTCTGCTGGGCTGGATGTTGAGCCCAGAGCACGGGGTCCAGGCTTACCCTGACCCTTAACCACGCTCTGCTTCCCCATCCACACCACGACACACCCATCCGCCTGTCCTCTGTCCTGAGATTCCCAGCCTGTCCCAGAGGGAATCTCAACTAAACTAAGAGAACCTAGAGCACCGGGGCTTGCACTTATGGGAACAGAGCAGACAAAACAAACGTCTGTCCAGAGAGAAATAGAAAACCATTTGTAAGTTACATTCCCAACAACCATTACTTTACTGCAAAGCCTACTTATACCCTAGTTAGAGTGCTGGGCTTTGAGGCCAGGCTGGGTCCTTCCTTCTCTGTGAGGACATCTAGGATCATGACACACAGACAGCGCTGGCAGTTTTCTCTTTTTCCTGACAAGACGAGGCGGGTGTTTGCAGGGGCCTTGTTGCACCCACCCGGGGTGGGGGAGGGGCCTGTGTCCCCTCATGGGGTGGTGGCTGCCCTGCAGGGTGAAACTCCGTCCCTCCCCTGGACATTGTGCATCTGGGGGAGGTGACTCTGGTCCTCCATCTGAGGTCTTGGCCCACTCCTGGCAAGTCTGCGGCCCAGGGGCTCAGGTCAAGGACTGAGAGGCAGAGGTGTGTGTGTACCATGGCTGCAGCCTGTTCTCCATGCGAGGGTCCTTGTTAGGGGATGATGCTGGCATGAGAACCATCCAGGATTTTCCTCAATAATTTGGGGGGAGAAAAAACCCACAGCCTTCGGGAGTAGGTATGTTGCTAAGAAACCAACATTTTTTGACTGAAAAGTTGACCCTTTTTAGAAGAGTCTTTGTCTCATCCACAGAGAGAGAGAGAGAAGGAGAGATTTCTAAGCAGCCTGACTTTTCTTGGGATCAGTTTTCCTTCCTTCCCCTCTGTCTTTCTTCTTGTGCACATTTAAAGACCTGCTGATAGGTTTTGGAGAGCAATCTGCCTTTGTTGTGAGCGTCTCGGATTTTCCCTTTGTGTTCTAAGGGCACTCCCCGGGAAGGCTTGGAGATGCCACAGAGACTATTATGCCAGTGGAGGTCTGTCCAGTTTCTGATAAAACCAGAACTAATTTATTTTTTGTTTATCCTCTGCTGCCTTTGACAAAGCTTCCTCTGGAGATGTGTATCTTCATCCTCAGCTCCTTGGCTTTGTCATCTTTTCGCACTTTGTTTTGCAACTGACAAGGGGAAAAAACTCTGACACCAACCTTGGAAGACGGTAATGCATTCAAGACTTTGTTTTCCTCACGGATCTGATAAAAATCTTGCCTAAAACCATGTCCAACCTTTTCAGCAGGAAGTCCAGATGGCCTTGCAGCCTGGATAACAGACTGCAGTCGCTGCTGCTTCAAGGATTGTCGGTGGGGCAATGTCATCCTCGAAACATAAATGCAAAACAGAAGACAGCATCTGGGGTCCAGGCAGGGCTGGTTGGAGGGGCTGTCGGTCATCGGGGAAGGGAGGGCAAACAAAGGAGAGAAGTGAGATCCCACGGAAGACGGGTTTCTGGAAGAAGGCTCCGTCAGGTGGGACAGGTGAGGGAGGTGGCTGAAGTCGGCTGCACAAGGGCTGGGTGATTGACACTAGGGAGAACTGAACTTCCCTTCTGCTGCAGGTGAGCTGATAAGATCGGCGGTGTGTCAGCGCTCTATGCTGCGGGAGGTCTAATTTCCGAGGCCACTGGAGGCCGCCGTGTGGACATGTATCATCTGCTGAGTGTGGGGCTGGAGGCCCAGGGAGAATGGAGTTGCCCCGGGAGGTGGGAGGGTGGTCTCCCCATTTCCCTTTCCTTCTTAGGACAAATGACAATTCCCCTGAACTTGCTGGCTGCAGCTGGTAGATCCTGGGTGGACGACGTGTTTATGATCCCGCTGACAAGGCCTTTGGCTCTGGAAACTTGTGTGTGGGCCTGACTTCCAATTGGCAGCTGCAGAAACGGACCCAGAGTAGGCAGCAGACTCCTCAGTGACCCCCTTGATGCTGCCAGGCCCAGGGAAGCTGTCCTATAGCCATTGCCCCTTTACACTGAAGTTGCACCACCCCGTCTGGTGGTGACACCATGGGATCAAGCCTCCCAGCCTTCTCTTTCTCTTCCAACTTCAGAGCTGTGTGGACCCTCTGATGCATCCAGCCAGCCTGCCTCCTCCTTCCATGGGGCGTCTCCTCCACCACACGCCACAGTAACTAGCTCCACCCCACCCACTGCTGTGTGGGCGCCCTGGCGTGAAGTGGTGGGTCACCACCTCACCTGCCTGCTAGTTTCTCCTGGGAGATTTAACAGCACCCGCGCAAGGATGCCCAGGGTGAGGACAGATTTAACAGCACCCAGGGCAGGTCCCAGCTGCACCAGCAGGACACCTGGGGTGAGGACAGGAGGCAGGGGTGTGAGCTCACGTTCTCCTCCAGGGGAGCATTGCCAGTGTCTTTGCTGTGTGTGTCCATCTCCTCTCAGCTGTTCACAGAGAACGGTCCACTTCCAGTGTCCCGGAAAGGCCCAGCACGAGGCCCTTCTGTTTGGGGTCACATTGAACATCTAGGATGGAGCCTGGCACTGACACGCTCGCTGGTGGATGGCTGGGGGCCAAGGGCCCAGCTGTGACCCAGGAAAGAGAAAAGTCAGAAGAGTGAAACCTGAGATGTTACACAGTCTTGGAAAGCCCACCACGGAGTTTGGAGCAGGAAGCTTGGCGGGGATGGCGTGCCATTTGGACACCAAAGGCATCAGAATGAATTGGTTTGTACTTTTTGGCCTCTGAAAGCAACTTAGGAAAAGCTAAGATAAGGCTCTATAATTTCATGAGAAAAAATGGGGACAATGTGAGAGGTCACAATGTAGATAGAGAGGAAGAGGACCCTGAGTAGAGGGTGTTCACATTGGTCTGGTCATCAGAATATCGCGTACCTTTGCTTCTACACCTGCTAATGATGGGACTGCTTCGGTGCCTAGAATTCTGGTTTATTCAGAGACCACAAGACATGAAGAGGCTCATTAAGAATTTTTGATCTTTGAGTTACCCATCTAAACTGTGGAACAGTGATAAATGGTTTTCTTTTGTTATTTCAAAATATTCTTCAGAGAAATAATCTCTCAGTTCAGTTCAGTTCAGTCGCTCAGTCGTGTCCAACTCTAAGTGACCCCATGAATCACAGCACGCCAGGCCTCCCTTTCCATCACCAACTCCCGGAGTTCACTCAGACTAGCGTCCATCGAGTCCGTGATGCCATCCAGCCATCTCATCCTCTGTTGTCCCCTTCTCCTCCTGCCCCCAATCCCTCCCAGCATCAGAGTCTTTTCCAGTGAGTCAGCTCTTTGCATGAGGTGGCCAAAGTACTGGAGTTTCAGCTTTAGCATCAGTCCTTCCAAAGAAATCCCAGGGCTGATCTCTTTCAGAATGGACTGGTTGGATCTCCTTTCAGTCCAAGGGACTCTCAAGAGTCTTCTCCAACACCACAGTTTGAAAGCATCAATTCTTCGGTGCTCAGCCTTCTTCACTGTCCAACTCTCACATCCATACATGATTACTGGAAAAACCATAGCCTTGACTAGATGGACTTTAGTCGGCAAAGTAATGTCTCTGCTTTTGAATATGCTATCTAGGTTGCTCATAACTTTTCTTCCAAGGAGTAAGCGTCTTTTAATTTCACGGCTGCAATCACCATCTTCAGTGATTTTGGAGCCCCCAAAAATAAAGTCTGACACTGTTTCCACTGTTTCTCCATCTATTTCCCATGGGACCGGATGCCATGATCTTCATTTTCTGAATGTTGAGCTTTAAGCCAACTTTTTCACTCTCCTCTTTTACTTTCATCAAGAGGCTTTTTAGTTCCTCTTCACTTTCTTCCATAAGGGTGGTATCATCTGCATATCTGAGGTTCTTGATATTTCTCTCGGCAATCTTAATTCCAGCTTGTGTTTCTTCCAGTCCAACGTTTCTCATGATGTACTCTGCATATAAGTTAAAAAAGCAGGGTGACCATATACAGCCTTGACGTACTCCTTTTCCTATATGGAATCAGTCTGTTGTTCCATGTCCGGTTCTAACTGTTGCTTCCTGGCCTGCATACAGATTTCTCAAGAGGCAGGTCAGGTGGTCTGGTATTCCTGTCTCTTTCAGAATTTTCCACAGTTTCTTGTGATCCACACAGTCAAATGCTTTGGCATAGTCAATAAAGCAGAAATAGATGTTTCTCTACTGTCATCTAATATGGAAGAACTACAGCATTTTTAAAACTTGAGTATTTACATGTGGAAGCAACTCCAGTGTCCATTGACAGAGGAACGGATGAAGAAGCTGTTGTACATACACATGATGGAATATTACTCAGCCATAAAAAGAATGGAATAATGCCATTTGTAGAAACATGGATGGACTTGGAGGGCACTATGCTCAGTGAAATAAGTCAGAGAAAGACGAATACTGTATAATATCACTTATATGTGGAATAATCCAAAAAATATAGCAAACTAGTGAATAAAGCAAAAAAGGCTGACTCACAGACAGAGGAAACACTAGTGGTTACCATGGGGAGAGGGAAATGGGGACGATGTTTATTATGGGTTTATATGAAATCCTATATGTGAAACTTCTATAAAATTGTAAAGCACTACAGAATTAAGAAAAGTCCCTGGTTCTGGTGTCCAAAGTGTGCAAGTCAGACAGCACCGGGGGGGCGAGCCCATGTCCTGTGGAGATGGTGTGAGTGCTCTCGGGCACTTCTCCTGCAGGATGGGGCCTCGCCAGGTGCACAGACCGCAGACCCCGAGTCTCATCATAGACACAAGGCCAAGGTGCAGGGCTCTTTATCTACTTGTGTTAAACTCAAACCCCAGAGCTATTCAACCTCTGAATGTTGCAGACACAGATGACACTGAGCAGCCAAGAGATGCTGTCAGCTCTGGCCACTGACAGAGGGGAACAGCTCTCCACACGGGGCGAGTCGCAGGTCAGCAGACCCATGACGGAGGAAGCTTACATGTGTCATTAAGGCAGCAACTCTAGACGGTAGGACGCCCGTGTCTAACGTGGACTCATCAGGACAGAAACCTAACGTGGGTGCAGGCAGGCCCAGCTTTCCTCGCTGTCCCTCTGTCTCCTCAGGGTTCATTAGTTTGGCTGATTAAAGAGTAGGGTGACTAATTAGAATCTACAGTGAATATCAGGCAATGCTAAGAAATCATTATAGAATTCCTTGTAGTTTATTTCCTGTTGTTGAATTTTGTGCTAATGGTTCTGGTCTAATCCTGTCAGGTAATTCTTTCTTTCTTTTTTTTTTTTTAAAAACAGACCTTAATTTTCAGAGCAGTTTTGGGTTCACAGCAAAATTGAGGGGAAGGTACGAAGGTTTCTTGTGTACTTGCCACTCCCCGCCATGCACAGCCTCCACCGCTGTCAACATCCCCCAAAGACGGTGCCCTTGCCATTTTCTTTTTTTGACTGACCTGTGCGGCTTGTGGAATCTCAGCTCCCCAAGCAGGGGTTGAACTCCCACTCCCTGCAGTGGAAGGTCGGAGTCTCAACAATTGGACCCCCAGGGAAGTCCCACAAAACCTGCCTTTAAGCCCTGCAAAGACCAGGGAAAGTATGGACATGACCTCCCCCACCACAAGTCATGCTGTTGGGCTTCCCACACTGGTGGACACCGCAGGGGTCCCCACATCAGGGTGTGACAGGTACCCTCACTTTTGGGGTCATGGCATCTCCCCTGGTAGGTTATCACGTTTGTGATAATTCATGGACCCACACAGACACGTCACTGTCACCAGAGTACACAGTTTACATCAGACTTCTCTCCTGGTCTGTACCTTCTATGTGTTTGGACAAATGTGTAGTGACAAGGGTCCTTCATTTCTGTATTGTGCAGAGTAGTTTCACTGCCTTAAAATCCTGTGTGCTCCCCCACCTCACCCATCACCCCTTCCTGGTAACCATGGCAACCACTCATCTTTTACTATCTCCATAGTTCTGCCTTTTCCAGGTGTCATAGAGCTGGAGTTATACAGTCGGCAGCCTCTCCCGTTCGGCTCATCTCACTCAGTGACATGCATTTAAGTTTTCTTCCTGCCTTCGCATGGCTGATGGCTCGTTTCTCTCTGCTCAGGGTGGTGTTCCGTTGTCTGTATGTAGCAGTTTATTCATCTGCCACCTACTGAAGGGTGTCTTGTTTGCTCCCCAGTTTCAACAGTTGTGAATAAACTGCTATAAACAGGTTTTTTTATTTTTGGTGGATATAAGTTTTCAACTCCTTTATGTAAACACCAGTGGAGTTGGGTCATATGGTAACAGTGTGTTTAGTTCGTAAGAAACCACCAAGCTGTCATCCACGGTGACTGCTCTGTCTTGCGTCCCACCAGCAAGTCTGCATTCTTGCCGGCACTGGTGTTGTTAGTGTCCCGGTTTTGGCCTTGCTAATAGGTGTGCAGTGCTATCTCACTGTCTTAATTTGCCTTTCTAGGTAACTAATTTTTGAGCATACGATTTATTCTTGTGGGTGATCAGCAAGTTGGGGAATGCTTTAAGATTGGGTCATGTCTTTTAACTTTCTCTTTGGGAAAACAAGATGGAGAGAGAGCATGGGAAGTCTAGTCCTCTCCTAATTTAATTTTCTCAGTTGCAAAAGCTATGAAAATGGTTTACAAATAGATGTGGTTTATTACAAGTTGGTTTTAGCAAGGATCAAACACTATCAGGCCCATGACTGAGATGTCCTCTGGGAAAAACAACACAGGCAGTAATTCTTTCATAAAATTAGGCTATCTCTGGTATTTAGACCACTCCCCCCTCCCCCCAGCAGTAAACGCCACAAGGTTTAAGTGATTGTAGGGGTCTGACTGAGGGGGATGTTTGCGGAAGTCTCCCAGGCTGCCTCTTGGAAGTCCTGGGTGATAATAAACATGGTTTGTTTGCAGATGTTGAATAGTGAACTTAGGGAACAAAACAAAATAAAAACCAGAGACTCTGCCAAGCGCCATGGGGTTGATTTCAACTGGGCCCCCGACTGTTCAGTCTTAGTTTTGCTCACAGAGCACCGGTCTCTGTCCCAGTCACTTTCAGCTGGGTGGGTGTGGTGGTCCCTGAGCCCCTGGGCATGTGTAGTGAACCTGGGTCTGCTCCTGGTTCAGGGGATCTGCAGGCTGTGGCTGGTTGTGCTGGTTCAGAGGCACTTGTTGTTGTTCAGTTGCTAAGTTGTGTCCAACTCTCTGCAACCCCATGGACTGCAGCACGCCAGGCCTCCCTGTCCTCCACCATTTCCCAGAGTTTGCTCAGATTCATGTCCACTGAGTCAGGGTTGCTATCCAACCATCTCATCCTCTGTTGTCACCTTCTTCTCTTGCCTTCAATCTTTCCCAGCATCAGGGTCTTTTGCAATGAGTTGGCTCTTCATATCTGGTGGCCAAAGTGTTGGAGCTTCAGGTTCAGCATCAGTCCTTCTCATGAATATTCAGGACTAATTTCCTTTAGGATTGACTGGTTTGATCTCCTTGCTGTCCAAGGGACTCTCAAGAGTCTTCTCCAACATCACAGTTCAACCAATTCTTTGGTTGCTCAGCCTTCTTTATGGTCCAACTCTCACATACTTACATGACTACTGGAAAAACCATAGCTTTGACTATGTGGACCTTTGTCCACAAAGTGGAGTCTCTGCTTTTTAATACACTTTTCAAGTTTGTCATAGCTTTCCTTCCAAGGAACAAGTGTCTTTGATTTCATGGATTCAGTCACCATCCACAGTGATTATGGAGCCCAGGAAAATAAAATCTGTCACTGTTTCCACTTTCTCCCCATCTATTTGCCATGACATGATGGGACTGGAAGCCGAGATCTTAGTTTTTTGAATGTTGAGTTTTAAGGCAGCTTTTTCACTCTTCTCTTTCACCCTCATCAGTGGCACAATCAGCTGCAATTAGCAGTGATTTTTTTTTTAATTTGGTTTGTTTCTGGCTTAGATTTAAAATTTGAGAAGTTTTTTGAAATGTTCCAGGACCAGTGACTGTCATCCCAGCAACAAAGACTTTGGTAAAATGACTCATGATGGTTTTTACCCTGCACACATGGGTTCCAGTTTAGGGTGTGGGAGGCGGGCTGAGCCATGGGCCGTGGCTTCTGGGTCCAGACCCCCTTCTGAGGTTAGCCAAGGTTGTGGCTGCACAGTCAGGGATGCTCTGTCTGAGGCGAATCTGCCTCCCTCTCTGCCTCCCGCCCTCTGCGTTTCTCACGTCTGTTTTCAGGCCTGTTTCCTCCTTTGCTCCTCGCAGCGCACTTCCAAGGTCCCGCCTTCTGCTGGTCTGACTCAGGATGTATCGTGCGTCTGGCCAGCTTGTCCTGCCTGCCCTCCACGTCCTGGCTTCACTGTGGTCCTGCCTGCTCGCATCTGAGCCCAATGTGTCTCTTCATTCACCTCCCTGGTCCCCTAGGCTTGAGTTCAGGACCCCCTGCCACTCTCCCCTGTTTCCCGTGGCTCCATCATGCTCTCATTCGCTCAGCAGGTGTTAATGGGCCTGTTGAGGACCAAGTGCTGGGCCAAGTGCTGGGAACAAGTAGAGAGGATGCGGTCAGTGGTCAGGCTGGGTGAGAGTCTGATGGCCATCTCTACAGTACCCGGTGACGGAAATGCTCCAGGTGACTGTGTTTACAATTCTTGAACTGAGCCTTAGGTGTGTGGAGCGTTGTCTACATTGGAAGATAAGCTATACGGTCCCGTGAGCAAACGTCCCTGGGAGAGTGGACATCACAGCCACTGTGTCGGTACAGCCCAGGGTGGGCCCTCTTCAGCCGGGGGTCAGCTGAAGCTCCCTCCGCCCTCTATGTGGGGAGGAGGAGGGGAACTTGGAGGCCATCCTGCCCATTGCAGTCACATCAGGGACTTGTCAGCATCCCCCATTGCTCCCCACCAGCCTGCCCTGCTCCCTGAGGCCCCTAAGACTTGTCCTGTATCCTCCACCCCCGGGACCTTGTCCCCAGACCTGGGCCCTACTCCCCAGATGGTGGAAGGTGGTTAAATGAAGTTCTTCTGGAACTGGTGGGCTGGATCTTAAGCCTTCCTGAGAAGTGAAGTGTAATTTAAGAAACTGGAAGAAACGATTGCTCTTGGTCCTAATCCCAGAGTCTGCACTCACTCCACCGAGCAGCTAATCCCCACAGCTCTGCGACCCCGCGAGTCCTTAATTACCAGCGTCTCCAGCTCCTCTGCAGGCGCTGCCTGAGCAGCATCTGTCGCTCAAATAGACTCATGTGAAAATAAAGCACCGAGATCAATAATTCAACTTGGAGGTGAAATGGAACAGAAAAACAGCTCTCCCCTTTGCCTGCTCCCGGACTCCCAGGTGCCGCTTTTTCATGGATGTGCTGACCTCCACTTTCCATGCAGAGCTCTCAGGCCTCGGTGGCAAGTGGGCTGCTTCAAGGTGACCTGGACGCAGGGGCGAGGGTGCCCCTCTCCAGATGTGGGCTCCACACTGTGGCTTCTGCGTTTTGTGGAAACAGATGTGGTGCATCTTCTGGGAGCCGAGGGCCAGCCCCTAGGGGCGCACTGGCCATCTCAGCTCCAGTCAGGGGCCACTGTAGGAGGGGCTGTGATAGGAGGGGCCGTGACCCTGGCAGGGTCACGGCAGGAGGAGGCCATGGCAGGTGTGGGCCCCGCTGCTGCCTTTATCTTAACCGCTTCACATTTGTTTCCACCCTGAACAGATGTCTAAGATTGGCTGACCCTTGATAAGTTGCACTGAAGGGTCCAGTGAAGGCCATGTGCTTCCCACAGCCTTTGTCACTGCTTTCTGGGAAGACAGAAGAGAGACAGATAACAGACAGGCACCAGCCTGGGTGTAGGGCCTCCTTCTGGCCCCAGTCCAGGGAGGTGTGGGCACAGAGGCCTCGACGCGGGGGCCTCAGAGCAGAGACCACAGGGAGGCTCCACCAGGGCCTTTGGCCACACTCCTGTTCATGCAAAGCTTTCAAAAAATGTGCTTCCACCTACTTGCTCTTGGAGTCGGAAGATTTCCAAGCTGCCGACCGTCCATGCCTCTGCAGATGTCTGGCAGCACTGAGGACCCTCATGCAACCTTGGCTGGTGACCTTTGAGATGGATGTCTGGGAACCAGCTGTCTGGAAAGTTCTGTGGGGTAGCTTCCAGTGTCAGCTCACAATGAAGGAAGGGTGGACGGTGAGTGTGGGGAGGCCAGGGGAGCTCAGATGAAGAGGGCTGCTGCCTCAGGGCCACTGCAGAGGGACTAGGTCCCCGCTACAGTCCCTACAGAGTTGCACAAGGGTCCACAGATGGGGGACGACTGTCCAAAGAGGAGGGATGTGCGTCCACAGATGGGAGGATGAGCTACAGTCCCTACAGAGTTGCACAAGGGTCCACAGATGGGGGACGACTGTCCAAAGAGGAGGGATGTGCGTCCACAGATGGGAGGATGAGCGTCCACAGACAGGGGGGACGAGCATCCACAGATAAGGGATGAGCACCCACAGACGAGGGGACGAGCGTCCACAGATAAGGGATGAGCATCCACAGATGGGGGGTTGAGCATCAACAGACAGGGGGACGAGTGTCCAAAGATGAGGGACATGTGTCCACAGATGGGGGATGTGTGTCCACAGACAGGGGGCTAGCATCCACAGATGGAGGATGACTGTCCAAAGATGGGGGACATGTGTCCATAGATGGGGGGAAGAGCGTCCATAGACAGGGGGACGTGCATCCACAGACGGGGGACATGTGTCACAGATGGGGGACGAGCGTCCAAAGATAGGGGATGTGTGTCCACAGACAGGGGACGAGCATCCACAGATGGGGGACGAGCATCCACAGACGGGGGGCGTGTGTCACAGATGGGGGACGAGTGTCCAAAGATAGGGGATGTGTGTCCACAGACAGGGGACGAGCGTCCACAGACGGGGGGCGTGTGTCACAGATGGGGGACGAGCGTCCACAGATGGGGGACGAGCGTCCACAGACGGGGGACGTGTGTCACAGATGGGGGATGAGCGTCCACAGACAGGGGACGAGCGTCCACAGATGGGGGACGAGCATCCACAGACGGGGGGCGTGTGTCACAGATGGGGGACGAGTGTCCAAAGATAGGGGATGTGTGTCCACAGACGGGGGACGAGTGTCCACAGACGGGGTGCAGTCTGTCAGCAACACCAAGAAGCAGTGCTTCCTCTGACACCTGTCCCCTGTTTCTGCAGCGAGGGCTCCCCTAGGCACCAAGTGCCCACCCTGCCTGCAGCCTGCTCATTCCCATATGTGGAAGCCATGGCTGCCCCCCAGGAGGCTGGGAGGAAGTCTTAAAAACTGGGGACAGCAGCTGACCAGAGTCGTCCACCCCAACGCCGTCCCTCCCGTCCTGGCTCCATTCCTCCTGGGACAACCTCCCCAAGGCCCTGTCCAGCTGCCCCTCAACCACCCTGAGTGGCAAGGCCCCAGGAGGGGCTGCAGACCCCAGGTGCAGACGTGCTGGGTGCAGGCCGCTCCTCACCTGACCTGAGCTTCCCTGGACATGTGGATGACCCGCTTCACAAGGACAAGAGAGGCCCAGCCACAAACAAGTCAGACAGCAGCCACGGAAGTTCCCTCACATCCCTGGAAGGTGCAGAGGTTCTCCAGGGAAGCAAACCGACCCAGTGGGTGCCATGCCTGGGTAGCCGCCCCTACCCCCGCCCCCCCGCCCCAGGGGCCTCTCTGCTTTCTCAACTTTTGCTGTTAGTGTAGAACTTTCTAGAACACTCTTCTTTTGCCTCGTGATGAGAGGAAGACGGTGGTGGGGAGGCCGCAGGACATCAGCTCTGTAGACAGCCTCCATCTCCTCCCTGACTGGACAAGTGCAGGCCAGCTGCTGCACCACGTGGACATATTTCAGAGCCCCCTCACCTCCCTGGAGGGTCCCCTCTGTAGTCCTGCGGGTCATCTCCCCACAGGGTCTCCACACACATCTGCTGCCATCAGGATGGCCCGAGTCCAGGGTCCCCCAGTTTCCCCCAGCTCACTGACTGCTGCCTCAGGCATAGCACCCTGGATGCCAGTACTGGTCTGCCCTGCGTTCCCTTGGTGCCCAGCACACCGGATGTCTTGAGATATTGATATGGTTTCACCAGACTTCCTCCTGACATTTGATTTACGGCTCTAGGTGTTCTTTTTCAGCTCTCAGCAGTCGATAAGGGATCAGAGGAAATGTCACATTCTCAGTGCTGAGCCCAGAGGGGCCCGTCTTAGCCAGCAGGGGCACCCAGGTGGCTCCCTGCCTTTGGTGGGGTTCCCAGTGGCTGGGGGTCAGGCCTGAGCCCCTCCCTGGTGCCCCCAACATTTCAAATATTTATCACATTAAATATCAACCTCCAGAATATTGCCTTCGTTTAAGCTTTTCACGTCCCAATGATTTTTTATTATTCCCATCGACCAAAATAAATGAAGAAAATGTTTTAGACTACACTTGAAAGCATGTAAAAATCAATAACTGGATTTTAAAAGATTTAAAATGTCTTGAATACATTCATTTTTCAAACATTTCCTTCTGATCTTTAAATAGCTTTTCTTGGAGCATAACAATTTTTTGAAAAGTCAAATATGGAGCATTAAAGGTATAATTACCATTTTAATTATAACTCAATCATCCTATCTGCTCTGCATAGAAATTAAAGCTTTTATGGCAGAATTTTAGGCACTCAGAAATGTTCAGGAGCAATTAATGTTACAAGTTTAATTTTTTTAAAGCTGAGTATGAACTCTGAAATTCTTAATTTCATCCTTGCTCAGACTGAGAAGTGCAGACGCTCCCAGTTGTTATTTCATTTCTAAAGTGAATCCATTTGCACTTACAAGTCTGTTCCTATGTCCCTCCCAGCTGCAGGACCATGATGGCTAAGGGCCCTGCAGCCTGGCCTCCCCTGGGGCCACGGGGCGGCAGCTCACCTGATGCCAGGCCTGCCATGTGGAGCATCGTCGGACAACCCACCCTGCACTGTTTAAAGTCGGAGGTGCCGTTAGATTCTTTGTACTTGGGAAGCAAAGCACGGGACAAAGCCTGAGGAACCTCATGGAGAGGGGCCCCCCAAGAACCTGGCCTGGACTTAAAGAAAGTGACTGGAGGGAAGCTTCTGAAGTCTCTATTTCGGCATTAATGAAAACATCGTTTGGCTAAAACTCAGATTTTCATTGCATTTGGCCCCGGAAATGAAATGCTGAAGTGGCAGCTTTCAGGTGGTTCTGCTGCGAATGTGTGCGGTGCTGGGTCCGTGTCTGAAGCCCAGGCTGCAGGGCTGGGCCTGTGTGTGGCGTGTGCACTGCCGTGCAGAGTGCAACATCACCATTTTTCTCCTGGTTAAAGCCCCGTCTAAGATCTGGTCCATTTCCTCGCAGGCTGCCGAGCTCAGGCTAGAAGGAAAATCATTTTTATGGGCATTGCTTCACGAAATAAAATAATTCTGTTTTTAACAAGTCTGCAATGGGTGCCTCCTGCTAGCATCTTGCGCTGGGTCCCTGCTTTGCTTGTCCCTGGAGCCAATTCCTATGGTCTGCATTTTCCTCTCTTGTGCTTGCATCTTACTTTTCTGCTTTTATTAAGAAAAATGGTATTGGAGACAGGCAGACGAGATTTAAAAATGGTGACCACATCAGTCCTCTGCACCTGGGGTGAAACCTCATCCCTGACTGTGCCTACCCACCCTCTTGCACAGTTCTGACAGCCGTGCTGACACCAGCAGCCCAGAGCCAGAGGCATGGAGGAGCATCTGGGGGGCACACGATCTTCAGAGGGGATTCACGATATTACTGTTTCCAGGGAAGGAAGAACCGTAAAACCCTGAGTGAACATGACTTAGATCTATGGGCTCTGGGAGACCCTTTGTGTCAATCAGCCCACTCTCCAGGAGATGCCCCTTTCTTGGGTGCCCTTTTCAGATTTGGCTTCTCTAGGAGTTCTCAGTGCCCTCTGGGTGGGTAACTTGAGTACCCGAGCACTGGAGGGGGGCTCCCATGGACCTCCCGTGTGGCTCGGGGGCCCTGACAGTGGGGGTGGGCAGAGCTGGGGGCTGGGTGGGAGCTGGCCAGTTCCTCCTGGCTCCGGCCTCCATGGGTGGGCAGCACCCCTCACTGCAGCCCCCCCATACTCCCATCCCTCATGGGATGTAGCTTCCTCAGCCTTGGCCACACCATGGTCTGGGGGTGTGGTGGGGCGGTCACTTTGAAACCCTCCATGGCCCCGGAACCGTGAGGGTTTCCTGCTGACCCCCATCCATGGACACGTGAGTACCAGGAGGGGCCGCACTCTGTCTGAACTGGTTTGAAATGTTTGCTGCTCACATGTCTAGGTTCTGTCCATCTGAGAGGTGCATTCAGTGAAGAATATACCATGACTCTGTTAGACAAAGGAACGTGCATGTTGCCTTCCAGTGTTCACCGCTGTGGGAGTTTCCTGGGAGCAGGAAGACCCGCACAAACCTGCCCCCAGAGAAGGTAGAGCTGCCGCTGCCAGGACACGAAGCTGGAGGATGAGGCAGGACCAGGGGCCCATCAGGGCTCATCCTCACAGCTTGGAGGACGAGGCGGACAGAACCCAGAACCCGTCGCTGTCCCTGTCACCACTGTGAGGCTCTGCTGGGCTGGGACCTTTGGGGCTGTGGGTGGGACACCTCGCGTCACCCTCCGCTCCCTCATGGACTGAGGGCTCAGCAAACGCCTGCCCAGGCCTGCAGGGTATTGGCACCTGGGGGTACAGGGGGGCCTCTCCTGGCACTGGTTCCCCCATTGACAGGGCAGGGGGGGTCCCTCACTCTGCACAGGTTGGTCCCTTTGTCTGTGAATTCTGAAGTGTTGCCACATGTCAGAACGAGTGACCAAGCACAGGGGTCCTCTTGTCACCGCGAGCAGAGGAGGACCAATGGGTCCCGCCCTGACCACGGAGTGTCTCCCTATCACCCTTGCCGACCCCAGCAGGCCCATAGACGCTGCTGAGATGGAAAGTCGTCCAGAGTGGATGTGGCCAGCTCCAGCAGCTGAGAAATGTGGCCTTGATTTCTGATGTTGGCCAGATGGTGCCTTCCCAAGTCCTGGCTGAAGAACAGGAGGAAAATCCTAGAAACTGCCAGCAGAAGGTCAGAGGTTGCCACACCCCAGAGAGTAACAACAGCGAGTACACCTTGGGAAACCAGCTCAAGAGCAAGCCCGGGCCTATATGCCTGGGACAGACTTCATCACGTGTACAAATGTGCGGGAGGGAAAACGTCAGAGGCAGGGAGGAAAGTCCTCACAAAGGTTTCCAGGATGATGGTAAGCAAGCAGTATCTTGCCTTTGGCTAACACCTCAAAATATGTGGCTGAGATAAAGCATAAAAATAGCTGAGGTAAACCACAGTGAGTGTTTACCAGGCTCCCCAGGGTGGGTGGAAAAGATCTTTCCAAGCAGAGAAGCAGAGAATAAATCATATATCCAACAGATTGACTTCATCAGTTCAGTTCAATCGCTCAGTCATGTCCAACTCTTTGTGACGCCATGGACTGCAGCACGCCAGACTTCCCTGTCCATCACCAACTCCCAGAGTTTACTCAAACTCATGTCCATTGAATCGTTGATGCCATCCAACCATATCATTCTCTGTCGCACACTTCTCCTCCCACCTTCAATCTTTCCCAGCATCAAGGTCTCTTCCAGTGAGTCAGTTCTTTGTATCTGGTGGCCAAAGTACTGGAGTTTCAGCTTCAACATCAGTCCTTCCAATGAACACCCAGGATTGATCTCCTTTAGGATGGACTGGTTGGATCTCCTCGCAGTCCAAGGGACTCTCAGGAGTCTTCTCCAACACCATAGTTCAAAAGCGTCGATTGTTTGGTGCTCAGCTTTCTTTTTAGTCCAACTCTCACATCCATACATGACTACTGGAAAAACCATCGCCTTGACTAGATGGACCTTTGTTGGCAAAGTAACGTCTCCACTTTTTAATATGTTGTCTAGGTTGGTCATAACTTTCCTTCCAAGGAGCAAATGTCTTTTAATTTCATGGCTGCAGTCACCATCCGCAATGATTTTGGAGCCCAGAAAAATAAAGTCTCCTACTGTTTCCACTGTTTCCCCATCTATTTGCCAAGAAGTGATGGGACCAGATACCATGATCTTAGTTTTCTGAATGTTGAGTTTTAAGCCAACTTTTTCACTCTCTTCTTTCACCTTCATCAAGAGGCTCTTTAGTTCTTCTTCACTTTCTGCCATAAGTGTGGTGTCATTCTGCATATCTGAGATTATTGTTATTTCTTCCAGCAGTCTTGATTCTAGCTTGTGCTTCATCCAGCCCAGCATTTCTCATGATGTACTCTGCATATAAGTTAAATAAGTAGGGTGACAATATATAGCCTTGACATACTCCTTTCCCACTATGGAATCAGTCTGTTGTTCCATGACCAGTTCTAACTGTATAGAAATTATAATTTTCTCTGCTTCAAAAACCCTTCATCATAATAATAAAAAAAAGGGACAAAAGATGTACGCAGCCAATGACGATGGATTAGCACAACCTCCCACATAGCTCCATTGATAAGAACTCACTGCAAAGGTGACTCTTGCGTCTGATGGCCTGACAGCTGGTGTTTTTCCTTTTATGGGGGTTGGCAGTTGTGCATGCCTGCTTCCCCTCTGTCCTGAGCCTGAGTGTCCTCAACTTGTGTCATTGGTTCCTGTCACACCCTGCCCCTTGGGGACTAGAGGATAAATACCACCAGTTGGTATGGTTCAATTCCTGGCTGGTAGACAGCACCATCTTGTCTTATCCTTCACCAATGCAAATTATTTCCTTTGGATGTATTCCCAGGGTGCAATCCCCACATGGATGTGTGTGAATGTCTCTGAGATTACTGACCATGGGCACCTCGTCTTTGGTGGGCGCCAGGCCTGTGTAGGCTCCCTGCCCACCTCAACTCCACAGAGAACAGAGCAGGTCTCTGTTAACAAGTAAATGTCAAAATGGGGCTCCCTGGAGAGCTGAATTTAAGAGAGAGAAGATGTGATTTATCGGAGTAAATAAATCTGCCAGATGGAAGGGCCAGTGCCTGCCTATCTCAATGACATCATCACACAGGTGCCACTTTGGTGTGAGCTGGCCTTTCCATGAGGCCAGTCTTGGAACCCTGGCCTGGGCTGACCTTAGTGAAGGCAGAATGCCCTCCCTCAAGTGGAGAAGAATGACTGGTCTAGGTTCAACTGGTAGTTCTTAGTTAAGAACTGTACCAACTCAGACACCATCAGGATTCTAGGTGCAGGATAATGTGTCTTGCGGGCAGGTGGTGTGGATACAGCCGAGTCCGAAAACTGTGGGGACCTGCATCCAGAGTCCCAGGAACCGGGAAAAGTGGACACCACTGGTGCGGATGTGGAGATAAGCTCTTAGGGGTGTAGGTTTGCGTCTATGGGGTGGGGTTGGGAACCCTGGGGGTCTGTGCAGGTCACGGTGGATGCCAGCAACCCCAATGAGAAAGGACTCGTCAGCTTTGGAGGACGGTTCCAGGCTGTGGTCCATTAGGGAATCCATGGACCCCCGGCCCCCTCTGTGCCCTTTCAGTAGCTGGGGCATCACAAGAGCAAGGCTTGCACTCTACATGCTCATGGAATAAACCACGCAGGGCTCGGCCCCTCACCCCCACACCAGCCAGTGCTCTCCCTGTTGAACAGTTCAAACCATATCACGGGTTTCAGTGTTGCTGTTATCATGCTTTTTTGTAGATCTTCCCAGAGCAGGGCCCAGCCACCCAATGGTCCGTAACATGGGGAGATATCCTGCCACCTCCCAGCAGTGTGTCAAACCCACCCCAGGAGCTCCACGCTGAAACTCTGCCTTCACTTTGTTCATCAAGAGACAGCCCCAGGGCAGGGGCTGCAGAGGGCCGTCTTTGCTAGTTCATGACCGATAGGGCTCGGCTGGTTCTCGGATTCAGCACAAAGTTCACACTTGCAGGCGTGCAGCCGCTGGCAGCTTTGTAGAGAAAGGGTTTAGCAAAACGCCACAATATTGCATTTCAGCATGACAGAGAGCCCTTGGCGGCCGCCTCGCATTCTGAGCCTGCTGCCAGTTGAGATGTAAAAGCTGTCAGACTATTTCTAAATGGAAATCCAGGCGTTCACAACAATGAAAGTGGGATAAAAATAATAAGAAAAACTTCTGCTATTAAATGTTTCAGTGATCCTTAAAAGTTTAAATAATTAAATCTATTAAAATGTATCACGTGTTCAAAATATTTCAGATTGGAAACCGAACGCACTGACATTTCCACTGTTGGAGCCACTGTCTACCTAGTGAGGGGGCTGGCTCCGGGCAGCAGGACTGTCTGCAAAGGCTCGCACGCTGACCGCACTGCCCTCTGTCCATGTCTCAGCCACAGTCCTTCCAGCCATGGCTCCTGCCTGACTCCCTGCTCCACACACTTGGGATGCACAGTTCCATGCACGGCACCCTGGCACAGCAGTGATTGCCCCAGAGCGCTGCCTCTAGGCCCGTTTGAGACCCATATATGGCGGCTTGAGGCAGAGAGCCTCCCAGCCACACACCGACCCCGATGCTGGGTGTCTTGGGCCAGCCAAGCACGGCGAGTGGGGCACGACCAGGTTCAGAAGACCCAGAACGTCGACCTGTGACTCGGGCCTTAGGACTCATCCCTAGGGAGTGCTTTCCAGGACTGAAGGGGCAGGGTCGGTGTCCAGTGTCCCCCTGGAAGGGCACTTCCTTATGTGGTATTTCCGGACAAGTAGGGGCTGACTGGATGGTCATTGAGCCTCATCCTGGTTTTCTCGTGTCTGCAGCCAGGAGAGACACAGGTGGGTACACTCAGCCACGCGCTTTCCGGTCAGTCATGCGCTTTCCTGGTTTCTGCTCAGGTGTGGGCAGACGTCGACAGACTGGAGCACGTGTGTGGGGATGGCCTCCCCAGGGCGGGCGGTCCACCAGCACAGCCTTGCAGATGCTGTGTTGGAACCCAGGGATGTCCAGACTTTCTGATTATAACGAGGACGCCTGAAGTTGTTTTGGACATTCACTCCCTATGTGCATTTTAATTCATTTCCAGATGATATAAACCATTCTATTCATGCTCAGTTCAGTTCAGTTCAGTCGCTCAGTCGTGTCCGACTCTTTGCGACCCCATGAATCGCAGCATGCCAGGCCTCCCTGTCCATCACCAACTCCCGGAGTTCACTCAGACTCGCGTCTATCGAGTCAGTGATGCCATCCAGCCATCTCATCCTCTGTCGTCCCCTTCTTCTCCTGCCCACAATCCCTCCCCAGCATCAAAGTCTTTTCCAATGAGTCAACTCTTCGCATGAGGTGGCCAGAGCATTGGAGTTTCAGCTTTAGCTTCATTCCTTCCAAAGAAATCCCAGGGTTGATCTCCTTCAGAATGGTTCATGCTACTAGTACACAAATACACAAATTATAAAGCAGTGAGATATGTTCCACAGACAGGGGACAGATGGGCACTTCCTCAGCCTGACAAGGAGCCTCTATCAAAACCCACAGCTCATGTCAGACCCACTTGCTTTCAGAGGTGCATCTTTCTTGCTGAGTTAGAAAGACCCAAGGGAAACAGTTCAAGGGTCTGGATAGGTATTTCTCCAGAGAAGATGCACCGGCACACAGCACATTGAAAGGCACTCAGTATCCTCAGTCATCAGAGCAATCCAAGTCCACACTCCTGTGAGATGTGATTTCCACCTACCCGGGTGGCTGAAACAAAGACTATGCGCTTGTGGAGACATCAGAGCCTCCTATGCTGCTAGTGGGATTGCAAAACAATGCAGTCAGTTTGAAAAGAGTTTGGAAGTTTCTTAAAATGTTAAATACACTTCGAAACAGCAGTTCCACAGTGAAGTATCTACCCGAGAGGAATGAAAAATGTGTCCACACAGACGTGTGTGCCAGAATGTGCACAGGAGCATTGCTCATAGCAGCCAAAGTGGAACAACCCAAATGCTGAATGGACTAACACGTGGATAAATGTGAAGTGAAAGTTGCTCAGTCATGTCTTACTCTTTGTGACTCCATGGACTATGCAGTTTGTGGAATACTCCAGGCCAGAATATTAGAGTTGGTAGCAGTTCCCTTCTCCAGGGGATTTCCCAACCCAGGGATCAAACCCAGGTCTCTGGCATTTCTGGTGGATTCTTTACCAGCTGAGCCACAAGGGAAGCCTAAGACTACTGGAGTGGGTAGCCTGTCCCTTCAGAGTAAGGGCCAGGTTCTGCTCTTAAACATGGTGCCCAGGCAAACCTTACACAGGAGACATTGGGCCACAACTTGGAAAACACTCAAGGGCCAGAGCTTCCTCTTATACAATTCTGTGTGTTCTCAGCACCTGGCACATTGCCTGGGGCAGAGTGCGGCCCCTTAAATATGTGTAGGATGATGGATGGATGGATGCATGGAAACCAATGTCTTTGCGAGTGGGCCTGCTATTGGCAAGCCATTGGTGGGACTATGAACAAACCTTGACAGTCATTTATGCCTTTTCTAAACCTTAGGAAATATTTTGATATGTCTTAAATAAGAATAAATCAGTTCCTGCCCAAACAGGAAGAACTCTGTCACTTTTCTCGGATTTCAAAGTCATCAAGGCAAAATTTGCAGCCCCCAGTTTTCTCACTGTTTCTGCAACTAGCTCTTTGTCTGGCTCATCCTATTTAGCACAAGCAACTCAGACTTGTTTGCATCACAATAAACTGCCTGCCATGTGGGTCTTAACACTTGGCTGCTGTGGTTAATATGACCATTCCTAGCATGTTTCCACATATCTTCATTACAACTGAAAACATAATTAACTCTTATTCAAAAAGAATTTGGTTGTGAAATCCAGTGATTTCTAGATGTGTCCCCTGTTTTCAGAAACTCCAACATGCAGTCATCCAAATTCATGGAATGCATATATGCAGCACCAGTTCATTTCAGAACTACTCTCTGTGCTCCTGTAACATCCCCTGAGGAGGCTCCCAGACCATGGGGTCACTCCCTTTAGTAATCAGACACACCCCAACGGAATGCTGCAGCATCTCCATTAGGGCGATTACCTCGTCATCATGATGATCTTCCTGTCCGTCTCTCATGCTCACTGTGACTTAATGCATTTTATCATGTTTATCTTTGTTTGTTCAGGTTTTCCATACTTGGTGCCTATTTAATGTCCTGAGCAGCTGAAGAACATTAAAGACATTAAGCAGTTGAAGGATATTAAGCAGTGCCTTTCATTGGACCCCTTCAGATTTCTCAGATATCATGTGAACCCCCAAATGTTCATAAAGTCAGAGTCCTTGCTTTAGAAAGGCAGATAATTCTGTATGATGATGCATGGGCACTGCATGGCTGTGGGAGGAAAATGAAAGGCTTGAGGGTTCTTGGAATATTTCTTCTTGTTATAAAATAAGAATGACCTTTGCAACTCCGTTTAGGCTCAGCTGCTCATGAATTACGAGGTGTTCCTCTCGGAGAGACACTTCCTGCAGCCCACTCACCCTCAGAAGACCACAGAAGTTCTCTGCAGAAAAAATTACCCTTTCTTAGTCCTCCGAGGGTAGCCCATGTCAGGCAGAGTTTTATTATTGTCCTTAGTCTGGGGAAGAATTACTTTCGGGAAGTTTCGGCTCATTACTTCTGGTCTTCATCAGCTGTTCTCAGGGGCCGTGGCCTTTACTGCACACGGCAGCCCCTCCCCTCTCTGCTGGGCTCCCTCTGACCACGGAGACAGAGCAGGTGCCCTGACAGCAGAGCCAGACTCAGGAGACCCCGGAGCTGGGCCATTTCAGAATGAATTCCAAGAGATTTATCCCTTTTTACTTAAAGACCTGTTTTGTGAGTTTTATATGTAACCAAAAGTTATATGTAACTTTTTGGAATCAGGCCCAACTGCCCAATTGAATCAGGCCCAACTTGCCATCCGAAGTGTTGTCTAGAATGATGTGGAATTTTTTCATTGTGTGAATTTCCCATTTGGGTGGCTCCTCCTGGCCACAGCTCTTATGATGTGAGCTGGCGATAGTCCAGGCCTCTGGGAAGCTCCTTCATGTTTCTCAGAGTGGACAGAGCAGTGGGGCCAACGGTTTTTAGGCTGGAAGGAGACAACTTTTCTTGCTCTCTTGTCCCAGCCATTCAACCTGGGGAGTGGCGGGCAGATGCTGTCTGTAGGGCTTGGAGGCTGGGATCTGCCAGCTGCCCACCTGGACATTCACGTCAGTCTGGATTCATCTCCAGTCACCAGCAGGTTCTGTGGTTCCATAGTCTGAATTCGAAGCATCGTTCCCTCTCGAGACTCTTTTCAGTTCTTGGTTAGATGGCTCATGGCTTTGTTGTCTGTCTGAGTCTCTTTCCTGGCTGACCACTCCCCGCCCTACCTCCCCCCATAGCCTGTCTGCAGGGTCACATGCAGCCCACAGCAGCTTTTCCCTGAAGCCGACTCTCTGCCTGGAGAAAAGTGGATGAGATACAGTCTGCAGCAGGGTCGATGCTGGCACAGCTGCACCTCTGCTGAGCTGACTCAGGGAAGCAGGCGGGGGCCTTGTTGTTGGGCCCCCTTCCTCCTGGAGCCATCAGAGCCTCTGTCCATCCCTGTCCTCATTTGTGTAATTGCTCACACAGCCCCTGGGCTGTATTCCTGCTTGCCTCCTGACTGCTTTGATTATGAAAGACAAACACCACCAAATATGGCCCTAATACCAACCGGCCCTGGGCAGAGGGGGTTTGTGCCACACTTTGACAATTGTCCAGTCAACATGTCCATTTAGACGGTGGGCTTTCTGTGGGCACAGGTGTCCTGGCCACTCAGAGAGGGATGGTGTGCCCACTGGCAACACGCCTCTGCTCTCCTGAGTGCACACGTGACGCTGAGGAAGGCTTCCTACCCCCGAGGACAGGGCTGGGGCACCGTCAGCTTCTGACAAGAATGGTGTTAATTTGCTTCTTGCTCGAGGACTGTCTCCTGAGACAACAGGGTGTTCACGGCCAAGTAGAAAGGGAGTGGGACCTCTGTGGAGCAGGGCTGCCCCACAGTCCACCCTTGGGGGCAGGGCAGAGACAAATGGCCGCCGGGCACCAGCCCTCCGCCGTGTGCAGGCCCCCAGCCCCGTGGGTGGAGGTGCTGTCCCCCGGGGATGCTCCCTTTTGCCTCCTCTGGCTCTTTGCGTGTGGGCTTCCTCCCAGCTGCCGTGTTCTTTCTGCTGTCGGTCCTCTTCACTGTGACAACATGTCCCCAAGGAAGAGAGGGCCCGGCCCTCCCCACAAAGCCTGCTGTCTACACAGCCAAGGGCAGGTTCTGTGCTGACAAAGGTGATCTTCTCATGAGGGAGTCGGCTTGCTCCCCTGCTCTGTCGTTTTGGGGGCCCTTGCCTGGGAGCCCCGTTTCTGCTGCTGGCCCTCCTGCTCTGGCCCACTCTGTGTCCCCTGTGTCACTCCCACTATGACAGGCCATGCGCTGCCCCACTGTTCAGGTGGATCTGTTTCCTCGACAAACCTGTAAAAGTGTTGGGTACTCAGGGAGGGCAGCCTGGAGCCTGACGGAGGGTCTCTGCCCTCCGCCTTCCTGTGATCCTCCTCCCAGCTTCACCAGCCAGACTTTGGCCGGAGAATTTCATTTTCCTGCCCCTCAGGCCCGCATCTGCACAATGGGAACATGAGTGGGGCCCCCTCCATGATTCTGTGAGGCTCAGATGTGCTAATATATGTAAAGTGTGTACAGCAACCTGTGACACCGTCAGTGTCTGATATATATCAGCTCCTCACATCACTATGGGTTATCCCGGCTTTGCCAGTGTCAGTCATGGCTGTGGAATTGTGAGCAAGTGGGGAAGCTTGGTTTACAGCCTCTGCTTAATGGATCAACACTCATGTTAACCGTCTTTGAAGACACCAAACACTGTATGGGGAACATACAGGTTTAAAGACACATTTATCTCTTCTAACTTCAATTGTATCAAACTTTTTGTAGTAGAAATTTAGATGCTGGGCTATTATATAAATGTAGATGGTACATTGCATCCATCATGCTTAAGTGTACAAATATACATTGTATTGTATGATTATATTATACATTATACAGTACACTGTACATTATACTGTATAATGTGTATACATTATATAGGTTGTGTTGTACAAATTATATTTTGTAGATACTGTATGTACACTGTACAGATTGTATCATATAAATTAAATTGTGTACACATTGAGTATACAGTTGTACAAATTCTATCACATAAATCATATTGTGTGTACATTGTATCAAAGTTATATTGTGTGTGCATTGTAGAAATTGTATCGTATAAATTATATTGGGTATACTTTGTACAGATTGTATCATATAAATTATATTGTGTACACATTGAGTGTACATTGTACAAAAATATATAAATTATATTTGTAAACATTGTACAGATTGTATCATATAAGCTATATTGTGTATACATTGAACCTTGTACAAATTGTATCATATAAATTATATTGTATAGACATAGTGTATACATTGTATAGATTGTATAAGTTATATTGTGTAGACACTGTGTGTACAGCTTGTATCATATAAGTTACATTGTGTACACATTGTGTGTACACTGTATCAATGCACAAGTGTATTGTTAGCATCTTCAGAGCCTTCAGCAGCCTCACTGCAAGGGTTTTTGGAGACAGGGGCCAGCGTACGTGTGGGACAGCAGCCAGGGGACCCATCACTCCTGTTTGGCCGTCAGTGATTCTACTGAGGAGACGAGGATGTGGGGAAGGCCAGTGCTGGCTGGACGGGCAGGAGGGTAGGAGGCTGCTCTTTCCTCCACAAGGACCACAAGAGGGTGTCTGTGGCCACAGATCACAAATGGAGCCAAGGAGCTGAATGCAAGGAGGCTTCCTGGGCAATCACGGCCTCGCCTCAGGGAGAACGGCCGTGGCTAAGCACGGAACACTGAAAGGGAGGTGGATGGGCTGCTGGGTCCATGGGCCCCTGCAGACCCAGCGGCGGACGCGTGGCCAGGGCAGAGCTAGCTGGAGCATTTGGGAACTGGGGTCACTGGGGCTCAGGAGGGGGGCCTCACGAGGTCCCACTGCTTGTTTTGGGTGTCCTCAGGGGAAAACACCTGGATAGTGTTGAGCAGGTGTGATTTCCACCCTCTGTAATTCAGGCCCATTTGAAATCTGAGGACCCACTCTTGCTGATCTGTCGAGGTGGCACTAGTGAATATTCTGCGGTTAGGGTGGAGGTCAGTAGGGGCGTGAAACCAGGCAACCTGTGAGGTGGCAGGCAGCAGGGAGGGGCTCTGTTGTGTCCCCAAGTGCAGCTCTTGAGGTTGATGTGCAGTCAGCCCCGGGTCTATTCCACAGCCTAGGTGTGTGTGGGAGCTCAGATCCAAGTTTGCGGTAAAGGGCTGATCTCTGGAGGCATTTTTATTTCCATGATGATACATGTCCCTTGGCTCCCCCTCCCAGCAGAGAGCTGTGCCACCAGGGAGAAGAGAAGTTGCTCTGGGCACCTGACCAACGGTCAGGCCTGGCTGGGGCCATCCGCTCCCTGGGAGGACCTGCAAAGGGCTTGATCAGCATGCAGTCTTGGTAGCTGGTTTCAAAGGCACACCCTCCCACCCTCGGGGAGAAAGTGTGCTGCTTAATTTGACTGAATCTTTCAGACACTGTTAGTATCACCGCAGCCTGACATGGAAATTTTAAAAAAGAAAGGGAAACAAACAAAAAAAGGGCATCACTGAGGGCGAAAGACTTCGGAGCAAGACAAGCCCGTGGTTTTCACACAAGGGGCCGTGTGTCACCATCTCCCCTCCCCTTCTCTCCAGATCCCTGTAACTCTCAGTCACTTTCTTCTCCATCATGGGACTGATGCTCTTCCGTTTCCACAGAGCAGAAGCACTGAGAGACAAGGCTTTCTGAAGGAATTTAATGCTGTTGTGAATCGCAGTTTTCTCACGCCAGGGGTGAGGAATAAGACCACAGAGACACAGGTCTTATGATTTTTACCTTTTTCTCTTTTAACAATGATGTTCCAGCTAACGAGCATTTATATTCTGTTGTGGTATTGTTATTGCGTCCACACTTCTTGTAAACCTAGAGGAAATCTGAGCTTCAGGCCTCTCCCCCACCTCCCCCTGGTCTCCGCGGGCACCTCTCAGTGGTGTTTGCACAGTGTCCACTCACTAAGGCCTGCGCTGGGCAGTAGAGAATTTAATAAAGTTGTATTCTCATCACTCTGGCAAAGAGACCTGAAGTCAGATCTTGTGAAATTGAAGGGAGGGACCAGCCTGGTTCTTAGACACCCCTCGTGTTGAGGAGGTGGTGGAAATCCAACATGTCCATGATTTTAATCTTCATTGAGAATGTTATTCTTCAGAACTGCTTCAGACTCAACGCCAAAACCAGCCTAAATAACTCTTTCCTGCTGGACAGGAGTGCTCAGCCTGGAGGGACAGATGCCTCACTTGTCCAAGGAGGGTGGTGTCTGGGCGCTGAGGGCAGGGGTCCCTGGGGGTGGATCCCTGGGGTCTGAGCTGAGTTGCTCAGAGTTGTCCTCAGGACAGGCAGAGCCTCTGACCCACTGAGCCAGCCCCGCTGAGATATGCTCTGGGCTGAGGCTGAACAACCCAGGGCAGGTCCTGACCAGCCTGTGTGGCATCAGCACTGCAGATGCCTGGTCCTGGGCTTCCTGCAGCCAGAGGTCCCACACCGCTGACTGATTGTATTGGTGGGCCTGGCGAGCGAACCATTGAACAAGACCCAAGGTGTCCTGTGCACCGAGCCTGCCCCCAGGGCAGAGAGTGCCAAGTCCTGAGCTGGATACCCCAGGGCCAGAGGCCAGGTCTTTCCAGGGTGAATGCTTCCCCTGCCACCTGCCCTGGACTCAGGCAGGGGTCTTACAGACCTTCCTGGGGGTGTGCATAGCAGGGCCAGGGGCATGGCTTCTGACATAGGTGCTGGCGGCGTGGTTACACGGGTGACAGGTTGTGACCCTGGTGACCAGGACCAGCGTGAGTGGGAAGGATGCATTGCAGACGGCATACACGCCTGGACAGAGGAGGCAGTGGAGCTGCGTCTACAGGGACCCTGGAGTCTCTGAATCTAGACCACGTCCAAGGTGGGCTCTGGACTTAATAAGGCCCCGGAGGTTGCCTGGTGCTGAAAGGGGAGCGGGTGACATGCTCCAGGACAGCCCAGGGTGATGGATGGGCCGCAGCCTCCTGCTGCTCCGTACCCTCCATCATCCAGGCGGGTGTTAGCCGACTTTCAGGGAAACATTATTTAGCGGTGGCAGCTTTCACTGATGTGCTGCATTCTGGGGTCAAACGACTGTTACAAAGCAGCAGTGCCGCCTGGTTCCCACGTCTCAAGAGTGCAGGGTTGACAACGTGAAAGGAAAGGCATCATGGAGGGCTCACCGACATCCTTCAGCCCTCACGCAGGGGTGTGTGTGTGTGTGTGTGTGTGTGCACAGCAGAATTGGAGGAACGGCTCTGCTCGCTAAATGGTGTCGGGCAGAAGAGGGAGGCCTTCATGGGCAGCCCAGGTCACCTGGCCTGAGAGGGGCTGAGGGGCTTCCTTGGAAGGTGTTGGGGGGTCAGAGCTACAGGCGAGGTGGAGACACCAGGCTGAGGAGAGGGGAAGAGACAGGTGGGGGCATCAGGAAGGGACAGCAGGGCCACCAGGCTCCAGGCCAGGACTCGTGCCAACACCAAACACTCGCCTCTGTCCGCACTGTATGTCATCTGAGGCTGTGTGGGAGGCGAGACACGGGGAGATAACGGGCCAACCCCTCCAATTTGCTCCTAGAATATGCAGTAAACATTTGAAAATTAATGAAGGAATTGGGGGCAGAGGTAGCAGGAGAAACAGCTGCCCCCGGGGTTCCCCATTCAGCGGTTTCTGTCCCTCAAGTGGCTGAGTTGCGGGGACCAGACCGATACCCGCAGGGCCTGTCCATGATCTGTGCTTGCCAGAGTCAGAGAACTGCTCATTGGATGGATGAGAGGATGGACAGATGGACAAATGGGTAGAGGGATGGACGGATGGATGGACTCTGGCTCCTGGCTGTGATCTGACATGAGGGCTCCGTCCAGCACCCCTCCAGCATCCCAAGTCCACTCCTAGTAGACACATGACCTCCTGAGGCAAACAGTGGGTTGTACGTGAGGTGCCGTGTGATGAGGATGCCCTGGTCTGAGCAGAGATTTACAAGTGCCGAGTTCTGACTAGGGACCTTGTGCAGACTGAGGGCCTTTAACTGCAAAACCTTCTCTCCTAGTGATGAGGAAGTGGATAAGGGGGACTTCCTTTGTCACCTCAGAGGGGACAATGCTCATAGATAAGCAGAAGGAGGAGGAGGCAGGAGAACAGGTCCCAATACCAGGATGGTGCTCAGGATACCTCCCCTGTGCAGGACTGAACTCCGTGAGGTGCTCACGTGTTGTGGGCGACAAGGCCCCGAGGCAGTGAGGGGCGGGTCCCCCTTGAGCTCCTCGCCCACCCAGCCCTCTGTTCCGGCAGAACTCCAGCCCCAGAGTCAGAGACGCAGCCCAGACCTGCGCCAAACACACCAACTGCACAGAACATGCCAATCTGCACTGAACATGCCGATGGGCACCAAACAAACCAATGGGCACCGAACACACTGATAGGCACTGAACATGCTGACTTGCGTCAAACACGCTGACGGGTACCGAACACGCCAATGACAGGCTGTCCCGCTGTGCTGCCCTCTCGGGTGTAGGGAGCCCACCCCCACTGCCCTGTCCCTTGTGGCCAGCATCACTGTTGCCAAGACAGCTGGCTGCCCAGCTCTCCATCATCTTTGCCCAGTCCCCTGGCATTCCTTCCCTTCCCACATTTGCTTTCAGGCTCTCTGTCCCTAAATCCGAGCTGGGCTTCTGAACCAAGGCAGGAGGGGCAGCACCTGCTTGTCTGGGAGGCATAGGGGCCCCCCACACATGGGGATGGAGCAGGGAGACCACCTGCTGCCCCAGCCCCGCTCCACCCCCTGGCTGCCACCTGAGGGCTCTCACCTGGGGCAGGAGGTGACTTCTACTCCTGCTGGGGATGTGGCTGGGCAGCCGGATGTCGAAGAGGGCCTGCAGGGCGGCCTGGGCGGCCTGGCCCTTGGCCAGCTTCTTGCTGCGTCCCGAGCCCTCGAACGTCCTCCCGTCCACGCTGACCGCCATGACGAAGCTCTGGGCGCGCCGCTTCTCAGGCTCCGAGAGGCACACGTAGCGCAGGCCGGAGCGCAGCTCGTTCAGCAGTACCACAGGGTTCCCGGTGCCGGGGGCCGGGGGCGCCCCCAGGCCCAGGTCCAGCGGGCGGCCCAGGAGCCGGCCCCGCCGGCAGGCCGTGGACAGGCACTCGGGGGCAGGGGGGCGGCGGCCCGGGAAACCCTCGCTGGGAGCTGCAGGCTCGAACCGCTGGAACAGGGCATCGGGGAAGTCAGCCTGGTCGGAGGTGAAGTCAGGGGCCATGCCGCCAGGGGCTGGAGGTGCCTGGCCAGCGTTGGGGAGCTGCACGAAGGAGCGGAGGGCCAGCTCGGCTGCCCGCATCTTGGCCTTCTTCTTGGTGGGCCCGGTGCCCTCGAACGTGAGCCCGTTGACATCCACGGCCACGGCAAAGATGGGTGCATGCACCGGGCCAGTCTGCGACACCATGCGGAACTGCAGGCCTGGCCGCAGCTCGTGCAGCTGCACCAGCGCATTCTTGGGTGCTACGGACCATGAGAGCCGCCGCCACAGCAGCCTCAGGGGACACAGGTGCCCGGCATTGCCCTCCTCCAGTGGCCGCTTCCTCTTCAGGCCAGGTGTGCCCCCTCGGGTCCTGTCCCCAGCTGGTGGTGGCCTGGCCTCCAGGTTGCTCACATTGCGGTTCTCCTTGACGTCGGCACTGCTGGTACCTGGAGGGGAGACAGACCGTGTGACCCAAGGCTGTGGGGACTGCGGGTCCTCCTGCTGACGACCCCTCTCAGCACCTGGGCCAAGAGACGGGAATAATCCACACTTTCCCAAACTGGAGGTAAAGATGGAGAGAGTAACAGCTCAACCCCGGGAGCCCACAGCAGAGTGCCCAGAAACTCTTTGGGAGCGCTCCATGTTCTTACCGATCTCCCAGATGTGGGATGGGGAAGGCAGTGCGTGTGATCAAAGTGGCTGGTGGGGCAGCCGCCTTCTGAGTCTCTCAGGAGAAGGTTTATCTTGGAGGAACCACCTGGCAGGCCCAGCTTGCCCTCCTCCTGGCCTGAGATTGTGTCCACACCCTCTGGTCATCATCCTAGCTCTGTCAGCCTCAAAGTTTAAAGTGAGTCGGGCAGATCCAAGCATGGAGGAAGACCCCACCCACGCTGATCGGGAATTAATAAAAGCTGGTAGAAGTGCAGTCTCCCAGGATGTCCTGATACATGCTCTGGGAGTGATACCACTCATGTTTTCTGCAGACGGGCAGATTAGGGGTTCAGCTCCCCCCAACACGGCCTCTCAAATAGGCTGCATGAAGTCAGGGAAGCTACAGGGCAGGGCAGTGGTCATTCTGTGGCTCTGGGTCAAACAGGTGAGAGGTCAAAGTCCCCCACGACCATAGTGAGTGTGTGTGATCTTGGGCAGCCCCTCCACCTGCCTCAACTCCATTTTCTTAAGATGGAAACTGGGTTTGGCAGCTCTTGCCTCGGGGGTTACTGTGAGGTTGAGCTGGGGGATATGTGTAAAGGACAAGACCCCTGACACAGAGCAGAGTCAGATGCAGTTCTGAAAACAGCAGGAAAGGGCAGGCAGACACTGATAGGCCTGTCCAGGCCAACTCCCCTGCTTATTTCAGGATCTGGGGTTCCCGGTGAATTTCCTGCAAATTCCAGGACCCCCAGAAAAGAGGGCTGGAGTGCTCCTGCCCCCAGAGAGCCTGGTCCTGCGCCAGTTCCGAGGCCAGGCCTGGGGACCCCCACAATGAACCCCTAAACACACCTGTTGCTCCTTGGTCACCCACCCAAGAGCCTCAGTGACCATCAGTGTGCCACCTGCTCCCACAAGCACATGCCTGACTCTGGTTGCAAAGGTGGCCACCTGTCAGATAACACTGAAATGCAAGACGTGTTCTGGTTGTGTGGACCATCTCACCCTCCACGCTTTCCTGCCTCAAGTGAGAGGGGTGCCCTGCCCGACACATGCACCCAACTCTCCCTCCCCTCATGGCCATCTGCTCTGGTCTCCTTGGCGGGTACGCTGTCCAGATCTGCGGCGGCCCCTACCCGCCGCCCCCCNTTCCTTTCTCTTTTTGGTTTGGAGGGAAAAGCAAAGAAAAGAGGAGGGATGGTCCAAGAGAACAAGTATATTTTCTTTCGATGCCTGGAATTCTCAGTCACATGGTCACTGCCTGGATTTCCTACCACTGTGGGGCGGGGTGTGTGATCCCAGCTGGGGGGCTGGGACCCCGGCTCTGAGGAAGGAGCTGCTTACTGAGGTTGTCCTCATCCTCTGCGTGCGTGGCCCCAGGGTTCAGGCGTTTGAAGGGAGCGATGAAGGCTGACAACATGCTCACTTTGTCTGGAAAGAAAAGAACAGGAAATGCACTTTGATACCAAGTTTCAGAAAAACTCAGTGCTTTCACGTATTCTCATTACTGGGGATTTGGACGTGGGAAGTTGAAAGTTCATTTTGGTTTTAGCCTCTTCATTTTGGTTTAGTCTTTTATTGAATTTCTGACAGCATTTTATCAAATTCCCCTCTCCATTCAATATTAAACTTTATGATCTCCATCTTTCTTACTTTCTTATTTTTGGCGTCTCCATGTCCCTCAAAACTGGAAGTCTTCACCTGCACACCGAGGTTAGTTCACAGAGAGGAGCGAGGCAGACTGAGAGTTGTCTCAGCTAAACAAGTGTCCTGCAAGCAGAGCCACGACCCTCCTCCCCAGAGGTGGAGACCTTGCTCTGTGGACTGAAAGTGCGTGAAAAAAAAGGACTTCTCAAAACTGTAGCAAATACTCGTGTGTTTGAGCAGAAGACAGGGCAGGAAGAGGGAGCAGGGCTGAGGGCATGGAGGGTCCCTTGAAGTGGGAGCGGTCATCAAGCGGTGAGAGGAGCCTGGGAGCCCCCGCCTGCAGCCCTAGGGGTGGTCTTGGCTGCAGACTCCCCTGGGGGCAGCACAGAGAGCAACTTGAACCCAGGATGAGTTGGCGCTTGGGACCAACAGGCTCAGCTATTCCCTCTAAACAGAGACCAAGGGCTGAAATAAGAGAATAACCGAGGAAGGGACCAAAAGGAAGACTCCCTATTTCAGAACCCTGACCCCAACCACAGGTGAGTCCACAGGAGAACTCAGCTCTGATGCCCCCAGAGCTCCTCTGCTCAGACCCTCAGGGCTGCAGCGTTCCTGACTTTCCACGTGACCTTAGGAAACCACATTTTCTTAGGAAACCATGGATGGAAGCATGCAGCTGCTCATCCCATGTGTCAGAGGTCGTCGCAAGGTCACCGCTGCCCTTCCCACTGGCTGGGGGGTCCAAGGCCCCCGTCAGGGACACTTTCTGCATCCTCCATGCCTGGTGCTGCCTTGTGCCTGCTCTGTGCTCAGACAAGAGCCCCACTCCGGGCACAGCTCCGCGATCTTCTTTGGAAACCTTAGCTGTGCCGCCAACTCCAGACCCAGGCCTGGAAAATGCTCTTTCTCTTTCTTTCTGAGCCTGCTTTCTCTTTAGCTGGGCTTTCCAGAGGCCAGGGCAGTTCACACTGAAATTCATTCAGGAGCCTGTTAACAGCTGTTGTTTCCAGCAGGGACAGGCAACAATATAATGCTCACTCAGAGAACAATAAATAACTCAAATACGGGAGGTTGCTCCCTCTTCATTCCACTGAACAAGAGGAATCAGCCAGGGAAGTCCCCACTCCCACCCTTGCGGCTGTGCCAATTTATTGTGTGGGAATGAAATCTCTTCTTGAGTTATAATTTCATTAAAGGAGCCCAGTAATATTCCAGAACGAGTGTGAAGCTCAAATGATTTAGTCTGGAACATTTTGAAATGAAATTACAATTTTCTAATAAACAGGGCTCCCATCCAGACACCCACAAAACACACCAAGCCATTTCAGAGCTCACCTCAGACAAACTATGAAATACTTAGAGATGGTTTTCCATCCATCAGAGTCCTCCATTTCTAGGGTGGCCAGAGTTGTCAAATAAAAATTCAAGACATCTAGTGAAGACTGAGTTTTGGATACATGAGAGATATTTTTCTGTGTACATCTCTATAATATTGTGTGGGACATATACACACTACAAAAATTATTTATCTGAAATGCCAATTTAAGGCAAAAGACTTGAATAAACATTTCTACAAGGAAAATGCACAAATGGCCAATAAGCACATGAACAAATATTCAACATCATCAGGGAAACGGAAATCAGAACTAGGGTGAGATAGCCTCTCACACATGTTAGGCTGGCTGCTATTAAAAAAAACCGAGAAAATAATACATGTGGGTGAGGATGTGTAGAAATCAGAATGCAGTGCACCGCTGGTGGGAGTGTAAAACAGTGCAGCCACTGGGAAGCCAATATTTCCACTCAGGTGTAGATCCAGAAGAACCGACAGGGGGATTCAAAGAGATACAGCACACTCATGTTCAAAGCAGTGTGACGCACAACAGCCAAATGGGGAGGCAACCCAAGTGCAGACGGACGGACGGACGGATATGGTCTGTACACACGAGGGAACATTATTCATCCTTGAAACGGAAGGAGATTCTGATGCAGGCTACAGCACGGTGAACCTTGGGGACATGGTGCTAAACAAGGAAGCCAGCCACAAAAGGACAAGAGCAGCGTGACCACTTCTGTGAGGCCCCTAGAGATGTATAAATCTCTGAGACAGGCGGGAGGATGGCCCCCAGGGGCTGGAGGAGGGAAACGGGGCTGGTCAGTGAGTGAAGACAGAGCCCAGCTTGAGGAAATGAGAAAGCTGGACGTGGAGGTGTTGGTGGCTGCGTAACATAGAGACATACTTAACATCACTGAGCTACATGCTGGAGCACGGGTAATACTGCACCTTTTACATTTTGTATGTTTTACTGCAATTTAAAAAATAAAAAGCAATTCAGGTTTAACTGCACATCCTGTGGATTTTTTGGTAACCCTAGCCCTTCATTGGTTGATCCACTCCTCTGGTGTGATGGGTTTGGATTTCGGGCCAGCTGAAACCAGGCAGACAAGCCAGGCAGAAAGCCTCAGAGATGCTGAGTTAGCTCACCAGACTCTGGGTACCGCCACCTGCTGGGATGCTTCAGGAGGGAGAAGTAGTTACCCTGATAGCACGTGTACTCTTGGTGAGAAACAGCGACTCCTAGGAAGGACACACAGAGTCTTCTCTTTTTATCACAGTGCACAGCTTGTGGGATCTTAGTTCCCCAATCAGGGATCGAAGTGCTGTGAAAGCGCAGAGTCCTAACTACTGGATGCTAGGGAATTCTCTCAGACTGAGTCTTTAGAAGGTCATTAGGGAAAAGGGTGAGGAACTGCATTTTCTATTTAGAAAAATTCCAAGACAAGTTATTTGCTGTTGGTGCCTTCTTCGTGGTTGTTTCCTGGACACAGGCCTGTCAAGCATCTACTTCTGCAGGTTCCCGGTGAGCAGAGCCCCAGTGCCCAGCTGCTCTGTCTCTGCTGTTTCTCACAGCTGTTTGAAAATTTGGCTGCGTGCAGGTCGCAGACTGATGGAAAATAGAGGCCCTGCTTTTGTTACTCTCAGTTCTGGATGGTTTGGGTCCACTGAAAGCAGCTGGTAAACAGGGTTCCCGGCCTCTCACTGGAGAGTCAGAGGAAGGAGGGGGCCTTTCTCCTGGGAAAGCAGCTGAACGGGCTGGGTATCCCTGCCTACGGATGGGTCTGTGTCTCTCAGCTTAGGCCTGGTGTCCCTGTGAACCAGCCAGACATTGTTCTGTGTGAGAGGCCCCTGTGAGGACAGCATGCAGGCCAGCCTCCAGTCAGGAGTGATTTGGGGGGATGTTCAGGTCATTAGTATAATAGCATTTTCAATGAGCTACATGGAATGAATGATCCAGGAGATTTGTATTATAAACCTTATTACTCAGTGCAAACAACTGCAAAATAAATGTCTTTGGCCCATGTTGAAGTGATTTTGTGTGTTTTTGGAGCACGTGTGGGACAAAAGCCACTTCCTGGAAATGCACGAGATCACATTGGTTGAGAATATTGATAATGAAAAAGAAATACAATTTGGTGATGACATAAAGATAGAAAAATGGAACAAAATGGATGGTTCAGAAATGGAATCATACTTGTGTGACCAACCAACCTTCAACAAAGGTCTGAGTCTCACGTTGAGGTGAAAGAAAGTCTTTTTAACAAGAAGTACTGAAAAATTATACACCATCTTGGAAAAAAGTGAATTCTGATCTCTGTCTTATATCATAATGAAAATGGTCACAAGATCAATGAAATATATATTCCTTTAAGAATGCATTCATTCATTCATATATATTCATTCAAGATGAAACCTGGGCCAGAACATTTGCAGAAATGTTATTCGAGGCAGTTCTCATTGGGAAGCATCCCAAGGGCCTGGTAACATAAGAATGTGAACATGGACTGTTTTAAATTCATATTGCGGCTGAGATCAACAATAACAAGGATTGAGGATTAAGATACATTGTGACACAGATGAATCTCTAGAACATCATGTTGTGCAAAAATCCAGGCTTAAAAGACAAGGTTCCTTGTGATCCCAGAAAAGGCACAGCCCCCCTTGGCAACGAGTCACGCAGAGGTCACACACTGGTTACACTAGGCCCATGGAGGCTGGCTGGGAGGGCGAGGGTCTTTCTAGGAGGATGAAACCTCCCACGTGTAGTCAGAGATGTGTGTTACACGGGTGTGCATTGCCCCTGGACTGTGACACACACACTTTATGCATTTCTTTGTGTGCAAATTATATCTCAATTATTTAAAAATAATAAAAGATACAAAATGTGACTGGACAAGAAACTAAACGATGAGAAGTGAGCATCAGCATGATTTACTCCAGGAAGGAGAAGCCCGAGGTGACAGATATTAAAGTGAACTGTATGTGCAGTCAGGCCTCCTAGTCAGGGCTTGGGGTTTTCGCTTTCTCTTTTGCTTACTTTGTAGATTTGGAAGCTCAAATTCAGTTAAAGGGCTTTAAGAAGACAAGGCCAAAGACAAGGCCCTTTGGGGCTGTTCTCAGACGCATGAACACAGAGGGAGAACGAGCCCGTGTGCGTGGATGGTTAGGAGCTCAGGCCCTGTCACATGCTCTGCAGCCGTGGAGTCTCAGTTTACCCATGAGGACTGAGGAGTCATGCAAAGGTCCAAGGGTTTGGACCACGCTGTTGTGAACTCTGTGTTTGCTTTCACAGACTGTTTTGTTTATCAACAGTTTATGAAACAATTTTTACCAATTAAGATGAAAATTTAGGAAAAACCCTTTGGGGCAGGAGTCCATGTCAGTTACTTGGAAAATCTACCCATGTGGAAGAACATGTTTGCTGGAACAAACATGTTACTTTTTGTTTTTGCTGAAAACCATAATTGCTAAAATGCCTGCAGATTTGATCTTTTCCTCTGCCTCCTGAGAAGCACTAAATAGTTCACAGGTTATTTTTAAAAATGAGATCAGTTCGGCACTTGGTCCTGCCCTATTTCAGCCATTTGGAGTGAGGTTTTGTGCTCTGTCCTTGGCGTCCATGGGCCACACGCGGCCACGTCCGCACAGCTTGGCGACAGCTGGAAGCGTCAGAGCGTGGTCAGCACCTTCGGGCTACAAACCCAGCTCTTTCTGTGCTCCCTCCTTGTGTTTCCTCTTCCCCAGACGTGCTCTGACAGACGGCCCCCAGGCCTGACCCACTTTCCTTCCTGCCATGGCTGCTCCCCCAGCACAGGTGTGTCGCAAACTGATGCTTCTATCCAAACAGAGATGAGGACAAGCCTGAGCAGGCGGGCTGCCCGGGAAGCCAGAGAACAATTAACCTCTATGCAGGCAGTAGGGGAGAGGCAAGACGCTCTCTCGCTGATTTTCAGGAACATGAATTTTAAGAGACTGTGTTTAAGCTGCCATCTCTGAGCTGGGAGTTCAGGCAGAGAAAGATTCCGGGCCTGTGACACGAGAGGGTCTGCTTCTCACCAGCCGGGCTTGGCTGGTGATGCCCAGAGGATAAGATCATGAGTTTGGTCTTGAAACTGGCAGCCAGCCTGTCTGTTCCTCATTCACTGTATCAGCTGAACGGTGTCCTCCCCAAATTCATGTAAGTCCTGACCCCCAGGACTCAGAATGTGACCACACTGGGAGATGGGCCTGTAAGAGGTGATGAAGGTACAGTGAGGCTGCGCGGGTGGGTCGTGATCCCCTGTGACCGGGAGGAGGAGATGAGGACAGACGCTCATGGAGGAACGACCGCATGAGGACGCAGGGAGAAGGCGGTGTCCACGTGCCCAGGACAGAGGCCTCGGGAGGACGGGCCTGCCCACACCTGACCTCCAGCCACTGGGCACACTAACATATTCACTCAGCAGATCTTTACTGAATGTGAGTTAGTTGCTCCCAGAATCAATACTGATGCCAAGAAGGAACAGTGTGAGGAGCCTGACCTGTCCAGGGGGCCCAAGGAGGTGGGGGAACAGCATCCCACTGGAGGTGACCTGACCTCTAATGACAGCGCCTACCCTTTAGGGTAGGCCCCAGGGCCAAGTGTTCTTGTGTTGAAAGGTGAGTCTGGGCTGGGTCAGAGGGGTGGGGGCCAGGCCGGCTGAGGGACCCTGTGCAGAGGCTCTGGGCAGTTCTGGAACTTGGCATCTAGGTCTGGGTGGACCTCCCCCCCACCACTGTGGGCCTGGAGCCTTGGTTCTGAACTGGGGGCCCAGGGGGCCCGAGGGCAGCAAACATAATAGTTCTGGATGGTGAGTGGGGGGAAGGAAAAAAGGGGGAAGGGGAGAGGGGGTAGGGGGAGAAGAAGGGCAGGAGAGAAAGAGCTCATCCAAGACAGTCTGAGGCCTGGACACGGGTCCCCAATGTCCCCGCACTCCCTTGCCCCCCACATGTTCATCAGGTCCAACTACACCTGGATTATTTTGGGCAGTGGGGGAGGGGTGCCTGAAACCACACCAGCTCCCCCCAGATCTTGCTCTGCACTTCACATGAGCAGTGGGCTCAAAGGACTGACAAGTGACTGACGGGGACTCTTTGCAAGAAAGTGCATCTAAATAAAAAAAAAGAAATCCTCATCTAAAGGTGTGTGTTCACACTGCACTCAGGCTTGTGTAGAGTCTGAGGTGTGTATTCATACTGTGCTCAGGCCTGTGTGGAGTCCGCGTTATCCTCCTGACGCTCTGTTGTGACCAGCACGAGGGCCAGTGTAGACATCACTCTGGTGATGGAGGAGGCAGAGGTCGTCCAGTGAGATTACCACGTCTGTTGTGTGTCACAGCCCAGCACTGCCCAGGTTTGGAGGCAGGCCTGAACACAGAAGCAGGAGACACGAGTGGAAAAGGGGACGAGTGTTGGGACAGATGGGCTGTGGGCACACGCCTCTGGGCGCTCTCGGGCAGGGTCTGGATGGGGCGGCTCCAGCACTGACAAGGCCTAGGGGCCTGGGCTGCCTGATGGGCGGCTCCTGGTTCCTTTGGAGCATGAGGCCATTTACAGAACGACACACTGCTTGTGAAATATTAGTTTCTTATTACTTCTAGTGAGCAGCAGACTGGGTGGAAAGCAGTGTGGTAGATGGATTTTCTATAAGATGGGCCACGTGTGTGTTCTCTATTAGATGCCATGAAAATCAATCTGCAACCTGGTTCAGGCTGGTAAAATTAGATCTAAAACTATTTAATTCTGTTTCAAGAGTGTCTTCCCATCTGATGCCTGGCCTGCGGACACACAGTGATAAAACACCCTGAGTTATTGGCGGCTGCGTGCTTGTCTGTCTGGGGGAGACGCACCAGGTGTTACAACGGCCGGAGACCGGGACACAGTGTGAGTCCCCCTCCCTGTGAGGCTCATTTTAATGCTCTTATTTTGCATTCGGCTCAGTTTGGTAATAAGATGTGGCAAATGCACGTTTTTAATTTGCTTGAGGACCTGTTTCTGGGTGTTTGGAGTCAAGCCCCACAATACAGAGTAACCGTTTGGGGTGGGGTGTTGGGAGCTGGAGTGACACTCAAACACAGGGATGGGGTGTGGATTCGAACCACTGCTTTTTCAGTCGGAAGCTTCTCTATTTGGGGGCTCTTATGAGAACTGCAGAATCGAGGGTTTCCATGGTTGCCTCGTCAGGCACTAGCCTTGCCGACAAACACCTCTCGTGGCTCCTGCTGGCAGGAGAGTCCATGCTACTCTGCGCTGAGGCCCAGGCCCTCACAGGGCTCCATGGGTCACCCGTGGAGTGTCAGCAGCGCTGGCCTCAGGCCCGCACCTCCTCCTCGGCTCCTTGGCTTCTGTGGAGCTCCCGTCCCAGTGGTGCTGGTTGGAGACGAGCGAGGGGCAGTGTCACAGCCCCAGCTGCCTGTGTACCTGGGGTCTAGTTGCCCTTGGGGCTCAGAGAGAACTGGGCACCATGTCCCTTCTGGAGCTCGGAGGGCTGAGGGCACCCCGGATGAGGTGCCTTCCTGCTAACTGGCTCCTGCTTCTCTGTACCTTCCTTATGACAAGCTCCTAAGTTGCATTTAATCAAAATGTAAGCATATTGTTTCAACATGAGGACGAACAGGAGGCAAACCCTTTCTTTGAACCAAGCAAGTTCAAGGACACCCCTGGATCATGGCTGTGTGGACACTGTAGCTCACGGTCACCGTGTCTGGGATCTGAGAGTTTGCGTGCCAGGTGCCTGACCAAGGAGCTTCCTCGAGGCCGGCCAGCTCCTGGGGACACGTCTCTGAGTGTGTGGGCCCTTCTTCTGTGACATGCTCGGGAGTGATGATGGTCTGTGTGTCTGGTCCCCAGGCAGTAAGCTGACAGCCTGCCCTTGAGTCTCAAGATGACCAATAATGCCACAAAGACAGAGCCACCCCCTGTCCCCATGGGCTGTCACTGCACTGCTGGCATGCATCAGAGTGGCAAGGACAGAGCCAATCATGGGCACTGGGATGCACGATGCCACTCTGGTTGCCCGTGCGCCTGGTGAAAACATGTCATCGAAGGACTCAGTGATCCGCTTTCTAGCTGCCGCAGTGTAGGCCTTGGGGACAGCATCTAGAGCTGTGAGCGCCCAGGACCTGGCGTCTGCCCCAGTTGCTGAGACAGACTTGGCTGATTCAGGAAAATCCATGGACCTAAAGGATGCCGACCAGACCCCCAGAAGCTAAGTGATGGACAGTGGTTCTGAAATCCCCAAATCTGAGCTAGAAGAAATATATTAGGACCATCTCTCTCATCCCCAAGGAAGCAGTAGGTTAAGCCCTGGAGCAGATCTTTTCTACTGGTTCTTCTCATTAAAATTGTTCAAGAACTTGTAACTTGCTGAACTCTACCTCTTTTTTTGCCCACATTAAGCTAAATCTCAGGTGGAAGCTTCCTACATACAAGTTCTGGCATTAAAGCTGAGTGGGGCTGCAGAGCCCCTGACCTGCCTCCTCCATCCCCAGGGAGCCCTCCTATCTGCTCCTGGCAGGTCCTCAGAGACCCTGGGTACAGCACCAGTTGACTGAGGACAGCCCTCCACCTCCTCCCCGGCCCAGAGTCTGTAACAGGCTTGATGCTTATTTGGGTGTTACTGGTATTGACTATGTCTCAAGAAGGAGTAAAACATCTATTTTTTGTATCACCTCAACTAACACTCGGGGCAGTCGTTAGCTGCTAGTATTGCCTCCTTCTCATCAGTAAGAAAACTGAGGCAAGGAAGGATTACATGATTTGCTCACACTCAGGCTCTGACTCATGGCTTCTGCAGAGCAACCATATCCGCAGAGCCCTCAGCCCACAGACCCTGCGAATTGTGAGTTCTGGGGAAATGCAAGGGCTATTCCCAGGGCTGTGAAAGTGCCTGCATACAGTAAGTGTCACCTGTATGCTCAACAGAATCAATTCTGCAGCAACAACTATTGTTTTTCTGCTTTGTCAGAAACACAACATTGTAAATCAACAATGCGTCAATAAAAAAGTCATGGCCAATGATGGGGACCAGGTCACCAGGGTGGGACCCTGGGTGGAGAAAAGATGGGCTCGGTACCACCTGGGACTTGCCTTCAGAAAAGCAGAAGAGCAGAGTCTGTTGCTTCATTGCTGCTAGTGCCATTTCTCTACGTAAATTCTCTAAAACTTCTGTTTAGAACAACTTTCTCCTGGAACTGACTTAGGAACACAACAGAAGCAGACTCCAACAAGGCTGACGCCTTTTTTCTACTTTGTCCTGGCTGAGTTACCAGGAATTTTGAGGAGGGCTCTTGTTTCTGAGAAATTGTCAAGGACTCCATGCAGGTGTTTGGGGTAAAGGCAACAATTGAGATGCAGGTGCCCGGTCGAGTGCCCTTCTCTCAGCGAGCCCAGTGCCTCCTGCAAGCTGGGATACCTGGGGGCGGGGGGTGGGGGGGCGCCCTCATGGAGGTCAGGCCTAGGGCAGCCCTTGGGTCTTCAAGCAAAGTTGCAAAACGTCCTCAAGAGCTGGGCTTGTCTGCTGCCGCCTGGACCACGCAAGTGTGTTGAGAAGGGAGATGGGAAACATTCGCTGGAAGGAGAGTTTACTGAACAAAGGAATGTAAAATATCTGTGTGCAAATCTAAGCCAACTTGAGTTTAGCTCTGTGGGTTTGGGACTCTGCTCCTGCTTCAAAATTGTTCTTTTTTCTTTAGAGCTATTATATCTATAAATTCAAAACTGCCCAAAACAGTAGAATGTACTTCTGAACCTATGAATAAAGACCCCAGAAAGCCTGCTACCCGAGTGAATGTGGGCAGACCCGATGGTAGTGACCTGTGCACTCATCCTGGAAGGGTCTGGAGGCTCTGGTATGGGGCAGTGTTGGTGTGCCCAGCTCTAGCTCTGGGCAGGTCCACTGGTCCCCAGGAGATGTGGGCATAGCTCTTGGTCCCACTGTGGAGCCATGCTCTGCCTCAACCCCTGGGAGCCGGTCACCCTCTGCACCCTCATTTTCTCCCCTTGCTACAGAAGGAGCAGCTTCCCATGAGTTATCACGAGCATCACTATGGCAACCCCATCCAGGTGCAGGCCTCTTGGGGACACTAATAGTCCCTTTCCCCCCGAGGCCTGTCCTGGTTCTCCCCACTTGGGACCCACCCCACAGACAGCGGAACCAGAGCCTACAGGAGGGTGGCTAGGCCCTGGGGCCAAGGACTCTGGGCCTGCACGATGAGTGGATGGTAGGTGGGCAGAATTATGGATGGAAGGGCCCATACATGGAGAGTATGGGATGAGAGATGGGCAGACACCTCACCTCGTCAGAGCTGGAGAGTACAGCTGGGAATACGAAGACACCAACTGAGAATGAAAGCACTCTTTTTGTGCTTGAGGGTGCTATGTCACAAAATGATCGTTTTGGTTCAGTTTTCCTTAACCATTTCATCAAATTGGTTTTGTGTAAAAAAGCTGCTTCAATTGAGTGGATTAACTGTTTATTAAAATTAAAAATAGTGATTCAGTTTCAGGAAAGGATAAAACTAGACTAGGAAAATTTATTTGCTTGATTCAGTTGGTGTATGTCCTATACTCCTGTTGTAAGTATAACGACATAGCCCTGGAAGAAATAGATTCTCCCTTAACACTGGATTTGGGGCAAATAACAAGGTTAAGGGGATGGGCATGTGGACAGCAGTGGTTTTAAGAAAAACAAGAAGGAAGCAGGGGGTTGCATACACACAAAAATGCAAGGCGACACATTTGCCTACTGTATTTGGGAAGCTACTCTTGATTTTGTACATGATTTAAATGCATTGATAGAATCTGGTGAATGGAGATGGACCTCACTATAATATACTTAAGCAGTGAAGAGAAAATCAGTGTAGGAGGTCTATCTGGGCTCCCAAAGTGGGCTGGGTTCTAGGGGAGACAGGAGCCACCCCTTGAAGGGACCAGGGAGTCTGGAGGCTGGGTCACAGTGTGCAACAGTGCTGTGCACACCACGGTTTTGTTAACTTCCATTACAGCCCCTCCAAGCAGTTTTCGTCAGATAACCAGTGAGTTCCACGTCCAAGGCTACCGTTCGGACGACCTGCTGAAGCAGGAGTCTCCTCTCTCATCGCTGGATCTACATGTCAAGTATGCACTCATTAGCTTTTGCACAACATTGCTGTGCTCGCTTTAAGACTCTTCAGATTAAAGATGCATCAAAGTGATTCAGTTCTCTAAGTTGTGGGCCAGAAACCAGTGTCTCTCTGGACATTATCCAAGAGTAAAATGTAGCACAAATCGCTTTTAAAAATTAATAATTCACAAAATCTATGGGCTAAGCCTGGTCTGGCTTAAGAAGATAGGTAAAATAAATATTGTAAAGTCAATTTTTAAATAATCTGTGGCATGGAATTTAAGCATAAGAGAAAACATTTAGCAATTAGGCAGGAGCATTCGCTATATGATGAAATGTGATTGATAATATTTAAAAGCCTTGCACCCTGCTCGTCAGCAGGAAACCCCTTCTGCAGCTCTAACCTGGTGCACACAACTTGTGCCATTTCTCTGTTTCCTGAGTCCTGCCTGGAGATGTTCCTATTTGAGCAGTTACTTTTTTAAGTGTTTTTACACCGACAGCTCTGTGTAAGGCTGACGAGAAGTGGCAGAGACAGATGTTTGATGAGGTAGTGTCAGACCAGTGCAGTCATGGGAAATAACATAATTAGATCCGTCACTAGCTGGTAACCAGTGCGGGCATATTTATCTAATTATCAAGACTGCACGTTGACATTCGAGGGGATTTCATCATAAGAGGTTTATATGACTTAGAGTTCAGGCTGATCTCCCGACTCTATCTACAAAATTGGTTTTGTGTAAAAAAGCTGCTTCAATTGAGTGGATTAGCTGTTTATTAAAATTAAAAATAGTGATTCAGTTTCAGGAAAGGATAAAACTGCCCAGATGTCTCTGGGTTACATCTTTTTACGATGAAGAATAGAACCCCCAGTGGCTGACGGCAGGTGGTCATCATCCAGAAAGAGGATCAACTGAAAAGGCAGAGGACCCGGAGCAGCGAGAGGGGAGGGCAGTGTCCTTGGACTCAGGACCCTGGCTGCAAAGGGCAGAGGACCACGTCCAGGACTGTGACTCACGCCCAGGACAAACCAGAGCATGGTCCCGAGGCATGGGTGCTGAGGCTTCCTCCCTTCCTCCCCGGGAGGCTGCATTGCCCGTCTACCCTGAGTGGGTCAGTGCAGAGGAGACCGAGAGGGCAGTCTTGGCATCTGAGTACCCGGGTCCTTGCTCTCCGCTCTGCTGTGTTCTGCGTCCCCCCTCCCTCTGTGCAGGGGAAACACTCAAGGCCCCACACCTTCCACCTCCAGTCAAAGCACTGGCAAGAGTCAAGGCCAACGACAATAAACACACAGACAGAAGTTCAGCGTCACTCACTATTAGAGAAACGCAAGTCAAAACTACACTGAGGTCCCACCTCATACTGCTCAGAATGGCCTTCATCAACAAGTCTACTCACAATAAACGCTGGAGAGGGTGTGGGGAGAAGGCCATCCTCCGACACTGTTGGTGGGAATGTAAACTGGTGCAGACACTGTCGAAAAGAGTATGGAGGTTCCTCAGAAAACTAAAATGACAATTGCTATCAGCAATAACTTTCTTGGACATACATCTGGAGAAAACTCTAATTCAATAAGGCACAGGCACCCCTATGTTCACTGCAACACTGTTTACGAAAGCCAAGATATGGAAGCAACCTAAATGTACATTGACAGATGGATAAATGGATAAAGAGGTGGCATATATATGTATAAAATGAAATATCACTCAGCCATAAAAAAGAATGAAATAATGCCGCTTGCAGCAATGTGGATGGACCTAGAGATTGTCATACTGAGTGGAGTAAATCAGACAAACAGAAATACTATATGACATATCTTATATGTGGAATCTAAAATATGACGCAAACATATTTATGAAACAGAAACAGACTCAGACATAGAGAACAGATTTGAGGTTCCCCAGTCCCAAGGGGGACTGGGGAAGGGACGCAAGGATGGAGAGTTTGGAATTAGCAGATGCAAATGATTAGATGTAGAGCGCACAAACTATAAGGTCTTGTGCACACTGAGTCTCCTATGATGAACCACAATGGAGAAGATCATGAAGAAGGTTACACATATGTGTAACTGAGCCACTTACTGTACAGCAGAAGCTAACACAACATTGTAAATAAACTACGCTTCAATTAAAAAAAAGTCAAGGCCAATGATGGTGGCCAGGTCATTGGGGTGGAGAAAGAATGGGTTCAGATGCCACCTGGAACCTGCCTCGACCTAATCCAGACAAAAGGAGCCTTCTGCCCTCAGGTGGGGTCAGGTTTTGCTGCAGACAGGGCATCTGCGTCCTCTAAACTCATACCTGGAGCCTGACTCCCAGTGTGGCGGTGTCAGGAAGGGGGCCTCATCTCACGGGAGGGGATGAGGTCGTGAGGGTGGAGCCCCTAAGATGGGATCTGTGTCTTTGTAATGAGATCCCGAGAGCCCCTGGCCTTCCTGCATGTGAGGACCCAGCGAGAAGATGCAGTCTGTGAACCAGGAGGAGGGACCTCACCAGACACAGTGGTGCTTTGGTCTTGGATCCACGGCCTCCAGAGCTGTGGGGAAGGACCCCTGCTGGGGCCCTTTGTTATAGCAGCTTGAACAGACCAACCAGCCTCACGGTCAAGAACAGCACGTGCCTATGCCCACGGGTTCTGCGGTCCTTGCCTCCTGTGCGGATTTGCACGGGGTGCTGGTTTCCAGGCCAGGGGGCCTGCTAGGACTTAGGGATCTGAACTCCAGCTATGCTCAACATAACTAAAATAATGGCACTCAAGTGACCACAGTTTTAACTTCAGGGTTGTTACCCAATGACGTCAAGCAAGCCAATGGATTTTTCTGGGTAAAAGTTGGCTATTTCTAAAAGTTGTGGGAGTCTGGGGGCCTCAGGAGTTATGGGGGGGTTGGAACAATCCTCACAAGGGTCCTTTGATTACAGAATCTTATTCATGTATTGAAAAAAATATTCATTGACAACTTCAGGCCAGATGTGATTCTACACCCTGGGGATGCAGCAGTGAACTCACTCATCCCCACAGGGGTCCTGTGACGAGTGAAGACAAGTGGCCCCGTGGAGCAGGACAACGACACCCACCCTCCTGGTCTCTGTCGGTGACGAGCCCCACAGCTTGACCATCTGGAGCCATGGGTAGAATGAGGCTGTTTGCTTGTCTTGCAGAGCCCGGGGTGCGGGCTGCCAACTTCCACAGCCAGTGATGGTGCCTGGACCAGCCCCTTCTCTGCCCAGCATCCTGGCTGCCCATCCCCACCCCTCAACCCCAGCAGGTCTCCACCCTGGCTCCAGCTCGCCTCTCAAGCCACACCCCTGCCTCCTCCCCAAGCTGGAGGCCCCGGGGACACAGGAGCCTCCTGGCCTCGGGCTACTGCTCATGCCGCTCTTTGCCTCCCCACCTGAAGTTGCTGCTGCTTACTTTCTCCCACTCCTCTGAGTCCCACTCAGTCCTCAAGGCTGAGTTCTATTCCTGAGTCCTCTCTAGGACCCGAATGAGCTCCTAGAAACCTCCCCGTCCTCCTCTCTCCTGAAACACTCAGGGTCTCAAGCCTCACCAGACTCATCACAGGATGCTGTGCACCAGCCGGGCTTTCACAGTGTTCCCCATCCACAAGGGGACGCTCAGCTTTTCTGGAGGTGGGGCATCAATTCCTCTTTCACACACTTCTTCATACCCAGTGGGTTCTAGATATCCAGTCGGGCCTCAAAGACTGTTGACTGATTGTCACTGAGAAACGCGGGAGAAAATTAAAATGTTTTCATGGGACTTAGGAGTAAGCGGAGTCCAGGGTTATCGCCCAACTACCCACTAGTCTAGTGGACACTCTGTCTCTGGACAAGAGTACATGCTGTGCATTCCAGGTGGGTCTCTGTTGGAGCCGTGGTTCCAAATCTCATGGAGGCAGATTGCTTACTTTGCAGCTTCTTCCTGGCGTGTGTGGACTTGTGATAAAACTTCATATTCTCGTGGTGGTGGCGGGATCAGGGGGAGGTCACAAATGACTTTCATGTGCCCCCGGAGAGCTTGATCACTGGTTGGCCTAATTTCCCTGGATCATCTCCTAGGAAAGTTTCAGCCATAGCTGTGAGGCCGGCTTCCCAAATTGTCCATTCAGTGCACACGTAAACTCAGCACTTTGTGTCTCATAACAGTGCACCGGGAGACAGAAAAGAGAAAGAGAGAGAGGGAGGAGATAAATAAAGAATAGAAGGCACAGATGGGCCTGGACAGTTTCTCATTGCTTGTTCCATATGATAGAACTCAACACATCTGGTCGGCTACGAAAAGCATCTTTGCACTAATTTGTTTGTCAGTATCCATTGAGAGGACGATCTGTCATCCTGTCGTATTCCGGTTGCCCCGAGATGTCTGAAGACAAGGCTAGCCACAAATTGGAACAGTGGCCACCAGGGAGCGAGCGGTGGAAACCACCAGCTGTTCTAAGTAACATCAACTGTGATATTTTTGAAGCTGAAATTTCAGCCTCACTTCTCCAAAGGCATTTAGCAGCTGCAAGAAAAAAAAGCTCGTCACTGTAACAGGAGAATGAATCTATTTCTCCTCATGTCCTGGTGTGTGTGTGTGTATGTATGTGTGTGTGTGTGTGTGTGTGTGTGTGTATCACTGTATCAAGGGAATGAGTCTATTTCTCCTCATGTCCTGGTGTGTGTATATGTACATATGTGCATGTGTGCGTGTGTGCACAAGTGCTTGCACGCTAACCTTCATTACTGGCTGGAAAAACAATAGAACGAGGTGGTAAGAATTCAAAGAGAATGCGACCTCTGTCGTGCTCCTTGGTATCCAAGTCTTTCCGGTCCAAGGAAACACAGACCATGGTTGTGTAATTTGTCTTGATTTGCAGGAACAGGAATTGAGATTTCATTGTGTTGCCTCGTTTGACTTCGTGACGGTGTCATCTGGCCATGGCACCCTGTCTTCTGTCCTCACCACACCTCATTCCCCACCTGCTCTGCAGGACATGTGATGCTAAATGGCATTCATTTGTTTAAATTTCTGTCTCCCTGAGTAGGTTTTAATCTTCCCAGAGACTATGCTTTGCCCTGGAACACAACAGACACTCAACAAACATTGCTTGGGTTGAACTAATTTGAATTTCTGTAGTTTAACAAGGCAGGAAGTGTGCTGACATGTTGTACCTAACGGACTGCTGGTCAGCGTCCCCAAGGCTGCTCTGCACTTTGCTGTCCTGTCCCTGTTCAACAGGCCTCCGTAGAGAACCGCAGTGCAGTAGATACTACATTCAGGCTCCTTGGGGTCTCATCAAGGACACCTCGGGTGTCTAAGGCAGAGGCCCTTCCTTTGCTCCTCTCCTGAGGTCTCCTGGGCTGCCCCCTGAGAGCTGGCTCTGCCCTGGACTGGGCGACCCGTCCACCCCCTCCTTGTCTTTCTCCGTTCGTCAGCAGGTTGATGTACAACCTGATTGACACGAGCCCGTGGCATGTAGCACACGGGCTGAAACAGACTCACAAACTCTGACTCAGCCTGAATCAGAGCCTCCCAACTGCGCATCTGTCGCCGAGTAAGGTGTTCAGAGAGGAAGGAGAGGAGGGTTCAGTGTGGGCCGTGTGGTGTGGTGAGCTCCGTGGGGCAGCGCAGCTGGAGAGGCCGGATGAGCTCCAAGCTCCTCCCTCTGCTTGGGCTGGTTCTGTGCTGCTTGTGCTGTGTTCTGGCTGCTTGTGCTGTGTTCGTCAGAGGCTGTGCTTATATTTTATACCTGTTAAGAAGTGACAAAGCCAAACTAATACAGAGAATGGGAGTCAAGGTCTGACGTGCAGAGAAGCCTGTGGTTTAGTAGATGGTGGTATTCAGGCTTCCGGGTCAGAAGCCACATGCCACACGGGTCACTGCACGGATAGCCAGTCACTGGGCGCAGGAGCCCTCCGTGAGGGCTTTATTGGCATGGCTATTTCACTGACGTTTTTTCTCAGGATCCTGTAGATTTCAGGACTACATTAGTTTGTTTCTACATGCCCTCAGTGTAACACCTGACACCTCTGGGGGATGCTTAGCTATTAACTGAATGAATGAATTAAAGCTTGGGAAGAGAGAAAAAACCATTAGATTGACTTATGTACATTATGACCTACTCAAATTGCTGGAGAATACAAAAACTGACTTTGCTTAATTAACTTGCATAAACGTACTGAACACAGTCAGCCTCTCCAGCTTCTCAGAGCAACAGTCAACAGATGTAAGAACAAAGCTCCCTAATTCTCCAAATTTTTACGAAATATGGTTAGTCGTACTTTTTTTTTTTTATGAAGTCTTAGCTGATTACTCTGATCTTTACGTTTGCACTTTTGCTAAGGACGTTTTTTCCTTAGTGCATTTTGATCTAGGGTGCTGACTTACTTTTCCAAACAGAAAGTCCTAAATCATGAAGTCCCAAGTCTCTAATGGAGGTTGAGATTGCAGTCTGTCTCCTCTGTCTGACAGAAAACCTTGCTGTCTGGCTCGTGGTGTAGGTTTAAGAAATATTTACTCAGAAGAGAAGGGAAAGGTCCCAAGGATTGTCTTCTCTTTTGTCTTCTTCTTTTACTGATTATCATCCTTCCTGAGTCAGCTGTCCTGGGGCAGGAGGGGCTGGGCTGACTGCATGGACCCCCAAGGGTGAGGCAGAAGTCAGGCTCACCTTGTATACCAGAGCCTAGCACAGCAGGGGACCCTCCATTTTTGAAGAATGAATAAACAGTTAAGCGAACATCCCATTTTAAGGGTGGTCCCAGGTATGGATGAAGCTGGCTGATAGACACATGAAAAAAGCCCTTTGCTTTCTAACTCAGTCCGAGTTTAAAAACATAGCCTTTTATTTTCCATCTGGTCCCTAATGAATTCAAGTTAACATTTAAACCCCGAGGTAAGGGCTTCCCTGGTGGCTCAGTGGTAAAGAATCTGCCTGCCAGTGCAGGAGACATGGGTTTGATCACTGATCCAGGAAGATTCCACGTGCTGCTGAGCAACTAAGCCCTTACGCCGCAACTACTGAACCTGAGCCCAAGTGCGGCAACAGCTGAAGCCCTCACGCCCTTGAGCCCGGGCTCTGCAGCAACAGAAGCCGCCACAAGGAGAAGCTTGTGCCCCACGGCGAGAGAGTGGCTCCCCCTGGCCACACCTGGAGAGAAGCCCTTGCAGCGAAGGCGATGAAGATGCATTACAGCCAAAAGCAAATAAAATACATATGTAAAATCACAAAGAACCCTGAGGCAAGCTTTGAGAAAGGCAGCTATCATAATCCAAGAGGGAGGAAAATGAAGAGAGAATAAGGGAAGAAGTTGTGAGAGAGGAAGGGGAGTGTCGGAGAAGAGAACCAAGGTCACAGCCATCACAACTGTTCCTGAACTGAGTCAAACTCAGGAGTGTGAGTCAAATTAAGACAGATGCATCTCACGTGTCCCTCAGAATGTTTTGCGTAGCGGGTAATGCAGGGCGTTAAAACGACCTATTCTTATTGCTTAATGAGCCTGACTGGAGGCCATATGTGTGATGGATTTTGAAATGATTTGAGGGGAAGAGGGAAAGGCAGAAACAGTGCATCCAGGGAGGTGGATTAAACACTCGGATCACCAGCCGCGTCCGGGTTGTTTCACTTTCTTACAACCGCCTTGTACAACTGCGCCTGCCTCACAGACGTGGAGCCCGAGTCTTGCCACTGAGTTCACAGGACAGACACCAGTGGGCGAGGCCCTGACTGGCTGTGCCTGGCCACTGTCTCGATGTCTCCCCAGGACCATGAGTTAGTGTCAGAGCAGCTGCCCCTCTCACTGATGAGGGGCCGGGGGAGGCAAATTTCCAGGAGAAGAAAAGCGAAGATGGAAATACCATCCTGCAGAGAAGTTCCTCACCCACATTATTCATAATAGGAGATTCAGTAAGATGTGTAATCATGTTTCAAAATAAAACCGTTTCACAGGAAGCCTTGTAGAAAAGCCACTTGAGATGGGACAAGCCTCTAATGACTACTGGCACCCCCTCAACCTGTGTCTTATTAACCAAACAAACATCAGTGGAGCAGAACGCATGATCTGCAAACTCCAGGGCATCTCCCGTAACGTAACTTCATTTTGTAAGAGAGACCACTTTCACATGGTTCTCACTTTGTGTGTGCATGTGTGTGTGTGTGTGTGTACATGTGTGTGACTGTGTATGTGTGTGTGGAATAAATAAACTTATTTATGCATAGCAGGTCCTCAGAAAACGCTCAGTGTTACCAACTGTCTATTCATTTTCTAGAATTTTCAATTTGGAGAATCGGCATGAGGGAAACTACAGTTTCCTGACAGCTATCATTTTTTAATTTCTTTTGTAATTAGCCTGGATCACTTTTTGTTTTAAAGAAACTCTTTACGGATTTTTGGTGAACACATTTATTTCTTGTGCTTAAAAGCTGGTAATATTGGTGGTTTAAAAGGCAATTATGCTTGGCTTTTCATTCAAAGGCTTCTTTGATATTACAAAATAATGATAGGTGACAGTGTTAGGATTGGAATTGGGTTAGTCTTCATGTAATGCTTTGTAGTGTTGTAAACACTTTCATAATAATAAAAAAAGCATTTACATTGTGAACACTAAACTTTTGTTTCCTAAAAATTTCCACTTTCCAAAGCTTTTAGGGAACAGGATGCTAAAGCATGTTAATGCGCTCAGATGAGTCTGAGTTTCCCTTGGGGAGAAGCTACCTGAACTGCCATTTAAAGTTTTACATTTCTGCTCTAAATGAATGATTTCATTTAAGTAAAAGGTCTTATTTTCTATGATGAAAATTTATCTGCTTCATGTAACTCTGAAGCATCTTGATTTATTACTGCCTATATTTTCTTCCAAGGAGGATATTCTTCCAGAGACATTATGCAAGAATCCTTATATTTCTTACTCTTTGGCAATTACTATTAATCTCATCATATCTGTGTTCATGTTTTTGGATACAAAATTAGAAATATATAATAGTTACATATTTGGATAAATACAATTGTGGGAATTCACACCCTGCTCAGCTGAATGAGCGTGCCTAGAGTGGCCAGGAGCTGTGTTAAGCACTCTTAGAGAGTTGAGAAGCATTTTCCAGGGAGAGGGGAAGGGGGTTGGAAATACTCTGTTTCAATCTTCTAGGAAGAAATGCATAAAGTTTATTAAAATAAATTTTTTGAAATGGTTTTTGTAAAGTAGTGTAAGTTGCTCAGTCGTGTCTGATTATTTTCGACCCCATGGACTGTGGCCTGACAGGCTCCCCTGTCCATGGGATTCTCCAGGCAAGAATGCTGGAGTGGATTGCCAATCCCTTCTCCAGTTTTCGTAAAAGATATAAATAAAGAAACGCTTTTCTACAAATTCATGGGGATATAGACACTAGTATATGTATATGTGTGGGCTTCCTGGTAGCTCAGCTGTTAAAAGAACCCTCCTGCCAATGCAGGAGACTCAAGAGTTGTGAGTTTGATTCCTGGGTTGGGAGATCCCCTGGAGAAGGAAATGGCAACCCACTCCAGTATTCTTGCCTGGAAAATTCCATGGAGAGAGGAGCCATGGGGTCACAAGAGTCAGGCATGACTGAGCATGCATGCATATACGTATATCTAGTTGTGATTTACACATATTATATTGTGTTAGTTTATGTACATTTACAGCATATGCCTATGAGGTCATAGTTACAGACACAGTTAAGAATGTGGACAGGGTACATCAGGAGCTGCTTTCCAGCAGGAACAAGCACAGACAGACACACAGATGTGGTTTACCAGCAGGTGGAGTCAAGCAGCGTCTTGAGCAGTATCTGTGTGTCCAGTACTGACCCAAGAGGGGCTGCTCTGTGACTTCCCTGGGGGGCCAGGGCCTGAGACTCTGTGCTACAAATGTAGGGGGCCCAGGGGCTGAGACTCTGTGCTACAAATGTAGGGGGCCCAGGTTCAATCCCTGGTGGGGGCATCTGGTCCCACATGCCACAACTGAGACCCAGTGCAGCCAAATAAATAAATAAGTACATAAAAAAAGAAAGACACTGATGTAAAAGCATGTGGAATAAACTTAGGCCCAGGTAGTGCCTGGAACCACATCAGCGAATGGAACTTAGGTGAACTTTGTGTCCCTGTGAATGTCCTGCTCAACCAGAAACGCAGGGCAGGTGGCTTGGCCCCACCCCCTGGGCAGCTCTGGGCCTTCTTGCCCGTTCAGGGCTCACTGAGGGCTCCGGTCAGTCAGATATTGTCAGTTTTCTCTTCCTTGTTCTTTTCTTTATCCTATAAGCTTCCTTCTCACCCCTCCCCACACTGCACATTTCTAAAGAAGAGACCATCCACCTCCTGAAGGATGTTTGCATCACATGAATTGTCTTCTTGGATCATTTTTAACAGATTTAAATGAAACATCTCTCTGTAAGAGACTTGAACTTCGAGGGATGATGACTCACTGGCACAAAGGGAAAATCATTAGCAGCAGAGACAGGAACTCGGAGTTCATCCGAGTGCAGGTGGAAACATGATTTTGATGGCCTGTGGCGAAGGAAGGGGCTTGGGAGAGTGATCTGTGTCCTTCAGCAGGCAAGCACTTCAGACAGGAGCAGAGACTCGGAGGTGGAATGGCCATGGGATGTGCAGGAAAATGGTGAAGATTAAAATGAGCCAGAGATAAGATGCACATTATACTTTGAGTAAATAACAACCGGCTTGCATGCATGCTAAGTTGTGTCCGACTCTTTGCGACCTCACAGATTGTAGGCCACCAGGTTCCTCTATCCATGGGGATTCTCCAGGCAAGTATACTGGAGTGGGTTGCCACGCAGTCCTCCAGGGGATCTTCCCAACCCAGGGACTGAACTCGCATCTCTTACTACTCATGCACTGGCAGGTGGGTTCTTTACTGCTAGCACCACCTGGAAAGCCAAATAAGAACCCTGTTGAGTTATTCTGAAGAAAATATCTATCTTTATTTTTCATGTGAGATCCTTGAGCTAAGGTCTAATGTCTTATGCACTCACATACCAACAGCCTGATGGCTCCAGTCCACACAGGAGAGTGGGGATTTTCAGGGTGCCATTGCCCCCACCCCTAATACTGGGACCCTCTCTCCTCTTTCTGGGAAAGCAGCTCAGTGTGGTCATGTCAACTCTGGATTTGGGGCACAGGAAGTATTCACCTTTTTTCTCTTTTTTTGGTGGGTAGAGGCAATCATCCACTTTTTGCTCCTCTAGTCTTCACTGCACATTTATATCACTAGACTTTGCAACCACTGATGAACCACATAAAACTAAATAAAAAAGACAGACCAAATTCCAAACTAGACTCAAGAACATGTTTGCTGAATGACCTTGGGTCAGTCATTCTGATTCTCATGGTTTTAATGATATCCACTCTATGTGTAGTATTCTGCCTCATATCTCTAATATTCCATAACATTTTCTCCCATGCATGAGTTATTTCCCTTACTCTTTCTTCCCCTTTCCCCATTTTCAGTGCAGAGACTATGTATCTTTATAATATGTAGCTTTCTGGCTTCACAGATGGGAGCCCCTCAGTCCATAGACATCCCCAAATGTAGCACAACTTCAGTGTCACCAAAATGAATGGCAGTCATGGATTTTACTTTCAATTTTATTTTTTAGTTACCACAGCCTGATTGGTTGGTAGTCTGTCCTAGAGGCTACTCTGCACTGATTTTCTAAAAAAAATGGCTAATGTCTAATGTAAATCAATCAAGGGTTGCCAGACTCCAGTCCAAGGTAAACAAATGTGAACCAAATATTAATAGTGAAATACGGTTGTATTTTCCAGAGTCCTGTGGAAGACTTAAGAGGGATCCCAGGAATGGGAGTCTGTTTTAAATAGAGAAATGGAATCTTCAGCTGAAAACAAGCTGTGAAAACTAGTTCCCTAGTTTCTGTGCTTCAGCTGAATCTGGGAAAGGCCTGGCAATGAAAACTCATGTGCACACACTCCCATCAGTCATTGCCATAGCTGAGGGAATGAAGAGCTTGCAAACTGCAGAAACACTTTGTGATTATACTTTCTTCTTAGGTTCAATGTCACCATTTTCCAGCCCCCTCGGTAGTATAAGCTTGACACTATCATATACATATTCCTGAATACAACTGTCAGGTAGAACAGATGTCAGCTTTTGGACCTGGGGATGAGGTGCCTAGTTTCATTTGCTGTTGGGTAGTTAATAACTTCTGTTTTCTGAACTGTCGTTATCATCCAGCCAAAGAAGGATAGCTTAGATTCTTAGGGGAAAACAATAGGAAAAGAAATGTTTCTAGAGAATACTTTTCCTCCAGCAAGCTAAACTGTCTGAAAAAAATTATTTTCTGGGAAAACAATATTCCTGTCTATGGTTTTCATTGGGCTTCCCTGATGCCTCACCTGCTAAAGAATCAGCCTGCAATGTGGGAGACCTGGGTTCGATTCCTGGGTTGCAAAGATCCTCTGGAGAAGGGAATGGCTACCCACTCTAGTATTCTGGCCTGGAGAATTTCATGGACTGTATAGTCCATGGGGTCATAATTGTTTTCATTATTTTTTTCATATGCACTTCTTTTAACCTGTGCTTCCTAGCATCTGAAGAAAACATTTGTGTGATTAATCTTTCAAAATAAACAGGCAACTGCTCTAAGAAAAGTTGTTGCAGAAAATTGTTTTCATACAGTTCTTAATTTTGGGGGAGAAGTTTAATAATAATGGTATAATAGCTAACATTATTTTCCTAAGCTCTTAATACGTATCATCTCAGTAAACTGTCACATTCAATCATTATTAGGTAGGTATTACTTTTCACATATGCAAAATCAGACAGGAAGTAAAGCCAATCATTTTTATTTATTTCCATAAGATTTTACGTTGTACTTTTTCCTGTGGCAGTTTGTTAATATTGCGATAATCAAAAGTGGTTTTAACACTGGTTGGAGTGCTAAGTAATTTGTACAGAGGGGTTTCCTTTAATTTTAAAAACTGACATTGACAACAGCATTTTCCTGTCTTTTATATAGATGGAGGAACTTAGCTCAGAGAAATGAAGTAACTATGCTAATTCCATTATTCTGAATTCTGTTTTTATATTGTGGAAATGACAAGAAATTATTCATCTGATTTTACATTGTAAGTCAATTCGTAAGTGAATGTGTGGCTTTTCAACACAGTGGCCCCATTAACACTGAAAAAAATGAAACAAAATTCAGATAAGAGGCAGGTTCAATTTTAAGCAACACACGCTAAAAAATTTCTTGACATAGGATCTTCCCATAGCTTTCTCATAACTTGAAGTTGAATACCCCTTGGGGATATCATATTAAGTGACTGAAATTTAAATCACATCACTGTACAACACCTGGATTATTCACATTTTCTAGGAAAGCTTTTCTTTGCACTGCCCTGATCCGGCAGGTCTCCAGCTGTGGTCCAGAGGTGAACAGAAGAGTCAAGGGCTTCTCTCTGGGTCGGCAAGTTAGCTGATGTCCTGTCACTTCATCCCCATTGTGTCTTGTCTGCGCCTCCACAACTAAACATGCGCTGATTTCATGTTTGGATCTAGGTTTCAGATTTCCTTTTCTTTAGTGCGTGTTAGTGTTTCCTTTTGTAGACACTGAGCTCCTATCCAAGCCTGATGGGGAGGGCCATGCAGTGCTTGAACTGAGCTGGGAAAAGGCAAACATTTATAGCAGCTCTGTCGGTTTAAACGATGACTATTATCCTAGGCTCGTGCCTTTGCTGGCCGGCCGATAATGAGTATTTTCATAAAATGAAAGAACCAGTAGCTGCCCTCTTGAGAATGAGGCACTCAGTCCTTATTAAATTAACTGAAAAGATCAATGCAAACGCAGGCAAACGTTATATTGTATGTGATAAAAACAGAAGATAGAAAAGTTCAGTTTAAGGCTTTGTCTCTTCTGTTTTTGTTCCTTGCAAAACTTGGGAGGATAACAAAGAGAACTCTGATCTCACGTGAAATGGAAATGGACTGAGAGATGCTCCAGGGAAAACGTCCACATGAGCTGAATGGACAACAGGAAAGTGGGCAAGTGCACCCAGCCCGTCTGGAGAACAAGGGGACCAGGCTGATGGAGACAGCATGCAGATGAGGCAAAACATCAGAGACGTGAAGACACTGTACGTGGCACCGACCCCCACAGTGGGAAGGTCTGACAAGTAGCGTGCGGAAGGGGAAAATCAAAGCTTCCCAAGGTGAGGCCAAGTGCCAACTAATTAAAAATTTGCCTCCAAGTAGGCAGAGACTAGGGGGAGAGAACTCGCCCAAACCGAAGCCGACCTCTCTGCCTTCCTCCTGGGACCCACTTGCTCTTAGCTGTGCCTCCTCCCACTCACGTGGGACAGCAGTGGGCCCAGAGCCCAGGGCTCATGCACGCCCCAGGATTCTGTGGCTACCTCCCCCCTCGTCTTCTCTGTCCTCCGTTTCCTTCCCGATCAGACAAGCAAATTGATTTTCATCTTAGTATCATTCTGTGTGCTAACCGGATGGTGCCGGGGCTGTCATACAGAGCAACCACTTTGCTTCTCCTGACAAACAACAGCCGTGTTTAACCCTGTCCTTTGATCTTCAATTGGCTCTTTATCAGAGGGGCAGCCTGTGTGTGGGATCAGAGGCATGGAAAATTCCAACAGCCTTCCAGTCACAGGGTCTGTTTTACAAATGTTGCAAATGGTAAGAAACTTTCTTACCATTGGAGTTGAGCTGATGTCCCAGTTTAGATTTAATTGAGATTCAAAGGGGAAAGAGTGAAAATGCCAATAAGTGAGAGTTATCTGAGAATACTAAGGAAGTCAATTGATTAAAAAAACCTCAACATCAGTAGCTTATTTTTTTTTTGGAGAATATCAGAACAAAATGGAGAAGTAGGATAAGTTTTCCTAATTAGTGAGGGAGGGTAGAGCCCTGCCAATGTAACTGGCGTGTCCTCTGCCCCTGTGTGGCCCTGTCAGCTGACAGCTGTGCTCCTCTGGGGAACTCACTTGAGCTCTCTGAGCTGAGTTTGTCCTTTTGCTTAAAAAAACAGAAGCAATGTCATCTATCTTACGGTGTTCATGTGAGGGTTTAATGTTATATGTGTGGGTTCGCCTATTACAGTGCTGGGTTTGTGACAGATTGGGGTAAATGCTGCTTTCTCGTGTGTCTGTGCAGTCTTTTTTTCTTTCCTTAACACTCCTTTCAAAGTGCTTGACTTTGGCCCTGGGAGGGATGTTTGTCTCAGAATGTTTCAACCTATGCAGTTGTCAAATGTTCTATTTCATTCTTCTTAATTTAATTACAGCACTTGGTTTCCCGAAGCTCATGACTTCATTAGGAAATATTTTAAAATTGACTGTTTAATCACTTAATTGTAAAACATGAATGGAACTTCAGAGTTAATTAAAGCTGGTGGGTAAGAGTTTAATTGTGACTTTCTGTGCTGGTTTACCGTGCGTCTCAGTAGATTGAATCTGGCTTCTCTGCGCTGCCAGGTCAGCAGGCATCTCTCTGGAGCATGAACAGAAGTCTACAGGGGAGGAGGAGGGCCCCCAGACACTGGGGGAGGGTTCCTCACTCTGCCTATACCGGCATCTGAGATGATCCTGGAGAAAACTTACATAATCTCTTTGGGTTTCAGTTTTCTCTTCTGCAAGATGGGCTTTTTACCCCCCTTTCCAGAAGGCATTGTGAGGATGAAATGACTTTCTTTCATGGTTCTTGGGCGTTAACGACCACCTGACCCTCAGGCTGGATGAGAAAAGACGTGGGTGCAGAGAATGCTCTGTGAGTTGAATGTGTGTGTCCCTCCAATTATCATGTTGTGTCCTGATCCTAAGGGGATAGTAGGAGGGTCAATTCTGGGAGGTGATGAGGCCATGAGGGTGGAGCCCTCAAGATGGGATTAGTGTCATTATAAAGGAGACCCCAGAGAGCCCCTGCCTGCTTCCTCCAGGTGAGGACACAGCAAGAAGATGCTGTCTGTGAACCAGGAAGCAGGTCCTCATCAGACATTCAATCTCCCATCACTTTGATCTTGGACATCCAGCCTCCAGTTGGGAGAGATGAATGTCTGGCGTTTATAAGCTGCCCAGTTTGCGGTGTTCTGTTCTATCAGCCTGGGTAGACTAAGACGATTGCCTCAAACAAAGACACTTACAAAATCACAAATAGGTTCAAAATAAAAGGACAGGAAAAGCTGTGCTGGGAGAACACCAAGAAGTAGAAAGCTGGGGTCTCTGTATGAGACAAAGGAGATTTCAGACCAGAAAGTATTACTAGGGATAAAGAAAGTCACTTCCTGTGGATGAAAATGTCAATTCATTAAGAGGACAGAACCATGCTGGAAGTTTATGCACCAAACAGAACTTTGAGCCAATAGCAGTGCCAGGAGAAACAGACCAATCTACTGAGACAGTGGAGTCTGCAACACCCATCTCTCGGAAGGTCATGGGACAGCTGCCTGTGACCTGAGTGTCCCTCTGAAAGCAGCCCACACGTGTCCCCAGGTGCTGGACGTGAACCCGGCCACGTGGCCCAGCACCAGGTGTTTACAGGGACTCAGGAGACATGCAGAGAACAGCACAGGGCAGAGCAGCTTCTCTCATGGTGACGTTTGGAGGGGGAGCAGAGCAGTTCCTGGCAATCCAGGGAGAGGGGAGAGATGAGAGGGCAGTCAGAGTGCTCTGGACAGGATGTAGGGGAGAAGACCCCCGGTCCTAATCCCCTCCTGGTAGTGGTTCTTGCAGGAGGCAGGGGACCCACAACGGGCTTGAGGCTGGGACATGCCCGGAAAGTGTGTGCCCATAACCTGCACCACATCCACCCTGGATGTGGCGGGTGGAAGTTTTGTTCTTCTATTTTTAGAAACCTCCTCAGATGACTCCCATATGCAGCCACGTGGGACCTACTGCTCACCCTCCCAGCACACGGCTGCCCAGCCGGAGTTGCTGGGCCCTCACATCCAGGAGGAGCTGGCCACTGCCCTTCTCACCCAGGGCCATCACCCTACAGACAGACAGATTGGTTACTCCTCTCCCACACCCCCTTCTCATTGCTATCATTACCATCATGTCCACCCAACACGGATGCTGTTCGTGGCTGGACGCAGTCACCCTGAGTTCAGCAGGACTTGCTTCTTCCCGTGAGACATTCCATGAGCATTTCTGAGACTCAGGCTCCCCATCTGTGAGGCAGGGGTGACGCCAGTCAGACCCTCAGAGGTGGTGCTGAGCTGACTGACACCTGGGTGAACACTCAGGACCAAGGACAGCGCTAACATTTGCAACATGTGTGGAGGTATTTTTGGCTGCTGATCCATCGATAGTGATGTCAGTATCAACAACAAGAGTTTTGCTGCAGAGCTCATCTCCTTCAGGACACAGAGCTGGGGAGAGCTCGGAGCAGAGCCAGTTCTAAACCCAGGATGCAACTTGGAAGCTGGTGTGGCTGCCCCGGCTCACAGAGTTGGAAAAATGGGGGGAGGTGAAGTGGCTGAGAATAGCATGGAGGGTTTTGTTGAAGTGTGGAGTGGCCTCGCTGAGGGGGCACATGTGTGCAAATGGGTCAGAGAACTCGTCAAAAGAGTGAAAAGTGGAGTAAGAAGAGCATGATTAAGTTGGTAAAAGGAGCATAGTTCAGAGCATTGGGTGTAAGAGGAAGTGAGGTGCAAGTGTTATAAAGTGAACTGTGGGTAAAAGACATATATTTGAACATGTGTGACCTGTAATTGCCTTTTTGAGACAAAGCTCATGAGAGCCAGAGGAGAAGACAGGTGGAGGTGAAGATACTGTCGTAGACTTGGAAGGATCTGGACAAGCCAAGGAAGGAAGGAACCCCTCTGTAGGGTCGGGCTGCTCCACCTGCAGTGGCTCTTGTGCCAACCACCATCCTCCCTGAGGCGCGGGGCCCCAGAGGTGTCCAAACATCCTCCCGGAGGCAAATTCCACCCAAGTATTAGGACAGCAGTAATACATTTAAGTGATGGTGAAGGTGAAAGTAGCTCAGTCATATCCGACTCTTTGCGATGCCAAGGACTGTAGCCTGCCAGGCTCCTCTGTCCATGGGGATTCTCCAGGCAAGAATACTAGAGTGGGTTGCCATGCCCTCCTCCAGGGAATCTTCCCAGCCCAGGGACTGAACCCAGGTGTGCTGCACTGCAGGCGGCTTCTTTACCAGCTGAGCCACCAGGGAAGCCCTAATACGTTTGAGTAGTTTAAGTATCACAGGATTTGCAGCCACGTCTTAACAGTAAAATTAACATGGAAACAGCATGGAGTGAAATGAAAGGTCGCAGAGATTTGAGGAGGCAGTGGGAGATCTTAAACGGACTGCATTAGTAGCGACGGGCTCTGGCCCTGTGCCCAGACAAGGAGACTTCCAAGCTCATTTTTCTCTGCTGCTCAGGGTCCTTTCATGGACAGTCCCAACAGGCAGTGAGCCCCTGACTGCATAAGCCGTGGTGACTGGGAGCATCTCGGCTCCAGGGACCCCTGTCTGGTGAAGAGGAGTCACCTTCCAGCAGGGTCACCTTCCCTGGTGGCCCCAGGCTTGGGGATATGGCCAGCAGGGGTGACGTATCTTGAGATGGGGGACCACAGGCCAAATTGGCCCCGCCTGAGAGTCGAGTGAGAACTGGAAGGGACATGGTTTTAACTCGTTTCAGGTCAGAAAGATGCACAGATGTCTACACTATTGAGGAATCTAGAGGCCTGATTCTTTTTTCAAACTTTAAACATTTTATTTAGTATTGGGGTATAGCCGATTACCAATGCTGTGGTAGTTTCAGGTGAGCAGAGGAGACCCAGCCACAAACATCCAGGCTGGCACATAACACTGAGCAGAATTCCACGTGCTATACAAAAGGTCCCTGTTCGTTGTCCATTTTGAATATAGCAGAGTATGTCCATGACCTTTCCAAACTCCCTAACCATCCCTTCCCCCTGGTAACCATAAGCTCATTTTCTAAGTCTGTGAGACTCTTTCTGTCTTGTAAATAAGTTAATTTCTATCATTTCTTTTTAGATTCCACATACAAGGGATGTCATATGATATTTCTTCTCTGTTGGACTTATTTCACTCAGGATGACTTATTTCACTCTAGGCCCACCCATGTCGCTGCCAATGGCATTATTTCATTCATCTTAATGGCTGAGTAGTGTTACGTATTACTGTATATACGTGCCATATCTTTTTTATTCACTCTGGAGGCCTGATTTGTAGCATCAGTTGATGACAAAAGCTGTTTCTGGAGTGAGGAAGATGGCCTAGAGTCGAAACTCAGAGCCATGCCGCTCAGTTTGCCGGATGAGGTTTGGCTCCAGGTTTCTGTTTCAAGCCCGGAGCCGTGACGTGGCAGAAGCACTGACCACACTGGGCAGACTGCACTTCGCGGGCTCCATGTGTCCCTGGGAGTCAGGCTTCCTCTCCAGGTGACCCCATGTACCACTGGACATGGAATGAGCAACTGTAAGCCCCTGCCCCAGGGAAGCCTCATGCTGCAGTTAAAAAAAAGAGCAGCAGAAAGAAATCATGAAAACCAGACAGGAAGGAAGGGTGCAGGTCTCCGCGTCCCACAAAGCAGGTGACTGTCTCCGCAGGAGGGCGAGCAACTCATCAAACAGTATCTCAGGGTTTTGTTAAGAGGAAGATGGGGCCATAATCCAGGGCTACCTCTTGGGGGTGATGCTATGCTACTTCAGCTCCCCAATTCCTGACCACCCAGAAGCCCCCCTCGGTTCACCAAGGGCCCCAGCCTGGCCCTGGCTGTCCTCCCCCTGGACTATGACAACATGTGGCCGAGACATCATGTGACCCGCTGCCACACAGCCCGGTCTGTCCTGCAGCCCTCCTGTCGCTTGCCCGTGCTTGCTGGGTGCTCAGCCCTCGCTTCCCTTCGTCCGCGTTTCTCATGCTGGGGTCCTTCAGACACTGACCCTGTTCTTCCTCATCTGTGTTGTTCAGCTCCCCCTTTATCACCAAGGCAAAATATTAGAAAAGTCATTCACCCACAATCTTACTCACTTTCTCCCCTTCTGTCTCAACCCCTCCTGTCACCTCTATTTCTCTCACTTAACTCCTCCCAGGGCCCTCCACACCAGCAATTCCATAGCGAAGGATTCTCAGAGCAGAAGTCAGATTCCTGGTGAAAGAGAATTCCCCAAACAGAAGCCTCATGGAGACACACAAAGTCAGGTCCTGATTAGCAGAAGTGAAAGGTATTGTGTGGAAAGAGTGACCTAGTGCTGGGTGCTTCCTGCAAAGTAGTTCCCATGAAATTGAAATATGGTCAGAATCTCGGTTCCAATTTCATTTCTATTAGGTGCTCAGTGGCTAAATTAAGAACTTTCTGGATCCCTCATTTAGATAAACCCTTAACTATTAACCTCTAATAATGTCATCATTTCACTGAGTAGAAAAGAAAACATCTGGGTGAGTTCAATGAGCCAAAGGTGTGGACAGGAGGCCTCTGCATTCTGATTGCATCTCGCTGACCTTGATGGAGGGTGTGAGCCAGGAGGGAGGGCGCGTGCTGGTGGTGACCACCCGCCGTGGGAGTGGATGGAAACTCTGTGCTGGGCATGCAGGCGAGGGGAGCAGAGGGCCCCCTCCTCACCATGAGAGGGGCTCCTCATCTGAGCTCCATCCGCAGCTCTGTGCCCACTTTTCTTCTGCCCTTAAAAACTGGCGACAGTTTGTCTCCTTTTGTCTGCTGTCCCGTGTATATCAGGCTTTCTGGGTCTCGGGGACGAGTGTCCCTAAGGTATCCGCCCACCCTGCTCTCCCCTGCCTAGACGTGGCCTTGCACTTTGCAGCCATGGCCAGGGGGCTGGCACTGTAGGTGGCTCCGTCCTGGTGGCCACACCCCTGGTCACTCTTTCAGGCTTGCGGGTTCCCTGCTGCCCCAGGTGTGGGGCCTCATGTTTCTGACCCTGCCTTTATTGGGCATTTCTGGTTCTTCCCTAGTTTGAATTTGATCTCTAAGGGGACTGAACAAGAGCCCAGGGTCATACTTTTCCCCAAAAGTGAATTCTGTGGATCTGTGTGCAGGTGGATTTATTCTAGAGGTGCTCCCTGGAGCCCTGACCCCTGACCCCTGAAGCGGAGGTGGAGAGGCCCTGGGCTCAGCCCTGGGGACCCCTGGAGATGACCTACAACCTGCCCCCTAGTCCTGAAGACAGATAGGAAGTTGGGGGTTCCTCAACAGTGGTGTAGGAGTTGGGGTGCCTGGCTGTTGCCAGATAAATTCCCACTGAGTCAGATGCTCCCACAGAAGAGGTTATGGGGTGCTGAGAAAGAGGAGGGGCTGACAGTGTCTGCTGTATGTTTTTAAGAATCTGTCCTAGAAAACCAAAAGCATAAAAAAAGCCTTGTTGTCAAAGTTTGGAAAGTGATGTTCTCAGCTGTGAGCATTCCGACATGAGCAGAAAGACTAACCTGCAGCTGCGTTTAACTAGTATTTTCTGGAAAGAGTCCTGGCAGACACTTGTGTCAGGTAACACCTTGTAAGACCACACAAGACACCGTGAAATGCGGGAGGTGAACCCAAGCCCCGCTGTCTTTGTGTGAGGAATGGCTACACACAGGAAGCCCAGCACGCCCGGAACGGTCACCCTCTGAGGATGGGAAAAGACAACCCAGGGTCCTCCTGGCCTCCTCAGTGGACCATCGGTGCTCACAGGTCACGTGAGGGTCACAGTCTCAGCCAAAATGGAGTGGCCTCCAAGCTCCACTCTCAGGCTGGGAGCCACGGCTGTGCCAGGAGTGGACGTGCCTGATATCGGGGGAGGGGACATGCATGCCTCAGGACAGGACATGTCTGACGTGGGGTGAGGGTCACATGTGCCCGGGAGGGTGGGTGGACATTGAGGAGTGGCCTGGTGGGACATTAGCTCACTGCAGGAGGACCAGAGCTCTTTGTGTTCCCACGTGAGGTGGCTAGGAGAGCCGAGCCTCCGCTCACAGATCCACAGAGAAGAGTGAATCTGGTCTCCTTTTCAGAGAGAGGTCACAGATGATCTTGGTGTTTGTTAAAGGACAGAGGCATGAAAAGAGGATGAATTTAGAAGCCTGGGTTTGTAGACAGTGGGAGAGTGGAGGCTCAGGGCTGCCCCCGGCTATCAGATGCTAGTGTGAGGGAGTTGGGGCCTGGCCTGCAGACAGAGAGGAGCATTTGAAGACAGGAGCTGCCTGTGTCAGACAACAGAGTCTGCTTTTGTGTGTGATGATGACTTTTCAGCTGCACAAATCTGGCATCATGATGACTGAGCAAGTCCAGGGAGATATCAGATGTGAAAGCACAGGTCCGCTGTGATGCCAAGTACCAATCTATGTCTGTGGTCCCACAGAAGACACGTCTGTGTCTGCATTTGAGTAACTGAAGGGCAAGTCGGGACTTCCATAGCTGTCTGGCTCTTTTTCTTAGGTTAAATTACCAACATCCGATTCGATCATCGAAAAAGCAAGAGAGTTCCAGAAAAATATCTACTTCTGCTTTATTGACTATGCCAAAGCCTTTGACTGTGTGGATCACAACAAACTGTGGAAAATTCTTCAAGAGATAGGAATACCAGACCACCTGATCTGCCTCCTGAGAAATTTGTATGCAGGTCAGGAAGCAACAGTTAGAACTGGACATGGAACCACACACTNCTTTGACTGTGTGGATCACAACAAACTGTGGAAAATTCTTCAAGAGATGGGAATACCAGACCACCTGATCTGCCTCCTGAGAAATTTGTATGCAGGTCAGGAAGCAACAGTTAGAACTGGACATGGAACCACACACTGGTTCCAAATCAGGGAAGAAGTATGTCAAGACTGTATATTGTCACCCTGCTTATTTAACTTGTATGCAGAGTACATCATGAGAAATCCTGGACTGGATGAAGCACAAGCTAGAATCAAGATTGCTGGGAGAAATATCAATAACCTCAGATATGCAGATGATACCACTCTTATGGGAGAAAGCGAAGAAGAACTAAAGAGCCTCTTGATGAAAGTGAAAGAAGAGAGTGAAAACAGTTGGCTTAAAGCTCAACATTCAGAAAACTAAGATCACGGCATCTGGTCCCATCACTTCATGGCAAATAGATGGGGAAACAGTGGAAACAGTAAGATACTTTATTTTTTTAGGCTCCAAAATCAGTGCAGATGGTGACTGCAGCCATAAAATTAAAAGACCCTTGCTCCTTGGAAGAAAAGTTATGACCAGCCTAGACAGCTTATTAAAAAGCAGAGACATTACTTTGCCAACAAAGATTTGTCTAGTCAAAGCTATGGTTTTTCCAGTAGTCATGTATGGATGTGAGAGTTGAACCATAAAGAAGGCTGAGCACCGAAGAATTGATGCTTTTGAACTGTGGTGCTGGAGAAGACTCTTGAGAGTCCCTTGGACTGCAAGGAGATCCAACCAGTCAATCCTAAAGGA
>SJYQ01001191.1:289526-502873 GCA_006410935.1 Redunca redunca
ATCTGAGTCAGTGGAGCTGAGAGCCTTCAATCCTGGGCGTCCAGTCGATGCTGGCCTTGCTGCTCAGGACCCCACTCTGAGAACAACTGTCTGTGCCATCTTACGTTCACCTTGGAGGAATGACGTCAGCAAGACTGGGGACCGCTGAGCTCTGCGCTGCACAAAACACTAAGTGAGCAACAACAGACCAACTGAAGCAGCTCTGTGGGAACTGCAGTGACCAGGCCCCCAGTAGCTGGGCAGAGGCTCAGGCCAGAAGCTGAGCCCACAGCAGGGGGAGGTCTATGGTGTTCTGCTCACTCATGTCCCATCCCTGCTATGCAGCATGCAGTGTGAGCAAGGAGCCACGGGCTCCTGTTTCAGACAGGAGGAGAAGAGACGAAGTTGCTTGCGATGCTCTGGCTCATCTGGAAGAAGCTGGTCTCTGTCTCACCTGGGCCAGGACAACTGCCAGCCAGTAATTCTACATCCAAAGAAACTGTCCTTCAGAAATGAGGAAGAAATGAAGACAATTTCAGATAAACGAAAACTGAGAGAGTTCTTTACCAATAGACCTTCCCTGCGGTAAATGCTAACGACTTAGCAAAGGAACAACAACAATCAGTACACAATACAGAAAGACACAATTTGTGACATCAATAATAGTGTGGAGGGCAAAGCGACTTAACAGTAGAATTTTTGTATGTCATTGGAGCTAGGTTTTCCATTTAAAATAGACTCTTATGACTTTAGGATGTTTTACGTAATTCCCATGGTAACTACAAAGAAAGCATTTATAAAATATACAGCAAGGGAAGTGAGGAGGGAACAAGTTGTCACTCTGAAAAATCAACTAAACACAAAGGAATGCAGTAAGGTAGGAAACGAGGAAGAAAACTGTAAGACATACAGAAAGCAAATAGCAAAATGACAGAAATAAATCCTTTCCTGTCAGTCCTCACTTTCAATGTAAGTGGATTAAACTCCCCGAAGACATAGAGTGGCAAAATGGATAAAAAGACAAAACAAAACAAAAATAGGATCCAACCAGATGTCTGTAAGGGACCCACTTTAGATGTCAGGACAGAAATGAGCTGAAGGTGAAAGGAGTGACAATGAGATTCCACATCAGCTGTAACCGAAAGAGATCAGGGGTGGCTACACTTATCTCAGAGCTCCTAAATATTGACAAACATTGACGAACTGAGGGGCGCAACAGGACCCCTGCAATAATCGTGGGAGACACCAATGCTCCTTTTCCAGTAATGGACAGAGCCCCCCGACAGAAGGTCAATAAGACAGAGGCTTTGGACAACACGGTGGACCACCTGAACCTAAGAGAACACCCCACCTGCCAGCAGCAAAGCACACAGTTTCCTCACGTACACATCGAACACTCTCCCCAGATGACCACAAGACAAACATTGTTAAATTTAAGAAGACTGAAATCATGGCAAACATCGTGTTTGATCACAGTAGAACAAAACTAGGAGTCAGTAGCGGATGAAAATTATAGAATCCACAGACATGAGGAAATTAAACAATACTCTCTAGAGCAACCAACAGATGAAAGGAAAAAAATCACAAGAGAAATTAGAAATTATTTTGAGATAAATGGAAACAAAAACATGCCATACCAAAATGCATGGGATGCTGAGAAAGCCATGCCCTGAGGGAAATTTACAAGTGTAAGCATGTACTTTCAAAAAGAAAGCATCTCAAATAATCTAACTTTTCACTTTAAGGGACAGAGAAAGGAGAGTAAAATTAACTCAGAGCAATGACTACTCTATGAAATACTTATACAATCATGTTCACAGAAGCCAAAAGTTGGAAGCAACCCATCACCCCAATGCATAAATGGATATTCAAAATGCTGTGTATATGTACAGTGGAATCTATTTCCTTAAAAGGGGAATTTTGACACATGCTGCAACTTGGGTGATCCTTGAAAACATCTTTCTAAGTGAAATAAGCCAACAGGAAAGAATGCTGCACAATTACATGTACATGTGCTACTAAAACTTGTAACAGTCAAAGTCACAGAGACAAAGATGGACAGTCACAGGTGCTGAAGGAGAGTGTGTAAGCGAGACAGGGTCTCAGTTTGGGATGATGAAGGGTTTCTGTGGATGGATGGTGGTGATGGGCGCACGGCAGAGTAAGTGGTTAAGATGGGACATTATGTTACGTGTATTTTATCACAATTAAAGAAAGAGATGAGACCAAGATTCATGAGCAATTCCTTTTTGTCTCCTAAAGCTCTGCAGGAATTCAGTCCACCCCGTATTTCCATATCAACCATCGGCAGAGGAAGCTCTGCGTGATTTCAGTCACATCAAACTTTCCTGACAAAACTCAGCCCTGGAGTCAAGGCTTCAACTGCTTTTCTTCCTCTGTGCAAAACAGAGTGACTCCACTGTCCCTGAACTACATGATTTTCACAGGTACAGTTTATTTACAAGCAAACTATGCGCTGCTGCCGTGTGCATGCATCAACAGATGTCTGTGAGGAGGGACTGCAGGTGAGAAGGAGGTGGTTTGTCAAGGACCAGATGCCTCCATGTTCTTTGCCAGATGAAAGTCAAGCGCCACCTGGAAGATGTTTCACCGTTTGGTATGTATTTAAAAATAGTCACTCTCTGAATTTAAAATGTTAATTTATAACAATTATGATGAGCAAAATAATTAGGAAATAGAGATTTACTGTATCAGGGTGCTGGCTAATTCAGACTTTGGTGATAGTGAATGACTGATGTGTCTGTGGATTAACCAGCTAAGTGGATGGACAAAAAATGAAAATCCAAAAAAACACTTTAGAAAAAGAAAACAGAGGCAATGACTGAACAATAATGCATAGATAAAAACCACTGCTGTTATTTTTTTTTTTAATGGAAAGTTAAGCTCAGGGAATCCTGGTGTGCTGCGGTCCATGGGGTCACAAGGAGTCAGATACGACGCAGTAACTGAACAACAAAACCTCTGGTCAGAATTAGCACTATGTTTGGGGTCTGCCTTTTTACTTTCTGAAAAAATTTAACATTTGGATCCAATTTTTTCACAGCATCAGAAAAGCTTTTTAAATTGGGATTGTTAATGCTTTAAAAAATGAATATTCTTACTACTATTTTTTAGGGAATCAGATATTTTATGATTGTTTATTTCTGAACTTTTTAATGGATACAAAACTATCCCCTGGTTATCTGGCTACAGAATTTACTAAAGACAAGTGATATTTGTGTAAGGAAACTATTTCCCCATCTCAGCTACCACCACACAAACATGTTATATAAATGCAAACACAAACTCTTAAGCTAAAAGAATTCTTTTACTTTGATACCTCTCACTTAAAGGATTGTACCAGTTTGTAAATTGACCAGCTCACCATAAACGGTTGCAAGTTTTCATTTGTAATAGGACATTCAGAATAAATAATTTTGTTGTCAATGTGTGTGTACCTTTTCCTGGCAAAGTAACCACAGAACTGAAGGAACTGTATAATTTCATGCACAACCAAATGTTTCAAAGCAGTGAAACATGCCCTTTACCTAATTTCCCCAGGGACTATTTGGAGCGAAAGCTTGGAGGACTTCTCAGGTCTCCTCCGCCAGTGAGAACAGAACCTGCTTGTTCCCTGCCAGCCTTGCTGTCTCTCCAGGAAACACCTGACCCCAACTCAACCGAACTGCTGACTCATCGATTCCAGCAGCGCCTCGTCAAGATCGCTTCTGGACCATCACCCCAAGGTGCCCACCAGTGTCAGCTGTGTCCTAGGCTCTGTCTACCCCCCTCCTCTTCCCTGCTTGCAAACCTGCTTGAACGTCTCCCATTCCAGGTCCAAACCCCAGACCCCAGCCTCCAGGCCTGGAGTCGGGGATCATTTGCCATTTGAGCTCATCTGGGGCACTCATCACAGCCCACCAGAAGGTCCCCCCCCGGCATCACCCCAACACTGACCCCCCTGCCAACGGCCAGGGTCCCAGGAGGGTCTCTGCCTGTCCAGCCCCCAGAGGGGCCGCCTCTTTGCTCAGGTCTCCAGTCAATTGCCAGGGCATCCTCACCCGTCTTCCAGAACAGTCTGGCATCCTCCCCATTTGGCCTCATGCTGCAGCCTCAGGCCCTGTCTCCGTGCTCACGGGGCCTCCACTGGCCAAGGCATTCTTGGCTCACATCTCCTGACTCCCTCCTTCGCCGATAATCATGTCAGTGCTAACCTGATGGGCAATCTCACCGAGAGCCTTGTGGAGGAAGCTGTGTGAAATGAGGTGCTGTCTATCGATGCATAGTCACTCCTTAATATACAGTTTCTAAAATTTCATATCAGATCTGCTTAAAGTGGGATAGACCCCCAACATGCAGTGGACCAAATGTCAAAGAGGCACTTCTGTATACAATATGCTGATGGGGTTTATGGCCACATTAACACACTAGTTTGGACTTTATATACTGTGTCGCTCTGATAATCTTTCCTAAGACGGAAAAGTGGTTATTTTGACTCAACTGAATTGGCTCCTTTAAGATCAGAATCCGCTTCATGGCATGGATGAGGCTGCGAGGAGGCAATTTCAGAGGCAACCTTAAGTTTTAAACACTGATGAGGAAGTGCTGCACCAGTGATGTCATGAAGACGGCCCCCAAACCAGGTTATTTCTGCTCACTACAGCCCTGGTGCTTGTGGGCCATTTTCCATTTCAAATATCTCATCCCATTGTCTTCACAAATACACGTGTACTTGTCAGGTCAGCTGTCCTGGTGTTTGGTTCAGAAAATATGGTCCCTGTAATTACAGTCCTTCCCAGGGCGAGGACAGACGCATCCACTCATAATCCCTTTAACAGAGAGCTGAGGATTTATCTCCCGCCAAATGAAAATGGAGAAATTTCAAGGGCAATTTATCTAATTCTCTTCCTGCCTATAATTTTTTAAAAGAAGTTTTCCCTGATGAGGAAAAGTGTGTTTTTAAGAGGGATTCGGATCTATCATGCATCCCCTGGCCTCTGATTGACTTTAAATAATTGTCCTAATTAAGCACCAAGGTGAGTTTCTAAATCATTTTTTTTCCCTTGAAGGAGCATGGATGATTTTGAGGTTATTTTATAGTTACTTTGCTATTGGGATTCTATTTTCCGAAGCAAAACTATTCAGGCTTTCTTCCAGCTTTCCAGACCCACACTTTCCTGCCAGTGGCCCCTCTCCCCTGTCTGCATCTGCTTCTTCCCCAGTCCCTGTGACAGCCTCTGGGGGCTCTGGTGGCCCCTCTGTCCATGTGCTCGTGTGTGTTTATTTGTGTGTGTGAGTGTGTGTGTGGTGTTTCATGCTGGCTAATCATCCCCCGTAAAACCTCCTGTGAATGGGAGCTGTGGCCTGAGGGTTTCTGTTCCCCAGATTCACGTGCTGACCATGAGCCCCAGGGGATGGCATCAGAGGTCGGGCCTCAGGAGGTCAGGAGGTTGCGGGGTAGAGCTCCCAGGATGGGACCACAGGGCCGCCGCCCAGCCTCCAGGTGAGGACGAGGAACCTGCCAGCGCCTGGCCTTGGACTGCACCCGCTGGACCTCAAGGAGCAGCGTGTGCTGTTGATGAGGTGCCAGGCCTGTGCATTTGTTATAGCCCCTGCGGACAAGGCGTGTGTCCTGTACAAACCGTCACAGCTTCCAGCCGAGCCGGATGGCTGTGTAGACACGGCTCTGCCAACTGCCAGGGCCGCAGCACAGCCAGAGACTGGTGGTAACAGTGCAGACCTGCAGCTGGGAGGCAGGTGTGTGGACAGAGGATGACTTGCATGTGTGCATGTGTAAACACAGCTACTCACGCACAGGAGGAGTAAGATGACTTGTAAACACCACTTACAATGAGTAGTGGAGGCTGCCTGCCCTGGAGATGCCCACATGTCTAATGTGCAAGTGGTGACACGCCCATTCAGCCCTGCTTCCTGCACCCCCTGCCTCCCACCCCTGCAGGGCATCCCCATCAGCTGTGGGAAACTGCCTGGCCCTGGGCAGGGTCTGGACAGGGACCCTGGGGCTGGAGGAGAGTCATTGGGCCTGGAGGAGACCCTGGGCCTGGAGGAGAGACCCTGGGCCTGGAGGAGAGTCCCTGGGCTTAGAGGAGAGACCCTGGGCCTGGAGGAGACCCTGGGCCTGGAGGGGAGACCCTGGGCCTGAGGGGGCACCCGCTTCCTCCTCAGAGATCACTGTCCCTCTTCGGGACCATTGTTCCCCTCAGGCACATGAGTGACAGTCCTGTAGGGTGATGTGGTTTCTCCCTCTGAAGGCAGTTAACGGGCACACTCATGTCAGTAATGAGTCATTTTACGTCTGATTAATGAAAGGCTTTCACTCTCTCCTGGTGCAGATAATAAACAAATGTTCCACTCTATTTTTTATAATTGATGAAATGATTCTCTCTGAACCTGAATGCCTGAGAGGGATTTCGGCTCAGATCTAGCTTAGAACATGGCTTACAACCACTGGATTCATCTGGATTAACAATTCGTGCTTTCAAGGTGTCCCCCCCTTTTCTAAAAAAGTGTTTTTTGTTTACTTGTTAGTTTTTTTTTTTTTTTTTTTGCTGTGCTGGGCCTTCATGGCTGCACACAGACTTTCTGTAGTTACACTGAATGGGGGCCACTTTTCTTTGTAGTTCAGAGGCTTCTTATTGCAGTAACTTCTCTTGTTGCTGAGTAAAGGCCCTAGGGTGCATGGGCTTCAGTAGCTGTGGGTCATGGGCTCAGTCATTGTGGCTCACGGGCTCAGTAGCCATGGCTCGAGGGCTCAGTAGCCGTGGCTCGCGGGCTCAGTAACTGTGGTTCTCGGGCTCAGTAGCTGTGGCTCGCGGGCTCAGGAGCTGTGGCTCATGGGCTCAGTAACTGTGGTTCTCGGGCTCAGTAGCTGTGGCTCATGGGTTCAGTAGCTGTGGCTCACAGGCTCAGTAACTGTGGTTCTCGGGCTCAGTAGCTGTGGCTCGTGGGCTCAGTAGCCGTGGCTCGTGGGCTCAGTAGCCGTGGCTCGTGGGCTCAGTAGCTGTGGCTCGTGGGCTCAGTAGCTGTGGCTCACGGGCTCAGCAGCTGTGGCTCACGGGCTCAGCAGCTGTGGCTCACGGGCTCTCATGGGCTCAGTAGCTGTGGCTCGCGGGCTCAGTAGCTGTGGTTCTTGGGCTCAGTAGCTGTGGCTCACAGGCTCAGCAGCTGTGGCTCACAGGCTCAGTAGCTGTGGCTCACGGGCTCAGCAGCTGTGGCTCACGGGCTCAGCAGCTGTGGCTCACGGGCTCTCACGGGCTCAGTAGCTGTGGCTCGCGGGCTCAGTAGCTGTGGCTTGCGGGCTCAGCAGCTGTGGCTCACGGGCTCAGTAACTGTGGCTCCGGGGCTCAGTAGCTGTGGCTCTCAGGCTCAGCAGCTGTGGCTCACGGGCTCTCACGGGCTCAGTAGCTGTGGCTCGCGGGCTCAGTAGCTGTGGCTCACGGGCTCAGCAGCTGTGGCTCATGGGCTCAGTAGCTGTGGCTTGTGTGCTCAGTAGTTGTGTCTCACGGGCTTTGTTGCTCTGCGGCACGTGTAATCTTCTGGCACCAGGGGTGGAACCTGTGTCTCCTGCACTGGCAGATGAACTCTTGTCCATTTTACCACCAGGGAAGTCTGAGGTGCACTTTTAAGGGAACTAAAAGACAAGTCACAAGTCTCTCCATCTCCCATGGTCCCTCATAAAGCAGGAGAGCATCTGGGTTTGTGTCCACCACGTGAGAGTTATGCTAGTTTCTGTGTGCGTCTGTCTTTAGCAGTTTAAGTGCCTATCAGTTTAGCTCTTGGCAACAAATGGAGAGGCTCAGGACTCGGGAAGAGAGTCTGTGTGAAAAGATGTCACTGGGTTTCAAGCTCCTGTCTGTGCTTCAGAGCCAGCATCTTTCTGAGCGAACAACAACAAAAATACTCGGTTAGGTTTTCAAGAACTAATTAAGGCCTGTGCAGCTTTGTGAGAAACAACCTCATCCTTTTCAGGCCCTGAGAACTAGCCCGAGCTTGGATGGCACCTTGGGAGCGGTTCCAACCACCTCTGTGCCGGCCACAGCAACGTCACTGCCACGGAGCCTCCGCTGCTGGTGCCCAAGCGAGAGATGGATTAGGGGGGCCCTGACACCTCGCGCGGGCGCTGAGCCCACTGCGGGGGCCCGAGAAGCCCACGCGTGCTGGCCGCCAACTGGTCAGCTCTGCTCCCGGTTGGCAAGTGGAACTCAGATTGGGCATCGCCAGTGTTCCTGATACAGTTCTGGCGCTCTGCGCTCTGGGAAAATAAACACAAATGTTTGTGTTGGCGGATGGCACAGTCTCCCTCCAGTCCCTTTATTCCACCATGAGCTTTTTATCTAAAAGCACATTAAGCTCACGGGTAGCTGGCTCTGCCACCGCACCAGGCCCTCTTCATGAAATGAGAGCCATCCGTCTGCGATGTGGCGGCCGGGTAATGTCATTCCTCCGCTGTCATTGTAAGTGCTCCTGTGTAGGGACTGCCCTCCTTCTGCAGTCACAGTGGGATCCAAGTTGGGCTCTGATGGGCCACGTGCCAGGCCGGCACTGACTGCAGGCACTGCTCAGCCAGCATGCTCTTAGCCTGTCATCCGGGCAAGACTGTCAGGATCAATCCCGTCCTTTTTCCTGAGCTTTTCCCTCTAAAATAACATTATCACTTGAAAATGCAAGTATTTATGAAGCTGAAAAGTAGAAGAAAAATGGCACCAAGAAAATGCAGTCAGGCCTGGTTGCCTGTTGAGTCCATTGTGGGAACTGGTCGCAGATGGAGGCTGGAGATGGACCGTCCATGACCCCGGGGAGTGAAGGCCAGTCTCCTTGGTGGGCCTCTTGCTCCAGGTCTGTGGGGGAGCCGCCACCTTCCCTGGTGCTTCGGGCTGACCAGGTCTCTCCATCTGACGTCTACCCTTCCCATCTGGGCAGATCCACTGCTAGACAATCTCACGGCAGCATCCAGATGCCTTAGGATGGAGGAGGCAGCCAGCTGAGGGGTTGGGGGAAGGCGGAAACACCAGACACCTCTGAGGTCCCATGAGGAGCTGTGTCCAAACCTTTCCTCCCTCCTTGGCTGATGCCGGCACCGTAAAAGGTATTTCTATGAGAGCCTGGACTCCAGGGGGCTGTAACCCGAAAGCTTCCACAGCACACGTGTGGCCAAGGGCCCTTGCTGCTCCTCGAGTCTAGAACATGCTATTACCTGTACAAGGTTACTATGTCACAACCTTCCTTTCGTTGGCAAAATGCAAAGTTTTCAGATAATATTTAGTGGTCACATCTTATGTCATCTTTAGTCCCTTGCCTAATTTGGAATTATTATTATTTAGCATTCTGATCTTAGAGTTTATCTTTAAAAGTGAAAATAGTTTTGAAAACCATTAGCTACTCCAAATTTTACTTAATTGATAGTTACCAATTTTAATACCACACTTTCATGCTCTCATAGAAGTTAAATTTGCTGGCTTATTGAGAAGTCCCAAAGGATGAAAACCTCTAGAATAGATTTGTGGAACAAGGAGGGGTGATCAAGTGAGGTAACAATTAGCACAAGAATACAGATGTACCTTACTGAATTGATTGGTTTGATAGTAGCTTCTTAATTTATAATTTATTCATTCCTGCATGTATCATATTTTAAAAACAGCTTTATTGGGTTATAATTGATTTATAGGAGTCTGGACGTACTTAATGCACACAATTTGATGAGTGTGGCGATATGCATACACACATGGAACCGTCACCACATCAAGATAGCAAGCACCCTGCAACTTCACACTTCCCTCTGCTGCTCCTGTTCTTGGTGATAAGAGCATTCAGCATGAGACCTGCTGTCTCACACTTTAAGTGCACAGTCAGTATCGTAACCACACACACTGTGTTGCATAGTAGAAATGAGAAGTTAGTCATCCTTCCTAACTTAAATTTTATACCTTTTGAAGAAAAATTACTCCCAGCCCTTAGAAACCACCATTTTACTCTCTGCTTTAAGCATCTGATGACCTCATATAATGGAATCATGCAGTACTTGTCTTTCTGTGACTAGCTTGTTTCACTCAGTGTAATGTCTTCAAAGTTCATCTGAGCTGTTGCATATGGCAATATATCCTTCCTTTTAAAGACTGAATAAGATTCTATTGTATGTATATGCACATTTTCTTTATCTATTCACCCATTAGCAGACATTTAGATTGTTTCCATATTTTGGCTATTGTGAATAAGCCTGCATCAAATCTTCAACTCTTCCAAAAATCTGATGAAGAAGGAACATTTCTCCAGATGAGGCCAACATCACCCTAATGCCAAAGCCAGACAAAGACACTGCAAGAAAATCCAATATTTAATATCCTTGATGAATATAGATGTAAAAATTCTCAATAAAATACTAGCAAATTGANAATTGAATAAGAAAGCATAGTAAAAAGATTGTACACCATGATCAAGTGGAATTTATCTCTGGGATGTAAGGATGGTTCAATATATGCAAATCAATAACAGTGATACAGCACATTCACATTCACAGAATGAAGGATAAAAATATAATTATTTCAGTAGATGTGAAAAAAGTATATGACAAAATAAAAAATCTGTTCATAATAAAAGTTAAACAAACTAAGAACAGAAGAGATTTAATTCAAGATAATAAAGGTCATACATAACAGGAGCACAGCTAATGCCAAATTCAATGGTGAAGAGCTGAAAACTTTTCCTCTACCATCAGGAATAGGGCAAGGATACCCACTCTTGCCACTTCTAGTCAACATAATGGGGAAGTCCTAGCCAGAGCAATTAGATAAGTAAAATTTTCTGTTTAAAGATGGCATGATCTTATATGTAGAAAATCTTGAAGACCCCACAAAAAAACTAAGAATAAATAAATTCAGTACATTTGCAGGATACAAACTCAGTATACAGATATCTGTCATTTTTCTGTACATGAAGAATGAACTAACCAATGAGGAAATTAAAAAACCAAGGCCATGTATGTTCAAAAGAATAAAATACTTAAAAATAAACTTAACCAAGTATGTGAAATACATGTAGACTGAAAAGTGCAAATCACTGGAAATCACTGGTGAGAGAAATTGAAGAAGACACAAATAAATGGGACAACTTCCCATGTTTATGGATTGAAAGACAATATTGTTAAAATAGCTATACTAGCCAAAGTGATCTACATAGTCAACGCAGTCTCTATCAAAATCCCAATGGCATTTCTACAGAAAATTGTTAAAAACCTAAAATTCATAGGGAAGCACAAAAAACCTCAAATAGCCAAAGTAACTTTTCTTGAGAAAGAAAAAAAAAAAAAACCATGGAAGTAACACTTTTTGATTTCAAAATATATCACAAAGCTGCACTAGTTGAAACAGAATGGTACGGCACTTGGAGATAAGAATGGAAGGGACTTGAATAGGGAATGATGAGCAGTCTGGATGAAGCAAATGTGCTTCACATGGATGGATGTGTGAATGTGAGGAGTCTGGATGTTGGCAAGGCAGCCAGAGAGTTGTGGATATATAGTGCTGGAAGGTCCCTTCAAGTTCATGTTTCAGACTTTTTGAAATAGTCCCTTTAGCAGGAAAGATACCCTAAGCCATCTCCCAGAACCATTTTTGTTTGCAGCAAAATAACTCAGATAACCACAACTGTTTCCAATACAACCACATTCAAATGGCATTAGGTGCTTATCTATTTTATCAAAAGGGGTATTGATTACCAATATTTGAAATGTAATACATATATCTTTCCAACTCCAGTGATTGGAAATTATAAGCCAAAATGTTATTGATGCATATATGCGTTGCTCTACACTACAGGCACTGCGCAAGTGAAAATGTTAGTCACTCACTCTTGTCCAACTCTTTGTGACCCTATGGACTGTAGCCCACCAGGCTCCTCTGTCCATGGGATTCTGCAGGCAAGAATACTAGAGTGGGTAGCCATTCCCTTCTCTAGGGGATCTTCCCGACCCAGGAATTGAACCTAGATCTCTTGCATTATAGGCAGATTCTTTACTGTCTGAGCCACCAGGAAAGCCCTGTAGGGGTAACAATAGGCACTGTAGGAATAACAAATAATATGTAACAAAGGTCACTGAAAAGTTGAAGCTGAATGAACATAACTTTATATTTAGATTGAAAAGCAGCAACTTAAAATCATGACTAGCTCAAAATAGCATTAAAACTGTATTTTTTTCACAAACCTGCAGGAATCCCACTTACATTTAAAGGAGCTTTGTAACAGCCAAGATTTATCATAAACAACACATCATTTCACTCTTTGTTGACTCTAGAACACCAATTTTTAAAATAAAGTTTATGTCATAATGGCACAGCAGATTATGTGCAAGAGATCTTTAGATGTAAATATAGGCCAGCTCTATTGTGCAAATTGCTTCTAAGAACCATAGAAAGGAGAACCCATAAGATACATTTCTCAGAGGCCTTGTACCTGCTGCCGAATGTCCCAAAGGAGGACTTTCCAGCATCTGAAGAATGTGAGCTCACTTCCACAAACACTTCACCCCACACTCAGAGTGCTTCAGAAGGCTTTCTTACATTATTGTAGTCTGCATCCCTGTAAAATACACCCTAGAGAATTATATTTCTATATGTCTTCAATTAGCAGGATAAAACTAATTGTTATTGTTCTGGTTTTCATTTTGGGGGGAGGGGGTCTCTTGTCAAGCTTTGTGTTGCTCGATCTCCTATTTATTGCAGTTTGCACTCCAGTTCTAACAACCACTACACTGACCCTGCTTCCAGGTGTGTGTGCCTTCAGGAATTTATGATTTATTTCCACATGTGAAAATACCAAATGAGGCAGGACCAAGGACAGTGCCCACACCTCCCTGTTAGCCATCATTCTTCCCTGAACAGTGGCCTCTGGATACCACCATTTGAACAAAGCAGTCGTCATTGCTTGTGGTCATTTAGATGATTACAAATCAAGTTTATTTATGCTATAATTCAATGCACAGTCATCATCTTGCCCTTGATGAAAGCAATTCAGTCTAAGAGCTCAACAAACATATTAGGCATCTCCCGAGTGACGGGTAAGGAGACCACTGAGATGAATGAGATTCAGTGTCTACACCTGAGGAGGTGGATCCAACAGCAGCGTGAGTGCCATGGTGGGGAGGATGCGCGGGCGAGAGGGTGGGTGAGGCTGGCCACGATGGCGGCACCATTGTGTATTTGTGCTTCATCTCAGGATGTAAAGGCCCCTGGAGTGAGTCTTAGAAACGCCCTCCTAGGCAGATGAGGAGGTCGCTGCATGAATTTTCAGGCAACAGAGATCAATGTCTGTTGTGTTTAAAATTCAGTTCTTGTTTTTTCCCAAATCTAGGTGAGAGATCTTTTGTCTTGGAGACAGTTAAACACGCTGCTCTGAGCACAGATGGGGCACCATGCACCTCTGACAGAAGAGTTGCAGGTGAAGGTGAGACGCCATCAACTGTGTCTTGAGGGAGCCTGACTTCTGCAGCAGAGAAGTGGCCTAGGGTGGGTGGGGAGCTAGGTCAGCACAGGGGAGACCAGCAACGTGGGCAGGGCCCCCAGGGGCTGGCCTCATGGAAGCGGGTGGGGGCCTGGGGCTGGGGGTGACAGAGCCTCAGGGGGGCAGTCACCCTAGGGAGCCAGGCTGCCTGCCTGTTGGGGTGTCCCCACTCAGAAGGACCCTCCAAGAAGGCACCTCCGGCGCTGTGGGGCCCCAGATGCAGAGCTCCTTGCCTGGACTGGGCGGTTTGCAGGGGCCTGTTCACGCAGGCCTCATAAACAGCTCCTGAGAGAAGGCCTGAGTGACTGACAGCCCAGAGGCCACAGCCCGATGGCGCCTCGAGTGGATCTGCTCCTGCTTCCATGGAAACGCACAAGCTTGGGAGACAAGGTGCAGGTTTTAATGACAGACTTCTTTTTATAACTTCCCTACCTTATCCTCTTCCATCTGACCGCAGTTGCCATGGCAACCAGATCAGAAAGGCCATCGGCAGCCAGAACTCCGATCTGCCCAGAGGATTTCAAGACTGTGAGCCCGGCTCCTCCGGGAGGCTCACCCCCATGTGTGTCGGCTGGGTGGAACCTGCTGCAAGGGTCCTGGACACTCGGCTCCTGCCATGTGGACGGAACTGCAAAGGCGGCGTCCAGAGGGGCAGGTGCAGGACCAAGTGTCTGGTCCCACATTGTGGACGACTCTTACAATTAGAGAGAGCAGTATTGCGCTGCTCACGGGTGGAGGAGGAGTTCTCTTTGGCAAGTCACAGTAACTCTCCCAGAATGCCCCCCAGCACACGGGTCGAGAGTCCACAGCACACTTTGTTGCCACCTGAGGAAACACTTCCCCCTGGACCGTGCTGCCTCTGTCCACCCGCTGCTGTCAGCACCATAGAGGAGTCAGGTGTCCTGTCTGCTCACCTGCAGGCACCAGGGCAGCCCCGTCTCCTCTTCTGATTGGTGGGCTCACGATCCTCTACTGGGGTGCCTGTTACCCTGACCACGTGATGATGTTCTGGAGGACAAGGAGAAGCTGCGGGTAAATACATGGGGTCATCGTCTCTGAAATGAACCTACAGAGCTCAGGATAAAGCATCAGCTTGTGCATCTCCTTTCAGACAAGAATATGACGTTTCACTTTCAAGGAACTTCTTTGCTGCTATTGTCCTTAGACTTAAAAGCAAACTACTTCTTTCTTTTTTTCTAGTTTCTTCTTTTTTTAAAAAAAATCTTATAGGATTTAAATTATAGATGCAAATGATGCTAAGAGCAAAAGCTGAGAAAGATCGTAAACTCCAAAGTGGCATTTTCAACACTCCTGCTCCTAACTACATATTTCCTTTGTCAGTTATCTTTCTGGACATTGTTGGTTGTTGGTCTTTGGGCTAGCCACTCAGCTGCCTCATTCTCAGGTGGTCACAGGTCTTTGGGATCTAAGTATCCCCATCATTGAAACAACAGGATCCCAAAGATTTCATAAGTTGAGGCATCCTGAGTGATACTTATAATCCCACAGTAATTCTAAGAAAAGTGTAGTCATTTTGTCTTAGCAATGCAAGTATTTGCAGAAAACACTACCCAGTGCTCTAGATAGCAAGTAATTTCAACAGCATTTTGCTTGAGAAGAAACGAAGGTCTGCCTGGAAAACTCAGAGACCTCTGTCCTTCCAACCCTGAGATGCTGCTTTTCTGATCTCTGAATGGTATGCTTTACAGGGTAACAGCCGGAAAGTCATTTTGACTGTTACGTGATAACCAACAAATCTTTAAAAAGTGACCTGCCTTCTTTAGTCTCCAACGTGGAGAAACTAATGACCAAACAGAACAAAGGAGAACAACTCGCAGCACTTAGCGGCTGCGTCTGCCGGCGTCACTGTGACCTGCGGTGACTCGAGGACCCCAGAGCTGTCCCTGCCATCCAGGAGTTGGGTGTTCTTTCTCACTTTCTCATCTGCACGTGTGAGAAGGTGACTGTGATGCGGTGTCATCTAAGAGGGCTGAGTGGAGCTTGTTCCAAAAGGCCCGCCGCACTGAGTTTACGGTTGGACGCCATGGGAAGTGCTGGTCCTCCCGTCTCAGCCACGACGCGGAAGTAACGTGATGGGAACATTTCTTCCCTCCCTCCGGGTGCCCATCCACCTCCTCCTGATCAGAGGGGCTCTCAGCTCTGACGACATCGCACATCACGGCCACTCCAGATCTGTCTCCCCGCTACTCTGCCTGCCTGTTTCCGCACCCGGTATTTCTCGTTTAACAAATTGTTCTTGATGTGACGTGTTCACAATAAGCCCATAAGCACAGCCGAAGCACAATTTCCTGCTCGCTCCAGTCAAAATACATTAATCCTCTGGATATTTCCCAGGGACAATGCTATCTCTTTTGTGCAGACTTTATTCCTCTCTTTCAGCTGCAAAGGAAACAAATACTCAAAAATTGCTTTGAAAAGTGACACACAGAACCATCGGGCTAGAGTTCCTGTTGTGTGGAGTTCTCCTTAAACACTAGTCTTTGCAAGATGCACCGTCTGTCAGACATTCACGTGCAAGTGAAATTAAGAAGCGTCATTCCATGGCTGAGCCAAGGGGGTCTTCCAGAGTTGCCTTAAGTCCTAACTTGGGGTGAGAGTCATGTCACCCTGCCTCCCTGTCCATCGTTCTGTCCTGCTCTGTCCCAGTTGCAAATCCAAGGAGACCCAGCACCACCTCAAGGCACAGGACTCAAGCCTTGCGATTTTCAAATAAACCTAAGCATCTAGGCAGTGGGGACTCAGGTGAACACACCCTGCTTAGCATGAAAAATGCTAAGTCTGCCTTTTTATGTAGGCTGGTAGGAAGATGGGTACCTGCTCCTGCATTTTACGTATGTGTATGCATAGAGGTGGACCCATAGGTAGGTATGTATGGATGTGGGAATATGTATATGTATATAGGTACATATGCATGTGCATGTGAAGGTAAACATGTAGGTGTGTAGGTAGAAGTACATGTAGACATGTATGTAAATAGACACATAGGTAGGTGTGTATGTATGTAGGTACACATGTATATGTGAAGGTAAGTACACAGGTACATATGTGGAGAAATAGGTAAGTAAGTATGTAGCTAAGTATGTACGTATGTAGGTATGTGTGTAGGTGAGGAACTAGGAAGATATGTGAGTATATGTGTAGGTATGTAGGAGGCAGGTGTGCACACAGGTGGGCAAGGTGCAGGAGGTGGGTGTGCACACTGATAGGACAGGTGAAGGAGGTGGGTGTGCACATAGGTAGGACAGGTGCAGGAGGTGGGTGTGCACATAGGCAAGCACAGGTGCAGGGGTGGGTGTGCACACAAGTAGGACAGGTTCAGGGGGTGAGTATGCACATAGGCAAGCACAGGTGCAGGGGTGGGTGTGCACACAGGTAGGACAGGTGCTGGAGGTGGTGTGCACATAGGTGGGCACAGGTGCAGGGGGTGAGTGTGCACACAGGTAGGACAGGTTCATGGGGTGGGTGTGCACACAGGTAAGACAGGTGCTGGAGGCAGGTGTGCACATAGGTGGGCACAGGTGCAGGAGGGAGGTGTGCACACAGGTAGGACAGGTGCAGGCATCATTGACTCCCATGCACCAGCCTCTGGCACCACCTTCTGGCTGAGGAGATGGGCTGTGCCAGGCCCCCTGGCCTGTGAGGTGTACACTGACTTGCTGGCTGCAATGGGGCTCATCTCACACGGAAGACCTGGCACCTGCTGTTGTGAGAACCCGGGGGCTGTGGGCTCCTGTCCACCCACAGCCCTGCCCTCCCTGTTCTGGGACCGCATGTGTGCCTGGACCCCTGCCTGTTCATGTCTGACTCCAGCGGGACATGGGGCCCCAGGCACTCAGGTTTCTCCTGAAGAGAATCAAAACAAGTGCCTCTGCCCGCTATGGCTATATCCTCAGATTTCAGCAGGGGACAGTCTAAGCAGCCTGCTGGGGATTACGATCCACGTCAGCTCTGAGGTCTGTGTTTTGGTGCCTTTATAGCCTCATTCAAGGGACAAACAGCACTATTCCTAGGGGTGTCACATCTGCTGTCATTCACCTGACCAGAGGCAACGTGTGTGCACATGTGTGTGCATGTATGTCTGTGTGTGCTCACATGTGTTCACTGAGCACCAGGACAAGTGTGACAGAAGTTTTCTTGGTGGCAGCTCTGACCACAACTTTTCAGTCATCTGGGACACGATATAGAATTATGAAATACTGCAATATTGCCCCTAAATTCCAAAGCATTGTACTCCAAATAGGTCAGTCTAGATGGACGATTGAGTAAATCACCTGATGAACTGAGCAATGTAGACAAAAAGTCTGATAACTTTAGGTCAAGGGACCAAGAACACAATGTCTGCAGGGATCTGGGTCTCAGTTCAGACGAGCTGTGATGATGCACAGACAATGGGGGCTGCTGCCCGCAGTGAGGCACTGCCATGTTCTTCCTGGCCTGTGTGCTAATCTCTTACCTCGAGAGCGACCTGTGTGCACAGAGTCATTATCTACCTCAGAGAAAGGTACCAGTGCAGAAGTGGTGATGGACAGTCCACAAAGGGATGATGGACAAGGGTCAGCAAGGCCACTTGTTGCTACAACAGTGTGGCCAGAACTACCAGGCGTTTCAAGAGAAACCAGAAATCCAGGTTTATGGCTGGTATTCTCTGATGGAAGATGCTGAGAAAGTAGCTGGGACGTAGATCTATGGGATGTGTGTGTTGGTTTGGGGCTGGAAGAGGAAGGAGAGAAAAGGCAGAACTTCCCCTTAGTTTTCAACTTAGACCTTGCTCACTGAGTCCAGCTCAGCAGTGGGACTGTTTGCCGCTCCCGTGAGAAGGTAGGCGGGGGAGGCGGCTCGGGGCGCCTGGGCTTGGACCAGCTTCTCTGCCCCACCCCTGCCCATCCCCCAGGCTCTATGGGTTCACCACGCAGATGTCCCAGGATCCTGCTGAGACAGTCAGGCTTAAAATAAGAAACATGCGTATATAGATATTGGGAAGCCCCCTTAAGAATATAAAATGTTCAAGAAACATGTCTGTCATTCAGTTCACGTGTCAGGCCTGTGCCAACCAAGTATAGACACCTCTCTGTATCTCTGCAGAGTTGAGAAGGGTCAGAGAAAGAGAGCAAGGGCAGTGATTCTGCCTACAACTGAAAGGATGGCCTTGGCATGGACAAGGACCCTTTCGGGAGTCCAGAGGAGGAAGGCAAAGATCACACAGGAGGAGTTAACTGAATTTAGAGTAGACTAGAATACTTCCATCTTACTAATTTAAATATTATTATATCATCATCAGCTCATTTTTTTAAGAATGGCATAAATTATAAAAGGGAGTCCTATTTTATTTCTTGATTTGCTTCATGAAAACATTTAATGTGCAGGATTCATTCTGCTTTTGTATATATATATATAAAAAATCTCCCTTAACTTAGGATTATTCTGTAATTTATACATTATTATAGACTTTTGAGGTGAGTAGCTTCTTTTAAAAGATATAGACATTGTCTCAGATTTGGTAAAGAAATGGATGTTTGAAAATTCTAAGTGGGTGCTGCCTTTTAAATCATATTCAAAAATGACTCCCAGCAAAATGAAAATGGCAGTATTGGTTCAGGCCACATGCTCGGGCTGCAGAAGCAGTGATCAGTGTCTGGGCTGCTGCCACGTGATGTGTCTTGGGTCCAGCACTTTGCCGCAGGCAGAAATCTTAATTAAGTCCTTTTCCAAAGAGCACCCAGGGGTGCATCACCAAATCGGAGTAAAAATACATGAATGGCCAAATGCCACCAGGGCAGGATCCCTCTGAAATCACATTCCCCCCAGAGGTCATGTCATCACTGACATGGTCAGCCTGAGGACCCTTCAGTTAGCCGTGACCTCCAGGGAGGAGGATGCTAGCCCTGGGGGAGGGGGGCTGAGACATTTGTGCACGCACATGTGTCTGCAGGCTCACGGCCCTAGCGGGGTGCTGACTGAGAGAAATATGGTCCCTGAGCATGCTCTTGTCCTAACTGGGTGCATTTATCCACTTTCTGCCAGGTGGGGGAGACCGTAGTACTTCTGGGGTCTCGAGGATGCTGCCCGACAGCCCTGTATCTCAGAGCAGACTCTACATCCGGTCATAGGAGAGTCACACCCCTCCGAGGGGCATGGGTCACAGATAGGTCACTGTACTTCGGCACGCAGCGAGCCTCTGGGACAATGATGCGGCTCAAATCGGGAATCGAAGCAGACTCCAGATTTCTCTGGGCTGTGTGAGCTATTGTGACCAAATGCTCCCCAATCTGCTCATTCCTTAGCCAAAGTCATTCCCTGATACTTTTGCTCCGAGACACCTGACTGGCATCTTGTTTGCTCAGGGGCCCGAGGGACACATCCATCTTTGGGCGGGTGACTGTGTGACTCTGGAAGTTTCTGTCCATCAGGGCGCCAGCTCTGCAATGTCACCTGGTGGCCTCTGTACATTAATCCACTGTTCACACCTCTCAGCATTTTCTGATGGGGCATTTTTCTGTGATTTCAGAGGAACAAATCCCTTCATGGCTCCAAAGTAGTGTGTTTGCCCCAGAGCAGTAAATCCATAAATTTAGGGTTTTCTATTTGTGTTAGTAGAAGGAAGACAGCATCAATCTCAGAGTTTTTTTAAACCATGAGGAAAACGTGAAAATGGAGAATATTTCTGAATAATAATTCTTGGGTAAAACCCACCTCATCTATTCCAGCCTGATCAGCCCTTAAATGAGATGAACTGCCTTCTTTTGTCCTGTCAATTCTGCATCTTCTTTTTAGGAATAATTTTACATCCTTAAAAAAATGAGATATAACTGACATGTAACACTGCTTGAATTTAAGTTGTAGGAATGCTGATGTATTCTTGCAAAATGATTGCCTTTGTAATAGGAACTAACACCTCTACTCTGTTTACTTTGTGATACAAATGTATGGCTCCTTCTATAGCTTCTTACTGAGTCTCTGCGACTCGATTTTGGGAGGTGAGCGGAGAGCAGCACAGAAAATGTCCTCTCTGGACTGGCCCTTACAGTCCTCGGCTGGAGACAGAGAGAAACCTAACCAGGATGGGCAGGCCGTTGCGGGTGGCAAGGAGGCAGGGTTGGTGATGAGGACGATGCGGGAGCGATGCGGGAGGGTCCTTTATGCAGTGCAGCTGATGTGGGTGGAGCCGTGCCCCCCCCGTGGAAGCCACGTGGGGGTCCTACCCCCAGGGCCTCAGAACAATACCTTCTGTGGACAGAAGGTCCTTGTAGGTGAAGTCAGTGGGGGTGAGTGAGACCACAGTGGAGTAGGGGGATTGTGACCCAACCTGCCAGCTGTCCTTGTGAGAAGACGGGTCTCAGAGACCACCCAATCTTGGGGATGGGGAGCACCTTCCCTTGAAGCCCTGCCCACACCCTGGGCTGGGTCCCGCCTCCAGAGCTGGGAGGGGCTGATGCGACTCAGTGCCAGGGGGGTCATCTGAGGCCAGACCAGGTGGGGGGTGAGGGGATGTTGGGGGTATGTCTGTGAATCAGGAACAGCTGTCCCCTTCCTGTGGGCTCCACGGGTCCCACAGGGGAGCTGCAGGGCCAGTGGGGGTGCAGGGAGCCCGCAGGAATGTGGGGGGTGCTTCAGAAGGGACCACGTGGATGGGTGGTGCTCGACTTGATGGCCCCGGCCATGGGGAGGGCCATGAGCCTAGTTGTCAGGACGTGGCTCTCAGACCTCAGAGGCACTCCCGGCCACCTGGCTGTTCCCACATGTGGTGTGGCTGTGGGACACAGACTGGGGCAGGCCACCGGCACGTGATCAGAGCCTTGCCCTGGGCCACGGTGGCTGCACAATTTGCTTTTTGGTCAAGTAAGTAAGAAAATTGGCCCCAGACTGAAAAATTAAAACTTTGCATTTTTGGCAACACTGGGTCAATTGTGGTATTTTTTTTTTATTGTTTGATAATGGGAGAGGGGAAAAAAATTAAATTACTTATTTTTGTCTAATTCCTGGTGATTTACGCCACCCTTTTGTTTCTTTCTTTGAATATATGTTTTGCAGTACAATCACACATTCCTGTTTTAGACCCTGATAGATTCAGGTCAGGACAATGGACACATTATTCTGGTGTGTGGTGGGCAGGGAGTGCTGGATGGGGGTTGGGGAGGGGATAAAGCCTGAATGTTCTGTGTCTCCATGAGTCACAAAGAAAGTCACAGAGCAAGGAAGCGTTGCTGCGTTCATGCTAGCAGCACTTTCTGCCGTGGTCCTCTCCATGGCCTGTGGGGACCTATGTCCTCATGAATTTTAGTTCCTTTTTCATGCACCAAGTATCTCCGAGGTGCTTGGTGCAGGAAAGACAGTGCTGTGACAGAGGTGTGGTCCTGCCCTTGGTCCCTGTTTGCCTCCACTTTAAATTCTTCTATAAACAGATTTGAAAAGCTCGACAGAATGAGCACATTGTTTTAGCCAGTAGCCGCGTCTCCTGGAAATCAGCTTTGGGTCTGAGGTTGACAAACTCTCTTTGACTGAAACAGTGTCCTGTCTGGATTCCTGCTTCTTGTTTACCTTTAAACACAGAAACACATTTGTGTGAGTGGTGAACTGAAGTCCTGCACTTGCTGGAGATCTTCTGCTCCACGATGAGAGCCACAGTAACAACATCGTCAGCTGTGAATGCTGGGGGAAAATAACCCTTTGTTCTAATTTTTAAAATCTGCGGACTAAAACAGCACTCAAGGGGCCCATAGCCCAGGCAGTAGATTAAAAGCCTGTTAAATGCTATTTTCAGCTTGGCAGAACACCAACTGCAGGCTACCCTTCAGCTCCACTTCCTTTGAAATATAGCAACGTCACCGTAGCCAGGTGACCACACTGAAGTGTCATTTTAGAATGATTAAACAACTGTACACACAAATGGAACTAGGCTTACTCTCCAATTCCTAACCATAAAACCCAGGCTGAGTCAAGGGGTGGGTGGGGGCTTTGACCTCCCAAATGCCCCCGTGGGTCCCAAACCACTCCAAATAAATTTATAATCTAGTAAAAAAGTATGCCTGGTGGGTCAGCGCTGCTCAAGACAAGCCACTTCTTTTACTAACTCCACCCCAACTATAAACCTCTCCTATACTGAAATTCTTTAGTTATCTCTGGTTAAAAACCCCAAACTTGTGCTGATTTAGTGATTTTCTAGGCTTTCTATTTTTTTATTATTATCTTAAATTCTCAAGCAAATCACGGGTATAACTTGTATATTTCTGTGCAGGCAGACTTGGACCACCCACTAATTTTAAACAGTTTGATTTTGGCTAAAATAGTTTTTAGACCACAATTTGCATAATATGGTTGGTTTGAGAGTTGCATTTTAGCATAAGTGGTAGAAATTGGCAATATGAATTAAGTCTTGCTACAAAACCAATCTTGCAAAAATAGTTCCTCGGTTACAGCATGTGGCTTTAAGAGAATTGTCAGTAAAAGGCAATAGATCTATGCTGGAGGAAATTTCCAGGTTCTATGTCAAATATGTAAAGTTCACACCAAGAAAGTCACCTTTATGTTCATTTATAAATGCTTCCAGAGAATTTCTACCTTTCTAAGGACAAAAAGACAGCTTGTAGCTTCCAGATTCAATGAAAAGTGTCTCCGGGGCTATGGTGCCAAGTAAAAATAAACCCGATCTGGGGCCACCGTGCAGTTGCACACGCACACTGAGCCTGAGGAAGGCGATTCCCGTCCAGTGCTGCATCTGGGTACAACTCAGTCTTGCAGAAATCTGGGGCAGGATTCAGGCAGTAAGGTATGTGAGCTTTAGACATATTCCATGTCACTGAGTTATAAATACAGGCTAGAATCCAACCTTCCTATTTGGGTATAAAGTATAATCCTTTCTAGTCATCACAGTTGTCATCCCCATCACTTCGTCATCACCATCATCACCATCATCACCACCATCATCACCAATATCACCACCACCATTATCCACATCATCGTCACCAACACCACCATCACCACCACCATTATCCATGTCACCATCACTAACATCACCATCACCATCATCACCATCACCACCACCATCACCCAACATCATCACCATCATTATCCACGTCACCATCACCATCACCACCACCAGCACCCAACATCATCACCACCATTATCCATGTCACCATCACCAACACCACCACCATCACCATCACTATCCATCTCACCATCACCATCATCATCATCACCACCACCATCACCACCATTATCCATGTCACCATCACCATCATCACCATCACCACCACCATCATCACCAGTATCACCACCACCATTATCCACATCACCATCACCAACACCACCATCACCACTACCATTACCCGTGTCACCATCACCAGCATCATCACCACCATTATCCATGTCACCATCACCATCACCACCATCACCACCACCATCATGTAACTGAACTTCCATCTTGTGGAGGGTGCTGCACACTGGGCTATGAGCATTGGGTGCATCATCGTGCATTTGCAAAACAAAAGGATAAAAACAAATTTTGGGTGAGTAGTATCAAAGAGCAATTTAATTAGGCCAATAAAATAGGAATCAAATAGGCACACTGCAATCATGCTAAATTTTGTCCATCTCTTAGAGGTGGGTGCAGTTAGATAGGAGCAGTTCCTTGCTGCCCAAGCAAAGAAGTTGTGATCTCTGACAAGATTCACAATAATCACAAAATAAAAACAAACTGCTTGTTCTGGAAAAGCCTGGTCTTGCTGAGTCTAAAACCTGGAGATGGATTTCTAGCATGTCCTATTGATCAGCTTAAACATTTATGCAACAGAAAGTTTTAAATGTGGTATACTTTGGCCATCTGTTACCCAGAGCTGACTCATTGGAGAAGACCCTGATGCTGGGAAAAATTAAGGGCAAGAGGAGATGGTTGGATGGCATCACTGACTCAAGGGACATGGGTTTGACCCAACTCCGGGTGATGGTGATGGACAGGGAAGCCTGGCATGCTGAAGTTCATGGGGTCGCAGAGAGTTGGACTTGACTGAGAGACTAAACTGAACTGAACTGTGGAGAGTCTCCATTCTCCTGGAATAGCCCACAGAGGATGGTATGTATATGTCCTAATTTTTGTAGAATTTCATGTCCAGAGCTCCCTCCAGGTTCTCAGAGGCAATCTTCTAAATGTGTGTGTCAGACCCCTTGCACCAGAGTCAATGCAGTGACCTGGTAAATGTGGGGTCCTGTGCTCTGCCCCAGATGGAATCACCAAACAGGAACCAGGCATCTGCATTTTAATAAATGGCCCATGTGAACCCTCTCCACTACATCACTAGGACTTTTTCTTCAGACACATGCGCTCACCGCCACTCACTCACTGTTTCTCAAAACTACCTTTAATTAAAAGCGGAAACCAGTGCGGAGCAGGTCATAAGGAGCCATTGCAGGAGGCCGGGAGCCGACTGCTCAGCTGTATCACCCCCCTCACCCCGCAGCCTGTTTGGATCCAAGGGTGAATGTAAACCAGCTGGGGGATTTATGGACTTCTTGTCCTTCAGACAATCCTCCATAAATATCGCCTCTCCCCACTGGGCATTTCAGGAGGATTAGAAAACAGAATTCAAGGTTTTCTTCACTGACAAGAACCCAGAGGCCAGTAGCTCTGTGTCTTGCTGAGGACAAAGCCATGTCATTTGTGAACCAGCCGGCTGAGGGCAGGGTTGAGATTTTATTCTCTTTCTAGGAACTCTGCATCCTGAACAGTGTTCACCCTCCCCAACACCAGAGCTGGCCGGTGATGGACCCTGTCTATGCCTGTTTGGGGAACAGCCAGGTGGGATGGGAAATAAACCCGCAATTGCCAGGCAGTTCCAGAGCCGAGCCAATGGCTAGTGACCGGTTGGTCAGTAGACAGCATGTGGACAGCACCTCCAGGAGTCACGGAGAACAGACTCCTCTCCGCCATTTCCACTGGGTGCCAACCCCAACCAAGGTGAGCTCCTGGGCTCCATGGTGTTGCCCCACCTGCACCCATGGGCCCGGCCTTGCCCCTGCTGCTCCACCCACTGAGATGCTTCTGCATCTCACAGTGTTGTTTCCTGCATCCACACTGAGAAAGACAACCATGTTCTTTAGTGCGGGGAGCACAAGTGTGTACACACACTGCACACACACACACTGTACACATGCACACATGTGGCACAATGTACACACGCACACACATGCTGCACACTGCACATGTACATGCTGCACACACTACACACTGCACACATGAACACACATGCTGCACACTGTACACATGCACACATATGCTGTACACTGCACACCCATACACATACACTCACACACACACACACACACACACACACACACACACACGAGTCTGAGGTGGCCTCACTGCAGCAAGCACTGCTCAGGGGCTGTGGGGACAGGCCTGGGGGCTAAAATCATCTGTTTCCCAAAACTGGGATCATGGTGTCTGACTGTTGCATGAAAATAATCTTGCAAGTAGGAATTATTTTTCAATAAATATTGCCAGGATGCCTGTGTTTTGGGTGGGGCTGGGTAATAACATAACCTTATGGCACCATCTCGCTTCTCCTGCCATTCTACTCATTTCCTGTTTTTTTCTGCTGCAATCGAGCATCTTATCTTAATTATGTTTTAAATAACTCATGGAAAAACATTAGGAAATAGCAGTAAGGTTAAGCTTAAATCCACATTCTATAATAAAACTTACAAGAAGAAACTGAAAGGACGCCCCGTCTCCGCTACTAGGACTTCATTGTCTACACCATGCCCCTCCTCCCAGCAACTCAGAACCTTCTGTTTCTCCAGAACTCAGCTCAGGTGTCGCCTCTCCCTGCCTGATGAGAGACAGCCCATCTGCTCTGAAATTTCCGACCTGACCTTAGTGCTGTCTGTCCGTCCAGGCTTCACAGGTGGCGCCAGTGGTAAAGAACCCACCTGCAATGCAGGAGACATAAGAGACATGGGTTTGATCCCTGTGTTGGGAAGATCCCCTGGAGGAGGGCGTGTCAACCCATTCCAGTATTCTTGCCTGGAGAATCCCCATGGACAGAGGAGCCTGGCGGGCTGTAGTCCACAGAGTCGCAAAGAGTCAGACGCAAATGAAGCGACTGAGCATGCATGCATGCAAACACGTGCAGTTTTGTTCATTTTTTAGACCTACATTTTTTCAACATCTGGAAAGGTCTTGAAGGTATTTTTACTGTTTATTTTTGCTAACAGAAGATCACAGCTTTGTGTCGCACCTGACATTAAAACAATTGTACTGGACTCTGCAATTCTCAAAACCAGGAACCATGCTCTACAAGACACACTGGACGTTCCACGAGCACATCCACTGTGGGCAGGTTGTGCCCATCTCCGCGCGGTCAGAAAGCCTGGGGACTGCGGTGAAGCTGAGATGGACCATGGCCGTGAAGACAGGCAGGTGCAAGGACTGTGAAAGCAGCAGCTTTCTTTTCGGGCAGAACAAATGACTCCGACGCCCCTTTCCTCTCGGGGAAGTTCACGGTTGGGTGGCTGAGTCGCAGGGAGGTTAAGCGAGCTCCCTGCGGCATCTTCTGCCACACACACCTTCCTGCTGAAAGCTCGTTCTGCTTGAATTAGAGCCCAAGCACCTTCCAGCCCCGAGTCATTTGCTCCAACTGCGAACCCAGGGGGCCCACTGCTGGGGCCCCCGCCGCCTGGCACCCCATGGCGCTTGCTCGCCATCCTCGCCATCTGTTTGCCAACAGACCTCTTCTCTTATCAGCAGACCCTGGACTCTCTTGTCTGTCTCTTTGTGTGCATGTGTTGTGCATCAAAAAAAAAAAAGGCAGTAAATGATTTTTCAATTTCATCCTTTTTCATGACTTTTCTTATTCTTGCTATCAAGATCAGGACACACTCTGGTAATTATCTATTACCAGTTATTTGTTTTACTATCGGATAATACGCACTAACCCTTGACCCGATCATCTATACTAACGTGTCTTTGGGTAAAATAATATGCAACCAAACCATTAGGTGTGCTCACGGCTGTGAAGATCTTCTGAATATTTTTCACAAGAAGATGAGTAATACTAGTCAGAAAAAATTTAATGACTTGTTTGTTTATGAAAGTTTGAATTTGGTCATGAGGTTCATTTCCAGTTTGCCTTCAGTAACCCCTCTGAAATAGAGGAGGTCTGCCTGCCAGAGTCATGGTTTCTGGGGGGAGAGACTAGAACACCCTGTGGAAAGTTCTGAATGACCGAGCTTCAGGTCTAGAGGTGCCGGAGGTCGCCCCGCCCAGTCCCTCTGAGCTGGGGGGTGAGCCCCAGCTCGGGTGTCTTCATGCCTGAGACCAAGCATCATTGCTAACGGACAGTGAGGAAGTCCTGGAGCATTTGCTGCTGATCCCTGGGTCCACCCAGAGCCTCAAACTCAGGAGGACGCTGCTGGGAAGCCCCTGGGCTGGAATGTTCTCACCCCCAACCCTCCAGTGAAGCACTTTACTTGCCCTTCAAACAGTTATAAAGGGCTTTCCTGATGTCAGGGGCAGGGTGCCATGGTGCCAAGTAACCCCAGCCCTCCACCTGTGGGATGGTGAGGGCCCAGTGCTGGGCCTGGTGCTGGACCTGGGGCTGGACAGGGAGGTGAGCAGATGGGCTCATGGGCTCAGCCTGGAGCTGGAGTGAGGGGGAGGCTGGGCCCTCTGGGAGATGCCACCCCTCCCCCGCCGCCCACCACACAGCCCAGAAGGGCTTCCTGTGGGCAGAGGCCTTGTTCCCTCCTGCCCCTGTCCCTCCCTCCTGATTATCCCAATCAACACCTGCCCTGAGCACCTCAGCTCCTGATGCTAGTCTGACAGCCACTTTCCTTGGAGTCTGTGTCCCCCAGCCTCGTTCACGCTGTATCAGGGTGAAAGTTTTCAACAGGGATTAGTATCTGTGAGTGTAGCTTACACTGTAGTATCAAGTCATGCAGGGAAGGGATGTGGAGACGCTGCACCATCTCCCCGCCAGCCCCATGAGCAGGCTCAGAACTCAGGTGAGGAGATGGGCTGTCCCTGGAGGGGTCTCTGCTGGGGTGAGTCCTTTGGGCCAGACAGGCGACCGGCAGAGAGCCAGGGCATGGGGTGGGTGAGGTGGATCATCAACAGGAAGTGGGGAGACCAGTGGGGAGAGGGCTGGACCCAGTGTCCTCCAGGGCCTGGAGGCTGGGCAGGCACAGATGGCCAGTCCCTCCAGCCCCTCAGGGCTTCCACATGGGCCCTGTGGTTGAGACTTTCCTCAGACCTCTGGCGTTTGGTCCAGGCTCCATGATTCACTCAAGTGTGAGTCCAGGTGAGCTGGGAAGGCTCCAGACTTTAGTGTTCTAAATCGCACAACAGGGCTTCCCTGGTGGTACCGTGAATACGAACCTGCCTGCCAGTGCAGGGGACCCAGGTTCCATCCCTGGTCCAGGAAGATCCCACATGCTGTGGAGCAACTGAGCCAGAGTGGGACAACTCCTGAAGCCCATGCACCATGGCAAGAGAAGCCACCACGACCAGAGCCCCTGCAACTAGAGGGGAGCCCCTGCTTGCAGCAACTAGAGAAAGCGTGCAGCAATGAAGACCCAGTGCAACCAAGGTGACCACATAGCAGAAAGAAGTACAAATGCCAAAGTCAAGTGCCCTCAGGGTCAAGGGAGGTCATCAGCACCTGCATGACCCAGCCCAGCACAGCCAGGACATCACTCACTGTAGGTCCTTAGCAACATGGTGGGAGAAGCTGGGCGGATGGAGGGCCTCTTGGGGAGTCTGCCCCCTGCCAACAAATGTCTCCTGAGGGCAGGGAGCAGCGGGTGGAGGCCGAGGCTGGTGGACCCTGGCCTGGCTCCACTGCTGGTAACACCTGGCCCGGGGTCCTCACCTCCAACACGAGCAGAGTCCAGCTCAGCTCCCTGTCCTGCTGGTCTCTGTGCCCCTGCACAGGCTGTGGACATGACCAGGTCATGCTGGTCTTGTTCTTAACAACCTCAAGGCCTGAAGGGCTCCCAGGAGTGCCCCGTGGGCCCAGGCTCAGGTGAGGGCTGACCCCTAGATCGGCCTTCAGGGAGGATGCCCTGTGAGATGTCCATGCAGACGGAAGACAAGAGCCGCTATAAACGGGCCACATTTCAGAGGAGCCATGTCCATAAAGACCCCATAATTGTGCTTGTTTCCTGCTTTTATGGTGTGCCATGGATTAGGTGATTAGAGTGTTTTTGGGGCTAATGGCAATAGCATGTTAAAATAAAATGCCTTTCCTGGATAAAACGATCAATCTTGCTGACTTCACCCACAAACACATCACATTGGGGGGTTGCTGATATGCTTTTATGATCCCCTGTCAGAGAGAGTACCATCATCACACTTGATAAACTGTTCTTTGGGGGCTTCCTTTTAATTTTATTTTTTATGCAATCATGGGAGCCCATAACCAATAAATTCAGCCTGATGCTTTCTCACTATTAACTAATCCCGAAGCAGCCCTCTGGGGTCTGCCCGGCACAAACCCTTCAAAGAATTTGTGCAGGATATTGGAAATGATATCCACCCTGGGACAGGGGTTTAAGGACTAAGCTGCTACTGTTTTCTTTGCCGTTAAAGTTACAACTCGGCTAAATGTCATTTAGTCAAAACGCTGCATTCTGCAGGATTTGCAGATGGGACTGACTATTTGCCTTTAATAAATTCATTGACTCTTGGAAGTGGTGTTAGAGCATTTGTTTGAGGAAAGGATGTGCGAGTGGCACAGACTGCGGACGCCCAGCTTCTCATTAGGTCCTTGCAGTCTCCAAAGTGTTCGGACCCAGATGGAGCTCCCGGGTCTTTCTGGGAAACACTGTAACAGCTGCAGAATGGGAAGGGAATTCAAATGAGGCTCTGAGCCCTCACCAGGACGAGAACTGAGCCCCCACCAGGACACAGACCCGCAGCAAAGCCTTCTCATTCTTTCCTTGAGTCGAGGTTGGGCTTTTAAATTGTGTTTTAACCCGAATGGCTTCTGAGCTCCGCCATCTCTACCCACATTCACAGAAGCTGTTTCTTTAGTTTCAGCCACAGAGGGCACTGGGTGGCAGATGACGATCTCGTTCTAACTGTGGGCTTAGTTTCTCTTTAGTAATTCGTGTTAATGAAGCTACCGGGAGACCTGGGGAGGCGCCACCACAGGCCCTCAGGATGCCGTGATAATTGCTGCTCACCCTGGATCAGTGCCTCCCCCGCGGCAGCCACTTCACTAGAATCTGACCTGAATCTGCACCTGAACATGAAAACCTGTTGCCACAAAATCAGTGTCAATCACATATCCTTACAGAAGGGACTCAGTCCAAGGGCTCTTTTCTTTCTCTTGCTTTGATCTATTTGTTTGTGTTGCCCCCAGGGTTGGGTGGGGCCTCGTTGGGGAGCACGTCAGATGCTGGTGACTGTGATGGTGATCGCTGAGTAGCTGACTTCAGCAGAGAGGTGATTATGGGAAAGACTTTCACTAATTCACCACCTGTTTACTGAGCCTCTCCCCCATGGTGGCCTTGTTCTCATGCTCGGAAGGAACAAGGAATGATACAGCTGGAATCTTTTTTCTCATGCATCTCAAACTCCAGTTGGAGGAGGGAGGTTACATGTGTGCACATGTTTGTGTGTGCCTGCAGGCAGCAAGTCCTTTTGAAGACACACAGAATCAGCAGGACAGGAGAGCTGGGGCTTGGGCGGGCCTCGGGGCTTGGTGGGAATGGACAGAGGGCACAGGCAGTGCCCACATGAGGCTCCAGACCAGGGGCCTACGTGGCTGTCGAGTCCTCAGCTCAGCTGCATGGGGCCAGCGTTGCTGGATCCATTTCACAGACAAGAAACCTCAAGTTTCTGAAGAATCAAGGTCATGGGTGTTAAGCAGAAGCCTTGGTGTTCAGACTCAAGACCTCAGGGTCAGACACCCGGGTTTGCCTCCATGTCCAGCTCGCTGCTCTCAGGCTGGACCTCCTGCCATAGACTGGAGACACTGAGGTTGGAATGGCCTGCTGCCCTGGGGCACCGGGGAGATGTCGCTGGTCTGAGGAATGCTCACTATGGCTCCATCTCAGAGCCTCTTACACGGTGAACATTTGACAAGGACTTGCTGAGCAGAAGGGGGGCTGCCCCATGGATTCCTGTGAAATTCACCTGACAGTTTATTTGGGCATTTGCCAAGTCCTAAGGGTCCTGCTTCATTCACCCTGAGCTGCGGGACACCCCTGGATAATGACTCGGACAAGAAACCCCGGTGGCGGGGTCTGGCTGCGCCGTGATTTTGCGGGGGGTCCTGAAGCAGCTCCACGTGCAGGTCACCCTGATCCAGGGCACGGCAGGTGGGCATTCTTCCCTCTGTCTTGGGACTCGCTTCTTGCCTGTGTGAGTGTGGGATGTGGTTGGTTTGGCTGCTCCAGGTTGGTGTGTAAATCACGGGAGAGTCTTCCACTATAACGTGTGGCCCCACCTGCCCAGGCAAGGGGAACACCAGGATCATGTGGCCTCTCATCCAGCAGGACCACCTGAGAGTGGCGGGTGGATTTGTTCGGTGGGGAGCAGCTGTGGAGTGGAACTGTTTTGTCTGTCGATGCTGAGAAGTCAGAGCTGATCAGACTTCTCTCTGCGGCGGGAGCTGAGACAGTCCGCCCGCAGTGAAAGCCCGCAGGTCCTGAGTGTGTTTCCATGTTTGCCCACCCTCTCCACTCCCCAGCCTGGCCTGTCTGTCCTGTGTGGCCCACCCCCTCACCCCAGCCCTGACCTGAGCGTCCATCTGTTCCCCCCACCTCCCCCCCTTGCCCCCGGGAAGCCAAGGCAGCCCCTCTGATGGGTACCTAACAGCCTGGTTCATGGAGGCCCTCTCCTCATTTCCCCATCTCCCGTTTCCAGAGGTGGCTGGAGCCTATCACTCCAGCTCACACCTGGACCTGGACACTTGCTTATTTACCTGTACAGTAAGTAAGCTTATTTACACTTACTTATTTACCTATGCCACGGGTCTCTGCTTTGGAAAACCAAGGTTGGCGTGGGCTCCTATGATAATGTCATCTGTTTCAAACTGCAATAACGACGTGGGAAGGAATGCCTGTTTGAGTGGGTTGCACACTGGCCTCGCCTGAGTGCCCTTCACTAGAGCCCCGGTGCACAAGGGGCTCTGAACAAGGCGGAGATAAGGAGGCCCATGCTGTGCTCCAGTGGACATTATGTGATGGTGACAAGAGGACGGCCAGTGGCCTCCCCAGAGGCATTTGGACTTTAGAGGTCTCAGCGAAGACAGCAAACAGGCGATCTGCCAGGCAGTTTATTTAAGCCCATTTGTTTGTAAACCAGCCCGATGCATGTGCAGAGTGAGGAGCGGTGAGACAGACGTGCCCACGTTGGGCAGTGCGCCCCGCTTCCTTCCGAGTGAACGCCGCTGTGAGCAGCAGAGCTGGATCCTGGCCATGCTTGATCCAGGGATGCATCTCGCCAGGCTCCCTGCCTCTGGAGGTGGGATTTCCATCAGGAAATTTCATATTCCAGGCCTGAGCAGCTGCACCAGTGAGACAGAGATAATGTCACTCACAGGCTGCCCTGGATGGAGCTCTTGCTTCCTAACGTCCTTTATCAGAAAACAGCGGTGTTTGCTTAAATGGTGAATTAGGCAGGAAATGATTCTAAATCATTTCCTCCTTCAGATTGTTTAAGCAAATGAACACCAAGAAGCAAATTTTACTGTCCTTTATATTCTCACTAAAAGCAAAGTGAGCTGGGCAGATCCTGGAATGCTATAACTTTCTCTGGGCAAAAGCAACTATGGATGCTGGCATTGTCAGAGAAAGTGCCCAGGTGTTGGATGTCAGCTGCGGGTTTGGTGAATCAGCCTTCACTGTGGACCAGGAAAGGAGAGGGACATGCTGGCCCTTTTCACATGCTGGGATCTAAGTGTTTATGTTTAGTTTTTCCTTTTCTCCATTTCCTGACCTACATTCTACCTACATTCACCTACTGACCTTGCTAACACCGTAGGCTGCCTGGGCGCCTGATGAGCAACCATCCTGAAATGCACACAGCCTTCCCAGCAGCTTGCCCAGGAGCCGTGGGTCCAGGGAGCCCCAACCACAGTGACAGAGAATAATGACGAGAACACTTTCGAGAATCACAAGATTGCTCCTAGCTCTGCTGCTAGCCAATCAGGACATCAATTAATGTCATCACGTCTCTGTTCCTTCATCTGAATCACCAGACTGTAAGCTCCACAGGGCATAGTTTCCCCCACAGCTGCAGCTTTGGCTTGGAGGACGGAGCCTGTTACTTGCAGTAATGTTTCTGCCAAGTGGCTAGACTGCAATCCCTGAGTTCACGTCACCTGCATTTGTTTCTGCTGGATATGGGTCATGCCCCACAGGAAGAAAGTTTAGGGGAGATGGCATCACATGTTTCCCAGGTGATGGGTTCTCAGGGATTTCCCATGTCCTACATGATGAGGATATCAAGTAACATTTAAGTATTTACCACATATATGACACCAAGATGTAAACTTCTCAGATGGTTCCTTAACCTTTTCTGCTCCTGAGAATTACACAAGGCCAGGATCTACACTGAAGTGCCCAGTTTGGCAGCATACGCTCCAGAAGGGTCCACCGAGCTCATCTTGGTTGCCGTCTACCATCTTTCCTCATTTTGACTCTGTTGGCTCAAAATCCGTTGTGGCAGAGATTGCACACACCCAGAGGTGCTTGGTATTTCTGTCCAAAAGTGCTCAAGTGTTTCCTGCAGATTGATGGCTATATACTACACAGAAGTTGTGGAAACTGTGTGCATTGTAGAATCAGGGCATGTTTCCCATGTGAAGAGTGTTACCCTTTCCCGCTGCTGCCCACTCAGGATTTCCATGTCCCAGGTGGCACCAGGATGCAGCAGTTAAGAAGGTTCTGAAATCCAACAGCCTCAGGAGCGAATCCTGACTTAGCTGCTAATCACCCGAACCATCTTGGATATCATTTTCTAATCTCCGTAATTCTCAGTTTTTCAGGCATAATCCTCAGTTAAAAATGTCTGTCTCACATGGTTGTTGAGAAAAATCAAAGGGATTTGCAATAACCACACAGTTGCCTAGAGCGGTTACAAATGGCAATTATCATTGTATTGCTGGTGCTGTGATGCCCTTAGAGTGTGTCCTGTGTCTCTGGTGCGTCTGGCTGGTGGCAGTGAAGTCCATGCAGACAGACTGGCACTCAGTCTGGCAGGAATCTGAGAGACAAAGTCTCAGGTCCCCTCCTCCAGGACTTAAGATTTTATAGGCAAGGGGGCTGGACGTGGGGCACCTGTGACCCTGGATGTGGTGGATCCCTTAGCAGGGGCCTTACTGAAGCTGAAGTCCTTCCTGTGAACCAATAGGTGGACCGAACTGCACCTCGTTCACGTGGGGTCCCACGGCTTTTCAAGCTCAAAGTCTCCTGTCTTCCCACGACCCATGGAAATCCCCTGTTTTTGAACCTTGCTGCCCCTTTTTCTTCCTCGGTGTGTCTCCTTGCATAGTAGGTTCCTTACCTCCTGGTGAAGACCTAGAGCAATCGCCCTCTCCTTAGCAGTCATGCTTCTCTTCTTCTTTCATACTCTCACAGTTCATTTCTGAATGAGTGCACCTGAACCCTGGCCTTCTGCTGCCCCGGGGAACGTTCCAGGCCTGCTGCTCAGCGCAGTGACTATGTTTGGGGCAGCATGTGCCTGAGACACAGGGTCTCCATCTGGACCTCTGTCCCTTGCTGCTCTTCACTCAAAGCCTCATTTGTGCTGCTTTTCCCTGCAGTATGGATGACTCCATGCTCTTACTAGAGGGGGAATTACAGGGTTATTGGTTATAAAGTTAAAAGCCCTTAAGCTCTCGTTTCAGGCATATTTCCACCTTGACCTTCCTGCACTGTGGGCCCTGCTGGCACTGGGCCAAATGGGCCTCCAGCCCCTCAACAACAGGAACCCCGTCCAACAGTCTGTTGGCAAACTGATGGGCTAAAGCCTGAGTCTGAGGTCAGTGGGTTTATTATTAATATTAATAGACTTAGGCTTTAGATCTGTGCTTCTTCCCAGGGGATGGTACGGCGGTTCTATACGGCAGTTCTATAGTGTGTTTGGTCAGGTAGCCACTTAGTTAATAATAAGTGACTATCCACTTAGATACGGAATTTAGAAGTTGAATAATATTGTATCATTTTAAACTAAAATAATAAATTTCAAGTATTAATATGTAAGCAAAAAGGTGACATAGTCTTAATGTCTAACATTAGATTTGAGGATGCAATGCCAGTGTGTTCAGTGGGGTTGGGGCCACACAGCTGAGAGCGGGCGAAGGAGGAGGGGGTCTCTGTACAGGTGAACGCTCCCTCCTTACCCGCTCTGTGCTGGGCTTCGGCAGGGCCTCCTCACACCACCTCCTCTCTCTGCCAGCACAAGTCCGGCATTTCCATCATCATCAAGTCCAGCAGACCAGGGTGCTTAGGGTTCTCTACCTCCTTAATGCCGTAGCTTTATTCCGGCCTGTAGTTCCCAGTTATTAGTGGCTCTTTCTCCCTCAACACAGCCAGCGATCCCAGTGGCCAGAGGAACAAGTGCTTTGCTCTGGGTTCAGTTCCGTTCATGCACCCTTTCCCAGTCTCATCACCTAGTTAGCCTGGTGAAAGTGAAAGTCGCTTAGTCATGTCCGACTCTTTGCGACCCCATGGACTATGCAGTCCATGGAACTCTCCAGGCCAGAATACTGCAGTGGGTAGCCTTTCCCTTCTCCAGGGGATCTTCCCAACTCAGGGGTTGAGCCCAGGCAGGTCTCCTGCACTGCAAGTGGATTCTTTACCAGCTGAACCACTAGGGAAGCCCAAGCATACTGGAGTGGGTAGCCTATCCCTTCTCCAGTGGATCTTCCTGACCTAGGAACTGAACCAGGATCTCCTGCACTGCAGGCGGATTCTTTACCAACTGAGCTATGAGGGAAGCCCCTATTTCCATGTCCAGTCTGCTCTCCTGCCAATCTCCTCTTTTGAAAACACCCATGGTGTGTATTATACACATGTATCGAGTGGTTTCTGTGTCATCCCCATCAGTGTGATTTATTTGTTTGCTCATCATTCATCCATTTATTCCTTAATTTCCGTGAAGCTTTTCACTCATTTGCTCCATACTTATTATGTTCCAGACAATGTCTGGGGAATGTGGAGATAGATAGATGATGAATACATGAGAGACGATAGGTGAAATGACAGGTAGACACATGGTAGACGCACCAGCACAGAATTCTGTGGGAGCGTCTAAGGTGCAACACATTCTCTGAGACGATGGATGTATTCAGTGCAATTGAGCAAACACAAGGTCTAGGCTTTTGATTCCTATGCACTCAAGCCCACAGAGGTTTCATAGTCATGGAATCACTAAATTCAAGCTCCATGAAGATTATAGCCATTCATTCCTAAAACTCCGCAGCAAAGATATAAAATAAAATCCAAGCGATCAGGGTTCTTTAATCACCTCTTTTCCCATCACAAACACACAACCATTTCCTTGGTCTTTCCAGCATTCTTTTCAGACCCAGTGGCATCACAATTCTGAGTTTTCAGTTCCTTGAATGAGACTGGATTACGGGTCAGCAAGAAAGCGGAGCGCCTGAGCCTAGAGCCTAAAAGCTTTGGAGCAGTGGATCTAATGAAAAATTTAATATCTCCTACTTCCTCTATTACCTTTTTGTTTGGTTTTCATGGAAATCTATTTCTGTGAGTGTTTGCTGCAGCAAGATGCATCCCTGCTCTTAGCCTTAGGTTAAGAAAGCAGTATAGCTGGGTGATCGCCTGGACGGAGTGGTGGGGAGGGGTTGGGCAGGGTCATCATGCATGTGTGAACTCACACATGTGGGTGTCCACATGTGATGTGTGCACGTGCTCTGGGGTTCCGGGAATCACAGGCTATGGATGAGAGAGGCAATGGGAAGTTCTGTAACTCTACACTTAATATTTCCAGCCTCAGAAATTGCAGCCTGGCTGATATGAAATACACAAAGAACAGACGAATCAAATCTATGTTTGAGCCTCAAGATTTAAACGTAATTTATGTCCACAAATACATGGTGCCATCTCTTTTCACCCTTCTGTCTTCATAGCTAACTGCCAATTTAAGTAAGCACCCCTGCCTTAGTGATGGGCTTTAGTAATAAAATAATAATAACTTCACTATAAGGATGAGATTTGATAAATCCTGACTTTCACATCAGGGGACCACCTCAGGAAGCACTTTATGTGCTAATAGCTGTGAGAAGGCTGCACCCTGACTTGAATAATTTCTTTCTCTTGGGTACTTCTGGGGAAGGAGGCATTCCAGGATCTACTTGTAATGTGTGCATATCAAGATACAAACAGGTTCATCTTTATAGAACTCATTATCCTGAAATATTTGAAATGGTCATAATTAGACCTGCAGAATAAAATGATCAAACACTGGTATTGTCCTTCCCTTCAGAAATCTCATACTTCCATCTGGCAGAGAAGACCTCCAATCTGGAAACACTGATTTCACTTACTCCAATTCTTTTTACTCTAAAACCTTCTCTCACTTCTTTGACTTTTCTGAAACACTTCAGATCTCTGCTTTGCACAGTTTATGGCAATGCTGCTTCTCTATAGAGGGCCTTTCCATTCAAAGTATTTCAGACAAAACCGCCACCACCACCACCACCAAACTGTCTCCAGCAGCTTGAGGTGACTGTCCCCAGTTCAGCTGTGGGGGCTGAGTGCAGGGGAAGGGTGGCCCGGGGGGCGGCCTGGGCTACACCGGGATAGGATGCCCTGAGCTGTGCGCTGTGCAAGAGTACAGAGGGGAGGCGAAGCCCTGAGAGTGAGTCCTGGGAGAGAAGCTCCCTGAGCGCTGGGATCTATGCTTGTTGACAATTATGTGAAATACAGAGAACGGGTCCCTGACACAGAGCTGTCACTTCCCAAGCAGACTCCATTCAGGTTTTGGAACCTTCGCATCTGGGGACGATATCAACCCCATGAACACAGAAGAAGAGTCACTGGCCCACTGTTTAATCCCGGAAACTGGCTAATCATATTTCTGATTATCTTTGTGTCTTTGAAAATGAAAATCAATGATGAACGAGCTTTGAATATCCCCAAACTATTTATTGAGCAATTGTAAGTGAACTCCGTAAAGTTGTCAATGTCATGTATGTTGGTACTGTGTTAGCAGCACCTTGGTTCCTCCTTGTAAGAGGGGTGTCACAGAACACTGGTTGACACTGTAGGACAAAGCGTTTGCTTTCACAGGACTGGAGGTGGTGATTCCACTGGAGATATCACAGATAAAAAAATATCCCAGAGTACAGGAAGCAGCAACCTAGTTTCTAGGTATTTAAAAATTTCTTCATCAATACTTTTCATTTTCAGTCAATCAGGCAAGTGAAATAATAATCAATAAAAACTAACCCTTTCCCATAGCTGGCAGGAAGGCTTCCATTCCTGTTGTGAAGATCACTCATAATAAAGCCCATCAATATATGTACAGGATGTTTACAGATTAAAGATGTAACATGTGATGCTATCTGATTTGCTGAAATGGAATGAGATATTAGAATAATTTCCCCTCCGTTTGATCACGTGTCTACTGGAGGAGCAGGACAGCCTGGCGGCTGAGACATTTGGAGCCATATGGGCGAGGACATCAGATGGATGACAGAGCGGAGAGGGTGATCCTGCTGCCGCGGAGCAGGGGGTGCTGAGGAGGAGTGATGGGTCTTCGCTGTCGCTAACATTCAAAAATCTATCACTCTGGATGCGCAAATTAAAATTACTCACTAAGCAAGAATGCCATTGAACTGTACCTTATAAAACTCCTGGAGTAAGTGAAGAAGTGCCAGGCTGATATATCTGTGCAGTAAGAGACATATAATCACGCCACCATCAATAACAGCCCCACGCTTTATGGGCCCTGTTCTTCCGAGGCGGCCGTGAATAACAGAGCTGCACACACAGCCTCCTGCCAGGATCAGAGTGGGCGGCCTTCTACCTGCACCCACTCCCGCCTCCATCTGAGCAAGTCCACATCCGCTCTTCCTTATGGCTGTTGGCTTGTACAGACTTTTCAACCCACTTCAAATGATGCACCTCCATTTATGGTCCTTTCAGACCACCAGGAATCTATCTTCACAGTGCCTGGCCATGCTTCAGTCTTCTTTACATATCATATCCCATCTGTGAACAATCATCTATTGAGTCCTAGCTACATATCAAGCACTGAGTTAAGATGTACACAAATGCTAAATTATTTCACAGGTTGTGCAAGATAATTCTACGAGGTTTCCTGGGTTGGTAAATGGTGGCACAGACTTGGTAAGTTGTCTGAGCCTGGAGGAAGGCCTGGGGGCCTGGTTCTACATCACTCTACCACCCCAGGTTTTCTGTCCCCTCCCCTATCTGCACCCTTCCACCACCCCAGGGTCTCTGCCCCTGCCCTCATCAGTCACAATCAGGTTCTCATGCCCTCTGGGTGAGGAAGGTCCTTCTGTGGTCAAGGGATGCTCTCCCTCTGTAGTCAAAATAGATGCCTTTTTAGATTTCCTCTCCATGAAAATGGGATAGACGTATACATGTAACTGACTCAATTTGCTATACAGTAGAAACTGACACATTGTAAGACAACTATACTCCAGTAAAAAAAAGGTGGAAAGAGGCCCTGACAGCCCGGGGGAAACAGTTCTGTTGATGCTTCAGAGGTCTGTGGAGTCGGGATTGGGGCTGGGTTCCGAATTAGAGGCTTTCTCAGTGGCCTTCCCACGGTAAGCAGATCTAGGCTAGACTGCAGCTGGCTCACCACAGCCCTCAGGGCTGGCACAGAGCTCCACACAGGCAGGGCACGGTTAGGGGTCCTTGGATGAAGGAATCAGCCGACAGGCTTTGTCTTCTCAGCAGATCAGAGGTCATTTAATAAATCGGACCTCACAGATCAAAGATAAAAAGGGCCTGTGGGGCCCATGTGCTTCCTCCCAGGAACTCTCCCATGAAAGGTGTACCAGACCCTGTGGGAGACACCTGACTGCTTCCTGGGCCTCGGGCTATTGATGGTTCCTAGATTCAAAGTCCATGTTCAGCCCCATACAGACCACTGGTCTCTGACCCCAGCTTGATTGTGGCTCAGTGAGCAGTTTATTCACTAACGTGGTAACTTCACTAGCTGATCATTGTTCTAGCCAAGCAGTAACTACATATTTTAAACCCAAGTTTTCTTCCTAAAAATGGGATGAAAGAATTCCATGCCTGATTTCCCACATCACTTTAAATTCCTGCCAGCTCTCTGTCTTTTCTGCTGTTTTCAGAAACCATCACAAGCATCTCTGGCTGCAAACTGACATCAAATACATCTATGCCTGCAATTTGAATCAGAGCAAAACATCCCTGTGCACTGTCCCTGAAGAGTTAATTATTACTGTTTGTGCCATCTGCTTTCTGCGGGCATTTTCTTGATCAGCAGTGTCTCTTACCCTGAAGACAAATCATCCTTCGAGTGTGATGTGGATGTTCTGTTTTCTCCTCTGAGATACTATGTCAATCTCGGATTCCCTGTACTGTCTTTTTTTTCCCTCTCTTTTAAAAAAACTAGCAAAACAAATATCAGAGAGTAGTTCTTCACCCTCATTGTCTTCACCCTCATTGTTCCATCTGAATCTCATCTGAAGGCAGGAGGAGACCAACGTGCCAGCTCACAGTCAGGCTGAGAAAAGAACTTTCTCTTGTTCTATTCAGGCTTTCACCTGATGGGATGAGGCCCACCACTCTGGGAGGGCAATCTGCTTACTCAGTCTTCTGATGCAAATGTGAATCTCACCAGGAAACACCCTCACAGACACTTCCAGAAGTCGTGCTTTACCTGTCTGGGGATCTGTGACCCAGAGCAGGTGACATCACGCATCTACAGGTTAGGCAGCAGGACACAGGTGGGTCCAGCTCTCCTCGAGCCCTCAGGGGCCCTGGCAGCCTTGCTACCCCTCCAGTGTCTTTCTCACTTGGGCATTTGATTATAAAGCCCTCAATGCTGATGCCTGGTGGTTCAGCCAAGGGTGCCCTTCTGCAGGCTGTGGGGCAAGTCCTCTGGCCCTTCAACTTGGTCAGTGGTGAACTCAGGGGGGTCCCTGGGCCCCTGAGCCCTCAGGCCATGGGCAGACACATGGGGCTGGACCACATTTGGGGTGCCCCGAAGGGAACTCAGTGGATGTTCAGAGCCCCGGCCTCCCTGGGGATGTGGTTCTTCAGGTGGGGTGGGTGGGACCCTGGGTGAGGCAGTGAGGACCCCTGGGACAGCCCACTTCTATCTTTGGAGTCCTGGGCTCCTGTGGAGAACTTGGACGCCCCAGGAGATGCCCACAGAGTATCACATGAATGCAGAGATGCTGACCACGGCTCCTCCACGGCTCCTCCCACAAGCCCTGTGGCTGGAAGCTGTCACTCACACCCATCTGCCTCCCTTCACTCCTCGGCACTTCTGAAACCGTGTCCAGGTCTCCATTCTCAGGAGGGCCTGCACAGCTTGCCCCTCACCCAGAGTCCCCCACCTCCCCGCCCCCCACCACACACACTGTCCTCATGCACACGGCCCCTGACACAGCAGAAGTGAAGGGGCTGAAAGTCGTTGCCTGTCCCCACCCTGGGCCGGCATGCTCAGGGATTCCCAGGCACCTCTTTCTGCCCCATCTGTCCAGGCTCCAGGGGCCCTGCAGCATCGCTGTCCTGGGGGACGCAGGAGACAGAAAGGAGCCCTGCTGGCTTTTCCATCCCATCCTGTCCTGAGCAGGTGCCAGGCGCCCAGGAGCCTCCCTCCCGGCCCTGCGAACCTCTCCTGCCTGCCTCTAGAGAGATGAGACCCCGCAGCATCGGTGTACCCGAGCTTCTGGTAAACAGGACAGACGGAGCTGATACCGCACGGTTTCCTCAGATTAAATGTATCTCGTCCTCAGATTTATACGGCACTTTATGGCTCCTGCAAATGACTGCCTCAGCCCTGCAAAGTAATTCCACCCTGTCATATTTGTCTTTGGAAATTGTAACAAATTACGGTGATTTATAACTTCAGACTCGACTCTCCCGTTTCTCCCCAGACGGCTGTGCCTCTGGGGGCCAGGCCCCACCGTCCATTTGTTCCATGCGAGGTGACAGGGAGGCATGTTTCATCTCCCTCCTGACACCTGCTTCCCTTTGAGGGGAACCTGTCAGCATCGCTCATGCTGTCACCACACCTGCCGGGTTCTGAGCTGCCTGGGCACTGCTCACCTGTGCCTCCTGATGAGGTGCGACGTCCCCCCATGCTGGGTGGATGGTGCGTCCACAGCCTCCTCGTTTCCAGCTCCGGCCCCGCAAGCCCTGCTCTGTCCCATGGGAGGAGGCCAGTGTGGGGCCGTGGCCGCAGGTCCAGGCCTCCTGCAGTGGACACACACTTCCCACCAAGGCCTCTAGTTTCCTGACCCCACTGGAAGCAAGTGCCCCTTCATCCTCGGATTCCAGGACGATCTGGAATCCTGGCCTCTAAGAGTAGGAAGAAAATGGACTTGCAGGAGACCTGAGAGCATAAGGCCTGCGGGGGGCTGCTGGCTGAACGGCAGCCCCGAATTCAGATGATGGTGTCAGGAGCGGGGCTTCTGCCACTTCTGGGAGGTGATGGGGTCATGAGGGTAGAACCCCCAGGATGGGATCAGGTCCTTCTAAAGAGACTGCAGAGAGCCCCCCGCTCCTTTCTCAGGTGAGGACACAGAGAGAAGATGTGCCGGGAGCTGAAGAGAGGCCCAGAAAGAAAGGACACATGCTTATCAAATGCTCCCTTGGGGGTCAGGGGAGAAGAGAACAGCTGAGGGCAGTGAGGATGAGCTGGGAGCTTTATCCTAGAAATGCAGGTGCCGCCAAGAGGACCTGGGGACGCACTGCTGGCCAGGCCATGGACATGGGAACTGGGAGTGGGCTGAGGGAATCTTCCGGGCTCAGGGTGCCTGGCCAGCAGAGCCCCCTCTGCTGGCTGATCAGACTCTGAGGGTCACACACACCTGCCTGGAGGGACAACCACTTACGTGGCAGGAAGACCTGGGCCGGACAGGCCTCTGCCTTCTGAGCCAGTCCTTCCAGGGGCCACAGAAAAGGGGCGGCCCTCATGGGACACGCTCGCTGACCAGCAGCCTCATACTGCCCTGCCCTGTCCAGCCTCCGCTTTGCAGGACATCAGGTCCAGCTGCCCCAAGGCCAGGGTGTGAGGTCTCTTGGATGACTCTCAGAGAACTGGCCCTTTTTCTCTAAAATGAGACAAAGGCAAAACTGAGAGGGGGGTGGACACAGTGAGGCCACGGATTGTGGGTTCTGCCGTGACCCCACCCCTGACCTGGGAACTGGCTCCAGCCTCGTCTCACTAGGGGGTGTGAAGCCACTCAGCCCTGGCGGCAATCCTGTGATTATTTACAGGGCTGGGATCAAATGTGTATTTTATGTGACGAGTGGGAAGTGTCAGAATGAGCCACATACAAAGTGGTGACAAAAGAAATCATTTCAATAAAATTACATAATGTACAACAAATCATTGAAACAGCCACATTAAGCACGATTTGCAGGCAACATAGCATTATACAATTTTTGACACTCTGCAGAGAGGTATTAGGTCTGAAGTAACTAGGTTGAGAAAGCAATTTGCAGAATTTCTGTTCTTTTAGCTGGTTTGAAAGCAGTGATTTTTTTTTTTTTTTGTGGCTGACAAGTGAACAAAAAACAATAATTGAATAGCACCATTTCACCCGGAAGGCAGACTGATAATTAGAGGTGGAGCAGACAGTGGGATGTTATCTCAACAGTGGCAGCTCAGAGTCCTTTTCAGCTGAGAACTGAATCCAGGCCCCTGTTCTCAACAACGAGAAGAGGAGTGTGTGTTCCGTTCCTCATCCCTGGTGGCCTCTGTTCTCCTGTCCTGAGGGCAGGTCCACAGGCCCTACTTGGGAGGGGATGTCCAAGGATGTCCCCAGGGACAGAGGATTTCTCTGGAGTCAACATAGGCAGAAATGTACAGTCAGTAAACCAGTTTATGCCACTGAGACCTCCAGGAAACCTCCTCTGAGACTCCTTGCAGAATGTTCCACTGGACAAGATTCTCCCTGCACATCTTAGGAGGCAGGGCCTGACCCAGACATGGTTTAGACCTAGCATCCAGGCCCGCAGATTTCTAAGGCTGGCAGTTGGTCCTGGATAGTTGGGGCGGTGGAGACGAGGCTGCATGGAGACTGCAGTCTTGCCCAGTTTGGCTGGTGGTGCAGGTGGGTGCACAGGAAGGAATGTCCCCCAGCCCCATCACATTCTTAGCCCCAGAAATATGAGTCAGGTACAGGACCCTGAAGAGCTGACGCCCAAGGTCCTCTGCCCTCCTTTCCCCGCCCCCACCAGCCATGCCAGGTCCTTCAAGACCTGGAAGAAGGACCCCAAGGAGGGCATCTATGAGGTGGATGGATCCTGGGGCCTGGTGTGATTAGTGCGCTGGGAGCACGGTTTAAAATAGCTCCTCCTCCCCGTGCTACTCGCAGACAAAAAGCCTGCTATTTAGTATTCCATTTTCGATAGCTCATTGTATCTAAAAAGAGATCAATTAAAGCTCTTACGAACCTCTCAGACTTAATGGGAGGACAATTTAGACATCACAGCACCGACAATGCCGTTCTAGTTGCATTTATTGTTTTGGAACTATTTGCATCTCCTGTAGAGCCTCTGCAGATGAGCGGATTCACACGGCAAAAGAAACGTTTGCATCTGAAGGAAGATAAATTGTCACTGACTTCATTCTTCAACGGATGAAGGGAGCCTTTGAAACGGGAAGCACCCCTGACAAATGATGTGGTGAAACACCCGTGCCTGCTGCTCTGGGTGACGGGTGCTTGTATCCACCCCCGCATCCTGTGGGAAGAGGGCCGGTAACTTCTGAGCCCGCAGGGTGTGCAGCCGTGGCTTCTATGCAGAGGGGGGCTTGGGTCACAGAGATCAAGCTGGTCCCAACCAAGTGGACTTTGTCTCTATTTTAGGAACTTCTATCTTGAAAAAAGGGGCTTCTCGGTGTTTCTGAGAACCCACGAATAGCTGCTGTTGAAAGCAAGACTTGAAAGCACACAGAGTTCATGCTGAGGGGCTGCTTTCTGTGTGGACAGCGGAGCAGGCCTGCGGGGGGTGGGGGTTGGATCAGGGCAGATCCCACTGTCCCCGCTCAGCACGCCCCAGGGGCTCCATAAGAGCAGGATGTGCAGCTAAGATGTGGGTCACGTCGGCCACATCGCCAGTGTGATACTGGACAGGGCAGAGCGTGCTGTCCTGTCTGAGGAAATCGAGCATCAGCACCCTGGACAGCGCACCGTGCAGCCCGGCAAGCGGCTGGGTGTTGTCCAAGGTGTCCCGGGCGCCCTTGGCCTTGGCTGTGCCATCCCGTTCTCCGTGAGCTCTATCTGCGAGCTGGGCTACACTGAGAGAACACACCAAGGCACTGGATTTGTTTTCCTCTCTCCTGTGTCTGAGCAAGTCTACACACCCCTGTCTTGGTTGCTTTGTTCTCCCTGAATTTCCTGAAAGTGCTGACCTCAAAGAACTGCAGAGATGCCTTCCTTCCTGTTCCTTAGCTTGTGACAGAGAGCACCAGCAGTTATCTAAGAAAGCTCTGTTTTTTGAGGCCACTGTACTAATTTATCTGGCTCCAAAACCTTGGCGGCATCACATGTCTTTGAAAACCAAGAAAAATGCGGAAGACATTTTTGCTGCTAAAAACTGTGGAAGGGACATCAGCTTTCTGGCTGGTTAAAGCTGAGTGGCTCATGTGGGTGACACACCCTGCTTCCCAGAGACCTGGAGGCACCAGTCCATCCAGTGGCTTTGGGGTTAAGTGACTTGATTGTAGGAGGAGGTTGCAGAGCCCACAGAGGTGGTGGAGACTTTGGGGAGCATGTGGCAGTTACCCTGACTCCACAGAGGGGAAAGCCCAGACCCCAGGCTCCCTCCCCTGGAAAGAATGAGGCTAAAAGGCAGCAGAGCCAGGACCCCCAGCACAGCCGTCTACCTGGACATCATGTGCTGTTAAAGCATGAAGATGGTGGAAGAGTGCTGTGCTGTGGCCTGAGTTATGCTCCTTAAATTCACATGTGAAGTCCTGACCCCAGGACCCCAGAGGTGACTGCGTTTGGAGATGGGCCTTTACGGAGGGGATAAAGGAATCATGATGTCATGTGGGGGCTCCTGATCCCATGTGACTGGGGTCCTTATAAGAAAGGAGGCGAGGACACAGACGCATACAGAGGGATGACCACAGGAGGACACAGGAGAAGGTGGTGTCCACGCCCAGGAGAGAGGGCTCGGGAGGAGCCAGCCTGCCCGCCCTGGATATAGGACATCCAGTCTCCAGGACTGGGTGGTGATGAACACCTGCTACTTAAACCACCAGACTGTGCCCAGCGCTGCCCTGGGTCAGTGGACATGGTGTAAAAGCCCCACTGCAAAATGGAGAGGGGACAGCGGAGCAGACCCTAATCTCAGCTAGGGGGCCCGAGCAAACGATGTCAAGCACCCTGAGGGAGGCTGAGTGTGGTGGGCTTCTGGCCCGGCCCATGTGTGGTTCTTCATCACCAGAATGCTGGGGACCTCCTGGTGTGGGTGTGCAGCCCCTTGCCCGTGTTCGCCTCTCTGAGCAGTGGGACCCGTCACTGTGACACGGCAGCACATCCAGGGTGCACTCTGAGAGTGGGGGAGGCAGACCTGCATGTCACCTGTGCACCCATGTGACCTCCCGGGCTGGGGAGCAACGGGTTCAGGGAGCAGTGGGTGGTCTGCTCTGCACTGGGTCAGGGTCCTACAGGTAAGGGTCAGAGGACATCTTTCTTACACCGACAACTTAATCCATGAGGAAGGAGGACAGACGTTCAGACTCACTAGGGTGCCAGCTTGGGTGGGACCTCAGCCAGGCCTGGCCCAGGGAAATGGGGAGGGGGACCCCCAGGTCTCCACAGGTACTTCTACATTTCCTGTCTGCTTTGTTTTTTGTTTCCTATGGAATCAAACTATTAATTAATTCATTGATGTGGTCACTCATTCAGCAAATGCTTGTAAGATGTTTTGAGGCAGAAACTGTACACCAGCCTCACAGGCTGTGCCCATTGTATCTGGAAGGTTTTGCGCTGAGATGGGGCAGCCGGCTGGGGCACAGGGTCCGGGGTGGGGACACTCCCACCACCACGAGGAGACAGCCCAGCCCTGGCAAGCTTCTCTCACTGCCACCAGACACCAGGTGGCTGTTAATGTTGGGAAATTACTGTTTTAATCATTAATTACCAAATAAATGTCACTTTGCTGGTACAATATATGCAGTGATTTCTGTCATAAATTGACATCTGTAAGTCATAAATTGCTTAGTTTTAGCTGCTTTTAATTGCTGCGTTTTCCCAAGCTGCACGGCAGATGCATTTTGGATTCGGTTCAAACTCCGCTGGCTCCGGCGCCTCTGAGAACTGCCCTCAATCACGCCAATGCTGGATTCCGCGGGGTCAGTGGAGTGAGAGAGGCCTCTGGCCTGACCCACGAGGGCGGGCTCGGCAAGCGAGAAGAGCACGCCTCATCAGAGAGGTGATTCCAGCCTTGAAGGAAGTGTGGTTCCTGCCAGGAAAACGGAAATCAAAAGGAAGGACGCGCTAATAGGCCCTAGGCGTCTGCCTTGCTCAGAAACATCTCGTTCCTTCTGTTTGATTTCAAAGAAGCTATTCCTGGAGGAGTCATGGTCCTTTCTGCCTAGAGGCCTAAAAATACACGTGTTGAGAGGGAGATGTAGTGGGTCAGAGAGAAAGAATGCATTGGAGCCAGGCTGAAAAGCTCACAGCTTCTCCTTCCCTGCACTGACGATCGCAGGTGTGTGCACCCAGTCCCCACGTGCATGCCGAGCTCATCTGTAGATGAGGTCCACGCTCCCTGAGGACAGGAGAACTCTGGAACTAGAGGAATGACAGCAGAGGTGGCCTGAAGCCCGTGACCTCCCTGGGTGCCCAGGAGGGCCTGCCCCTGGTCGGCCTTCCCCTCTCTGTCTTGCAGGGAAGGCCGCTCTCCGGGTCCCCACCTGCTTGCTCTGTCCCAGCCCAGGCCTCTGTGATTGTGGTCACATCTGGTTTTCTCTCATCTTCCCAGCCCTTCCCTTGCCCACAGAACCAGCTCTCTGTGCTCATCTCTGTGTGAATCCATGGAGGAGGATTTGTTCTCTGATGGGGACCTGTCGGAAGACACCACACCCATCTTCCTAGTTGGAACTGGAGCTGAAGAGAAGGACCCAGACATCTGCTGGCTCTGGGCGCCCTGCACCCTGCACACCAGCCTCCCCACTGTGACTTGCATGCTTCCCCACCCCGACTCCCTGCAATCACCCCAGTCCCACTGGCTCCTGACCCAGTGGAACCCCAGGCCTGGCCTTCACCCTGCTCCACTCCTCAGGCTCCCCACCATGTGTCCACCCAGGGCCGCAGCCCAGCTGTCCCAGGTCTGGCAGGATGACCGGTGGATGGGCCACACAGCTCTAACAGAGTATGTCAGACCTGGTCTGTTGCCCAGTCATCCTTCTAAAGAAAAGTGGGGCAAACACTGTTTGGGAGATGCTAAAGGAACCACCTGTGTGTTTTGGTGAGCATGCGGGCTGGCCCACCTGTCCTGGGAGAAAAGGAGGTTCTGGCTCTGGCCATGAGAGCACCTGCTCTTACACCAGCTGCTGTGTTGGTTCTTGTGACCCCAGCGCCCACATCTCCATCTCTGTCTAACTGTTCTCGAGGATAAGCCAGGAGTCCAGCCTCTTTGCACAGGTTGGTCCAAGAATGATGGAGTTGAAGACTCTCAATACTTTTGTGATGTTATTTCTCCTCCTGGTTGAGACTAGTCTGGAGAAAGCCCAGAAGGGCCCTGGGCATGTGTTCAGGGCCACTGGACCTCTTGCTGCTTATGCGTCAGACTGGCTTCCTTCATGTGGAGCACTCAGCCTTGGTCCCTGTGCCTAGGGGACCGGCCCCCTGGTTTCCTGGGGACTGGCACATCTACCCGCCTGGTGCCTCTGTACTTTGCTTCCGCAGGGATCCTAATTTCTTTCCCCGGTTGCTCCCCTAAAGACCAGGTCCTTTGAAGTCCTGGTTGCTCCCCTCGGTCACTGCTCAATGTGAGAGAGTCAGATCCCGGGGCACGCAGAGGATACAGGGCTGGGAGTTAGGGGAGACGAGGATGAAGCACACCCGTCAGTAGTATCTGGTCATGTGTCTCAGTGATGTTTACTCTTGACAGCATATGGCTGATTCAACCGGAGGAAACACAGCTCTGACTATTAGTTAAAGCTAAAGCCACTTTGAAGATAATTTGCATCCTAAGCAGAGAGTTGAAGTTGCACACTCTTTACTTTTACATGTTCTATATAGAATCACTCTGCATATGCTATATACAACCATTTTAACGATAAAGTCTTAATTTACACTACTGCTATCTGTTCTTGTCTTAAATTGCTTCCAAAAAAACTGTTTTCTTTTAAATTCTAAAATGTAGCTAAAGTGATTTTTATGAACATATAATGATGTGGCTATGATTGATTCAAAAGCAATAAAAATACCAGACACAATACATAAATATAAAACACTCCTTTCAGAAAAGAAGATAAAACTTGGGGTGAGAGGAACAGAATGCAAGTCAGAATTCTCTTCAGTTTAGAATTCAGGGCAGACATGGGAAATTGAAGAGCTTTACAAAGTGAAGGGCTACACTCTCTCATTAATTCCAGTGATGGGAGACGCTGGGCTTGAGTGCCTTTGACAATCACAGGAAGTCTATGGGTCTTGTCCTGAGAAAAATAAACCTGCTGACAGCCTCGTGTGCTCACACGGAAGGTGGTGGTCTGAGCTGAAACCACCCATTCTCCTGTTGAGACTCCTGACACAGCCCAGTGCATCTGGACTATTTCTCCCAATGGGCCTTAAACCCTGGACACATCTGCCTCTTAACACACAAGATGAGATAGAGAGAGAGACTGAGACAGAGACAGAGAGAGGGAGAGACAGAGAGAGACATAGACAGAGAGACACAGAGAGAAGGAGAGACACAGAGACACAGAGAGAGGGAGAGACGGAGAAAAAGGGAGAGACAGAGAGAGGGAGAGACAGAGGGAGACACAGACAGAGAGACACAGAGAGAAGGATAGACACAGACACAGAGAGAGGGAGAGACGGAGAAAAAGGGAGAGACAGAGAGAGACACAGACAGAGAGACACAGAGAGAAGGAGAGACATAGAGACACAGAGAGAGGGAGAGAGAGAGAGAGGGAGAAACAGAGAGACATAGACAGAGAGATAGAGAAAGAGGGAGAGAGAGACACACAGAGAGAGGGAGAGAGACAGAGAGATGCAGAGAGAGGGAGAGACAGAGACAGAGAGACACACACAGAGAGAGGGAGAGACAGAGACAGAGAGACACACAGAGAGGGAGAGACAGAGACAGAGAGACACAGAGAGAGGGGAGAGAGAGAGAGAGGTACAGAGAGAGGGAGGGAAAGACAGAGAAAGGGAGAGACAGACAGAGACAGAGATGGTGATGGAAAGACAGGGACAGAGAAGGGGAGAGACAGAGCGGGAGGCAGGAGACACGGAGCTGGGACCCGAGCCGACTGGCTCCGTCACAGTGACCCCCATCCCATCCGAGGGCGCCCGGCGTCCCCGCCGCACTCTGGCTGAGCCCGGGCCTCACAGCTCCTGGGGCGGGGGCAGCACCCAGCCTCTGTGCCCGGGATGAGCAGCCGAGCAGCCGAAGTCTCCTTGGGCTCCTACGTGGCCTATTCTTCAGTTTCTACTTTTCCTCTTAGCTCCATCTGGAGGCGCCCCAGGAAACTTGTGTTTCCCTCAGCACCTGCCTGCTTTTGGACCTTTGAAGCGTCCACTCCACTGGGTCTTCCAATCAGTCGAGGACTGAATTGTCTGTGAACCTACTTCTCTAGACAGAGAAATTGTTTTCTAAGAATATCATTTTTTTCTTTAAAACACAAAACCAAGGCTGGTTTAATAAGATAATATGCTCAAATTAATCCCATTTCTTTATTCCAATAAATCAGTATTGAATATTGTGAAAAAACCCTTTCTAAAAACAACTTCAAATGTGCCCCCGATTAAGGTATGTTAAACAGGAAAGACAGGTCCCCAGTTTCTTCCCCTGACTGTCTGTGTGTCTCCTCCTGCCTTTGAATGCCCGCCCACACCCTGGAGGCAGAGCACATGCACCCTCGGAGCACAGAGAGCCGCATGAACTGTTACTGAACTAAGGGAGTCCTTTTGGACGTGAGACTTTTGATCCACTCTTATTTTTTAAAAGCCTGCACCACAGTTTTTGTTTGGAGTTTCATGGAAATATGTACAATGTGCTTGCTCACAAAACCATAATTTATCTGTCAGTTTCGCTTTCTCTGGTTTTCTCCCTCTGTGAGTTCAGGGAATGAACGAGAGCAACCACCCCTTCCATCCAGAGCGGAACAGCCAGATGTGAGCAGCGCTTCTGCTGAGGACTCTGGGGGTGTGGTGGTGCATGTCCGCCGGGGGCTCAAGCAAGTTGACTGAGAAGCCGCGGAGCTGGGCTTGGGAATGGCTCCTCTCCTCCTCCCCGCACCGTCCCGGGGGCTCAGGGCCCCGCCAGTCCCCATCTCCGGGTGTGGACATCCCTGCTCTGAGCCCCTGCCTCCTCCCTCATGATGGCAGGGCCTTGACGTGGGTCCATAGTGTGTGGCAGGTGGGACCCCCGCTACCCTTTCTGTCTGTACTTAAGGAGAGGAAATCTAACCGAGCAAAACCTGGGTCCTGACTGTGGTGGAGGCCGTTGGGTCCTGGAACCCCAGGCAGGGGTCTAGAGGTAGTGGGAGGGAGTCAGAGGCCCACACATTGAGCCCTCCCATCTCCCTGGGCACAGGCTCCGCATGGCCTGTCCTGGGAGGGTCTGGCTGTCAGAGGCAGCTGGGGTGGGGGAGATGGTGTCCTCGAGAGTCTAATGTTGGTCAGAAATGTGCTGAGAAGGCCGGCAGCTCAATGCAGCTTTGTTCAAGCTTCAAATGCTAAGGACCAAGCGCCTGGCACACCAGGCCCACCTGCCACTTGAGACAGGAGGGGAGCTGTGGGAGACTCACCTGGGCCCCGGAGGACATCTGGGCTTACTGCCCAGGGAGGCAGGACTGTCTGTGCAAAGATACTGAACGACCAGCAAGGCCTGAGAAGTAACACGCAGCCATGTTGGTCAGAAGCCCAGACACGTCCAGGGGGGTGGGTGTGGACCATGGGGTTCGAGGGAGGGACCATGGGTCTGGGGGGAGGGGGATGTCCTGGTCTGGAGTGAGGGGAGGGTGGGTAGCTTGGGGTGGCTGTGCGTATGGATGGGCAGTTAGGTGTGGGCAGGGCTGGCCCCTCCTTTGGGTGTAGTTGGCCGTCTTCTCCTGGTGTCCCCATCTCCTCTTCTTATAAGGACCCCAGTCCTGTGGGATCAGGGCCCACCTGTGACCTTATTTCATCTTCATCACCTCCATCACCTCCTTAAGTCCTATCTCTACCTTCCATCACCTTCTGGGATCCCGGGGGCGGGGCTTCCACGTGGGAATTTAGCGGACACACGGGTCAGCTTGTCACAGGCTGCCCCACGACCTGCCATGGGGCAGCAGGGAGCGGGGCGGGTAAGAGGCATGTGAGGGTGTTTTCTAAGGTGTAGGACGCCTGGGGCGGTATGGACAGGCAGACATGCAGTCCTGAAATGAGAAGCTTCAGGCAGTCCTATTCTAACAGGGCCCTCAGTTTCCCAACTTCCCTTTACAAGTTACTAAACTGAATTGGTTCTATGGGTGAATTAAGATTATTGATAGAGCAGGATGAATCAATAACAGTAAAACCTTAATAAGTAGAGCTAATTAATTCACCCCTCATGAAGCAGCTTGTCTGGGTCTGGATTTTACGAGCAGAGCAATTCTGCTGTTTTGTTTCCTAAAAAGAATTAAAACTCATACATTCCCCTGCCTGCTTAAGAAGCTGCTGTAAATCGACGGCCAGGCTGCCTGGCTCATTAAAAGGCAGAGGTGTTGGGTCTGTGGTTAAATGACCAGCCACTCCTCTGGGTAGGAGAAATGACGACTCCACTGTGCCAGTGCCCGGGCTGTGACCACAGGGAAACGAGGCCCCGAAGACACCAGAGCAGTGAGAAATGGGACAGAGTGCATGAGGCCCCGCTGGTCTGCGAGCCCGTCTGCGGCGCCGGCGTCTTCCTGTAGTCCTTCACCTCCTCCACCTGCGGTGTCCTCGGCCAGGTGATGGTGGGGCCCGAAGCTCCGCGGTCATTCCTGTCGGGGGTCCAGGCCCTTCCGACGCCCGGCTCCCCGGGGCACTCCATGCAGCAGAGGGGCAGGCACCTCCGTCTGTCCTTGGAGGAGCCACCTGTGCCCCACGGACGTGGGAGCACTGTCCTCCAGGTCAGTGGTGTTGGAGGCACCCTGCCTGCCTCCCTGGAGACACCCGCGCTGGGGTCTTAGGGAGACCAGGCTCTTCCAGGGGCCCCGGGGGGCCAACTAGGGATGGGATGTGTGTGCACAGAGCGGGGCACTGTAGGGCTTATGGGCGACCCCAGGCAGGCCGGGACATGCTGGGCATCCTTCCCGGGCCTCACACGGCCCCGAGACTTCAGAGGCCACCTGGCTGAGGCCCGCCCTCTCGTCAGGTCTTGGGGATGTGCTCGGGGAACGATGTCCCAGGTCACACATGAGGCTCCCTGCTGCCCCCTGGTGCTGGGGGAGGTCCTTCCCCTGAGTCTGGGACACGGTGGCCACGGGGCTGGGGGCATCTCAACCACCCCTGAGGTGGGAGAGGCCGTGAATGCCCAGCACTGTGCCTTCATGGCCGGCAGGTGGGGTACACTCAGCTATCTAGCCACTGTTAAGCACTCAGGCCCCCTGACCACCTCTGGGTTGTAAGGGCGTCAGCCCAGGACCCCGAAGCTCTTACTTTGGGGTTCATGATGCTGCTCAGGAAATGGCACTTGGAAGAGCCCTTGGAGCAGAGGCCACAAGCAGGCCCATCCCACCAGCACGGGGTCACCACCCACGCATGGGGACCAGCAGACAGTCTAGGCCCAGGGGTCCACCCACTCCTCACAGCTCCCAGGGTGAACCCCACCCACTACAAACTGCACCGAAACTCGTGCTTCCCCGAGTGACCGGTGGGCTGCGGCCCAGGGGATTCCACGCGGCAGACCTCAGTGTTCTCAGATGACGGCTGGTCCAGTCTGGCCATGCCCTTGTTCTTATAGCTGATTCATGTAGTTTCTGGATTTTATTAAAGAAAGATGAAAACTGGGGAATTACAGGACACTCAACTCAACTTTACGTAACTTGAAGTTAATAATCACTTGTAAGAAGAAGCCTGTTGGCTCCATCAGAGAGCTTGCTGACCAGCAGTGAAGGGCATGCTAGGTCGCCTGTGTGCCCAGTCACCCATGATACCGTCACAGGCGGAAAGGGGACCCTGCATCCAGACGTCTTTACGGAGAGAAAGGCTTCACGGAGCACAAAATAGGGTGCAGGTCACCCGAATATCCAGTTTACCACCCAGGAAAGAGTACAGGCAGGAGGAAGAAGCCTTGACCCCCACTGGACCCTACCCTCATCACCCGGTGTCTCCATACTGTGCCCTCGGCTCCCGGTTGCCAAGCTCCCCAAGCTGGCCCACCGGCTGGCGGTGTGGTCCATGTGACTAGCTCTTCTCCCCGAGCATGGAGCCCTGTCCAGGCAGCCACCTCCCCTGGAACCTCTCCCATCCCTTATGGGCCCAGCTCATAAAGCACCGACCGTCTCCACTCTCAGAGGATTAGGTTTGGCAGTTGAGACTCGCAACGAGGCATCTCTTATGGACGGTGCAGTCTGACTGCCTAGTCTCCAAACTAGTGGGTGTTCCTGGTTCTAGATAGTGAGCTTTCACTGGTCTTCCTTTTTGGAATGAGGAACTCTGTCATAAAGCTTCCTTTTTAAAAAGGTTTTTTTAGAGCAGTTTTACAGACTCATCCGATATGCCTACGTTCCCAGCTTTGCCGTTTATTCCAGAGGGATGGCAGCTACTTCGTCTGAGAGCAGGAGGCCCTGCCTCACCTTGAGGCTATGACCTTGGGCGGGTTAGGAACCTCAGGGCAAGTCTGTAAAAGGGAACAGCAGGACCGACAGCACACGGGGGTGGCTTCTGAGTATTTAATGGTACCACCTCGAGGGGTTTTCTCTCTGCCGTGTATGTGTATATATACACATAAAATGTATGTATATTTCTACATCTATAGAGATCCAGCCAGGAGCCCAGCCCAGGTGATGGATTGGAGGTTGGATGGCCACGGGAAGTGGGCTTGGCCATGTGGTTTGAGGGCCACCGAATCTTGGACGTAAGAAACTCAACCAGTTGGTGGGACAGTAGGGAACGGCAGAAAGAAGTGAGGTCTTTCATGTGTGAAGATCAACAGGGGTGGACACTTAGAAAATGTCTAAAACAGGGCCCTGGTCCTGACTTTACCTTCCCAGGTAACCACCTGGTCCCAAGGGATTAATCCACTCATTGTCCTCATCAGATAGAATAGAAACTCCCCCTCCCCCGCCCCCCACCATCATCTTTCAAGTGCAAATGGGAACCCATTTTCCCCGGAAAACCAGGAGAACAGAATTCCTTCTGAACAAATACTGGATTCCTGGTTTCCCCTCGATTATTTAATGTCACTTAAATAACATCGTCATTATTATAGAAGAGAAAAAAAATGTGCCACACAAATTCCATTTCTATTCAAAACGTACTTTGGGTTTGTAAGTGGTTTAAAGGAATACATAAAATGGCTCCTTTATTAACTTGTTAAAATGTGAAACGATAAACAGAAATGAAATACAATGTAATGAAATCAATATATAAGCTAGGTTTATTTTTAATTATGACTTAAATTAACTAGCGTATCTCCATTATGGAAGAATTAATTGGCAAAACAGAAATAAAGTCTGTAAAAGTATACTCAATTACACCAGGGAATTGCAAATTTTCTGTCTTCTGACACTCAAAAGATTTTCTCTTAAATTCTGGTTAGGATGATCATAACTACACATATACTCATTTCTCCAGCAAGGGTTCTCATCTCCTTTCTTGTTTATACATCATCTGGCTATAAAATTGGTTTTCCTATAAGCAAGGTTTTGACCTAAAGAAATGAATGATTTCTGGTGCAGACTTCTGAGGGTGAATTGAGCTCCTCTGACCCTCAAGGGTCCCTCTGTCAAGAGAAGAGACTGCTCACACCTTCATCCAGAGAACAGAAAAGCTAGGTTTTGTTTTAAATACATGACTTTCTTGCTTATTTTGAAAAACAGAAATATTTGAGAAGCACTGGTCCATGGGGCTGGTGACCTTGCCCGGGGCTGGTGACCTTGCCGGGCAGATTTCAGGCCCCACCTACATTCGTGGCCGCATCTCCAGCAGGTGTGAAACCATGTCCGTTAAAGCTTCCAGACAAAGAAGACCCTGGGGCCCCCCAGTTCTCTACCGGTCAGGCTGTAGACTTGCCTTTTTCTCTGAATTTTCACACTGAATGCTGCCTTTTTGTGATGTGAGGGACCAGATTCTGCAGCTGGCAGTTCCAATTAGAGCAGGTTTGGGGTTTTCTGAGGAGGGACCCTTGCCCAATTCCCAGGCTCCAACAAGCGGTTCTCTTGGGTCCCTACCCTGAACTCAGGCTCAGAATTGACCCTGACGGACCTGGGGCTCTTCTATCTCTGTTCCCTGGGTAAGACCTGTCACGTCTCAGGATTTGGGGCTGACCAGGCATGGAAGCTCCCCAGAAGTCTCCAATCGGAGTCATTTCAAGAAGACGGTGACTTCCAACTCCAGAGTCCCAAGGACCCTCTGATCCCATTTGGCACGGCAGGTTCCTGGGATACAGTGCACCCTCCCTACAGAAATGCTTGGACCCTGGGCCTCGGGACCAGAGCGGATGAACAGTCAGCCCTATGGTGGCTCTGGACATGGATCCCAGCAACATGTGGGTACAGGCCCAGCAGGACCTGGGAGATGCAGGAAGGAACTGCACAGCAGCGGGTAGCCAGATGGGGTGGGGGGACCCGTGATGTGGTCACTGCTGAAGGAGGGGGCGGGCCATCCCACACAAAATACTATTGAGAACCCACCTCTTTGCAGATACAGGAGGGTCTCCTGTGGGCACTCAGGCTTCTAGAAAATGGTGCTGTGGACAGATGAATGCCTCCCAGGCCACTCCAGGCCAGTGGGAACCCAAGATGTTCATTCCAAGTCTGATGGCTGGGCATCCCAGGGACACTGGGACCCTGTGGAGGTCCAGGGTTTTCTGGAGGCCACTTCTGGGGTGAAGGGTGATGGGTGGGAGCCCCGTGTGCAGTGGGCACCCCTCTGGTCAGCATGGGTGCTCTCCTTCTCGGGGACCAGGGAGCCCTGGGGGTTTTGTGTGAGAAATAAAACTGCATCTGGAGGCGGGAGCATCCTAGTAGGGTCAGAATCAGAGATGAATCTTCAGCCTGCACTGAATTCACTCGTCAGGTGGCATCACACATGTCCCTGACCCTCACAGCCTCAGAACCTGAGCAGACGTGGCTCGAGGCTTTCTTCTCCAGGTGTGTCCCACTTGGTGCTCACGCGTCTGATGCACAAACTATTGCTGCGGTTCCATAAACCCCCCTGGGGTATCATTCGACCTACACTGTTCCTTTCCATCACATCCGACAATCTCCCGAGCTCTGAATGTTGAAACACACTTGGAGCAGGGGTGGTGGGCAGGCCATCAGCCTACCTGGGTGTGAGGAGCCCTGAGGGGGAATGAGACAGGTTCCAGACACCCCTGTGAGGACATGGGCTCCAAATTCCACCCTCTGGCCAGGCGTCAGGGCCTCCCACCATGGCCCTGAGGCAGGTTCCCGTTTACATCCTTCTTTCTCCCTCCTAAACACATGTTGCCCCCTCCAGCCAAGTCTCATTTCATCAATGCTGCTCAGGGTGAGTCTACTGACCTGACTGATTTGACTCTACTGTTTGCATTTTTTGGTGACTGGCATGGACCCAGAGGTGTTCCCAGCTCTGGGCAGTGGGGCTACATTTAGGGTGGGGTCCTAACTGGAGCCTCTGGCCTCAGCCCCCACCCTCAGGTGGCTCTGCTCCGTCTTCCCTTCAGTATCTGGATGGCAGGTAGAGCTCCTCTCTGTTTTCTCTCTTCTGCACTAAGGGAACCTCCCATCGAAGCCTCTGTTCCCCACCTCCCTCCCCGCTCACCAGGAATACCACCCGTCATGTTTGATGAGACAGCAAGATTGCGTTCTTCTTGTTCGACATGATTCCACGGGTTCCTCGACATGGAAAACTCCTTAGGGCAGAAATGTGGTTCAGCACAATTTCATCTATTATTCAACGATCTCTGTGTAGCTCTGGTGTCTTGTAAGTGATAAATTATTATAAAGAAAGAAAATCTGCTTGCCAGTTAGTCTGGGGAAATGCAAGATCAAATTCTTCCAGCCAGCATTATTCACCCCAATTGTAAGCCCAAGACTGGGGCTCCTAGCCCCTGGGAGGGGTTTCTGCTCACTGCCTATCCTGGCACAGGTGGCGTTTACACCTTCCTGTCACCCCCGAGTCTCCAGGTGTGGTGGGATCACTGTGCATCGAATCTGAGGCTCCGGAGAAGATCCTTCATGTCAGTTACGCGCTCAGCCCCCACCCCCAGCTCCCATCCTGATTCTGACACAGGGAGCGGCCCTGGCCCTCTGTCTCCACGACACCCTGCCCTGGTCTCTCATGTGCCCCTGTGCCACGCCTTCATTTCCCCTCCTGCTTCATCATGGAGTCAGTCACCATGGCACTTGATAGCCTTGGATTTATTTTACATTAAACATCCTTTGAGGAATTTGCAATTAGAAGTAAAAATAATAATGATCACTAAGAAATGATAATTTCCAAAGTATGTTCTACTGTACACTATTTCTGTGAAATACTCTGACAGTTTTTTTTTTTTTTTTTTTTTAACAAAGGGAGAGAGTTCTATCTTAAAGAGTTTGGAGAAGTCTTTTTTAAACTTATTGATTGATTACTAGTTCTCTTATTGCTGTGGGACTCCTCAGAAAAGTCAAATGTGAGTGAATTTACAAGGAAGCTTGTTGCTGTTGTTCAGTCGCTAAGTCATGTTTGACTCTTTGAGACACCATGGACTGCAGCACTCCAGGCTCCTCTGTCCTGCAATATCTCCAGGAGTTTGATACAATTTACGTCCATTGAGTTGGTGAAGATATCTAACCTTTATCTCATCATCTGCTGCCTCCTTCTCCTCCTGAATTCAGTCTTTGCCAGCATCAGGGTCATTTCCAATGAGCTGGCTCTTCACATTAGGTGGCCGAAGTATTGGAGCTTCAGCTTCAGCATCAGTCCTTCCAATGAATATTCAGGGTTGATTTCCTTTAGGACTGATTGATTGATTTGATCTCCTTATTATCCAAGGGACTCTCAAGAGTCTTCTCCAGCACCATAATCCAAAAGCATCAATTCTTCAGTGTCAGCCTTCTCCAGGGTCCAACTCTCACATCTGTATATGATTACTGGTATACAGACCTTTGTTGGCAAAGTGACGTCTCTGCTTTTTAATATGCTGTCTAGATTTGTCATAGTTTTCCTTTCAAGGCGCAAGCGACTTTTAATTTCAAGGCTGCAGTCACCATCCACAGTGATTTTGGAGCCCAAGAAAAGAAAATCTGTCACTGCTTCCACATTTTCCCCTTCTACTTTCCATGAAGTGATGGGACTGGATGTCATGATTTTAGTTTTTTGAATGTTGAGTTTCAGGGCAGCCTTTTCACTCTCTTCTTTTACCTTCATCAAGAGGCTCGTTAGTTCCTCTTCACTTTCTGCCATTAGAGTGGTATCATCTGTTTATCTGAGGTTATTGATATTTCTCCTAGCAATCTTGATTATAGCTTGAGCTTCATCCAGTCTGGCATTTTGCATGATGTACTCTGCATGTGTGCTTAGTCACTCCGTCATGTCTGACTCTTTGTGACCTCACAGACTATGGTCCGCCAGGCTCCTCTGTCCATGGGGATTCTCCAGGCAAGAATACTGGAGTGGGTTGCTGTGCCCTCTTCCAGGGGATCTTCCTAATCCAGGGATCGAGCCCAGGTCTCCCACATTGCAGGCAGATTCTTTACCAGCTGAGCCACCAGGGAAGCCCTGCATAGGGTTTCTTATTTACTCTGCATAGAAGTTAAATAAGCAGGGTGATGATATGCAGCCTTGTTGTACTCCTTTCCCAATTTTGAACCAGTCAGTTGCTCCATGCTCAGTTCTAACTGTTGCTTCTTGACCTGCATGTAGGTTTCTCGGAGGCAGGTAAGGTGGTCTGGTTTTCATCTCTCCAAGAATTTGTCACAGTTTGTTGTGATCCAGACAGTTAAAAGCTTTAGCACAGACAATGAAGCAGACACAGATGTTTTTCTGGAATTCCCTTACTTTCTCTATGATCCAGTGGATGTTGGCAATTTGATCTCAGGTTCCTCTGCCTCTTTGAAACCCAGCTTGTACATCTGGAAGTCCTTGGTCCCCTACTGCTGAAGCCTAGCTTGAAGGATTTTGAGCATAACCCACTAGCTTGTGAAATAAGTGCAACTGTATAGGTAGTTTAAACATTCTTTGGCATTGCTCTTCTTTGCTGTTTGGTTTTTCCCCTGAATTTGTTTGACCTCCACCCTCTCTCTCTGTTTCCTATTATAGCGCTTGATGGGTTGGTTTGGGAAAACTTCGTACAAATGTTGCCTGAGAGCATCCTTGACTGTCTAACGGAGGTCCTGAATGCGACCCCGTCTCATCAGGGCTCTGGGGCCTTTGGGATGAGTGGGAGAATGCAGCAGGCCTGGGGCTGCATGGCCACCTGTTAACGGCACAACCATTGTTTCTTTTCTGCTGACTCAAGAGCGCATTTCTGTTTTGGTGCATGGGCTGCCAGGCGCCAGGTTCCATCTCACGCCCCGACTGGCTCCTTTGCTAGGGTCTCAGTGGTGGGGCCACTTCCATCCCCACTGAGTTTGGTGGGGAAGGATTTGGGCTTGGATGCAGGCTCTGAGTTGACGCTGCTAATTATTTGTCAAAGGGCCCAGACTCCTTGAGTCCCAGTCCAGGCTCTGGGAGTTGCCAGCCCACAGCTCTGACAGACACTGGGAAACTCCTCCAAAGTTACAGAAACGTTTGTTCAGCTGGTGGTTGACAAAAGATGCAGTGAGGGTGGGAAATGCTTACAGAGCCTCTGCAACTGACGCCAGGGAGTGATCCTGGAGCCCAAAAACCCCACCGGAGAGACTCATGGAGCTAAAGTGAGGGCTCCCCCCCTTGGCTTTTCCTGTGTCAGGGTCAAAGTGTGGCCTGTCCGCTTCTGATGTGACTGTCTCCATAGCAACTGTCTCCATGGCAGTGCCTCCTGCTGGACTCAGGAAGGCTCTCTGGGCCCTAGACCATGTTAAACAATTGTGACTACACTAGTGAGGAGCCCATGATGACACACCATGACGATGGGTCTTTCTTTTGAAGAGTTGGAAGTCTTCGTGAAGGTTCACAGCCACGAATGACAGTAATGAAATGAAAATAGAACCTTTCAAGCCAAGCCCTCTGGGTTTTCCTTTCTTTCTTCTTTTTTGATATGTGTGTGTAACAAAATGAAGCAGATATTTAGGCGACTGTGAAAAGTTTTTTTTTTTTTTAAGAAAACATCATCTCTAAAGCAATACCCTATCACCTGGGCTCAATTGCAAGCCCACAGGTAGACCCAGAGCCCATCTGGAAGTGAGGGGTTCATGGTGAGCTTCCTGATGTTGTGGGACATGAGGGGCTGTCTCCCTATGCATGGTGCAGATTCCGTCTGGCCTGAGCAGCTGCAGAGGCTGCTGGGAGGGATGCCTCAGAGATGGGTAGGGCATCCCTGGGAGCTGGCGGCAGGGCAAGCCCTGGAGCCCAGGGGTCACTCTGTAGCCACACCCTCCCTAGGTGGTGGTCTGGGCAGGAAGTGGCTGCAGGGCCCCAGGTCAGAAGGGAGCACCTGGAAGGAGGTGGATGGCCAGGATGGGGGAGCCACGTCGGGGAATGGCACGGCAGGACGGGCCCCCACAGAACCTTGTGCTTCTCTGGGCCTGCCTTCCAGGCTGGTTGCCCTGAAGGAAGCAGTGAGCCCCAAGGACAGAGCCTGCCTCCTGGCCTCTGAGGCAGCAAAGGTGGAGAGTGGCCACCTGGGAAGTACTCAACGATCTCCATGCTAGACACACTTCCTTCCTGAACTGTGCAAGCAACCAGCCTGACTGACAGGGAAACAGGGTAACAGAAGGACCAGAAATTGTGCGGATGAATTAAGGAAGTGTGCCTGATGAGCACACAGCACCCCTTGAGCATCCCAGGTCTTGACTTGGTTCTGGATATCCTCCATCACCTTTGACTTGCTTGAGAAAGGTTCCAGAACTGAGGGGTATGTGGGAAACAGACCCCAGAGGCCACTGATGACATCACGCTGCATCATCAGGCCGAGTCATAGGTGAGTATCAGGTGGGTTTCTGCAGGTGGGATGGTGACTGCAACCATGAAAATAAAAGACACTTGCTCCTTGGAAAGAAAGCCCTGACAAACCTAGACAGCATATTAAAAAGCAGAGACACCACTCTGCTGACAAAGGTCTGTATAGTCAAAGGTCTGTATAGCTATGGTTTTTCCAGTAGTCATGAATGAATGTAAGAGGTGGACCATAAAGAACTTTAGTGCCGAAGAAATGATGCTTTTGAACTGTAGTGCTGGAGAAGACTCTTGAGAGTCCCTTGGATTGCAAGGAAATCAAACCAGTCAGTCTTAAAGGAAATCAACCCAGAATATTCATTGGAAGGACTGATGCTAAAGCTAATGCTCCAATACTTTGACCATCTGATGGGAACAGCTGACTCATTGAAAAAGACCCAGATGCTGGGAAAGATTGAAGGCAGAAGGAGAAGGGGGTGGCAGAGGATGAGATGGTTGGATGGTCTTATTGATTCATTGGATATGAACTTGGGCAAACTCTGAGAGATGGTGAGGGACAGAGAAACCTGGTGTGCTACAGTCCACGGGGTCTCAAAGAGTTGGACAGGACTTGGGAACTGACCAACAACAACGGTCATTTGTTCTATGATGGCATCAACATTTAGAGTTGTGATCAGTGCTTTTCAAACTTTTTCAAATTACATGATAAGAAAATGCATCAAAAATTTCTGGACTTAGATGGCTCTTATGCAGAACCCATCCTGGCCTCTGGCTGGCTCACTGCCCCTCAGGGTCCATGTCTCCATAACGGGCAAGGCTGTAGCAGAGCTTTAACAGCCTGCCACACTAGATGGTATGTTTCCCTGGGTTCTAAACTCAGAGGCGCCCAACCATTTCCAATAATAAATTTGGTGAGAAAGTTTGTGTGCATCAAGCTCTGAATAAAATTACACATTCCTCTGAGTTTTATCATTTCTGCCATGCTGAAGAAGCGTGGCATTTTTTATCTGCTTATTCGGCTGTGTCCCCAATATCGCAGCTAAAACTCAGAAGACTGAGATAAGGAAAAGGGCAAAATAGAATGGTCAGAGAATTCATAAGGCACATTTTCCATGCAATTATTTTTGTAATGGCAGAATAAACCCATTTATATAATGGAGTTACACTAATAAATAGTATATTGAGTTTTCCTATTGGAAAAGTAATGAAAGGATGATGTGAATCTGATCTATAGGAAACCAGGTTCAAGAAGCTGTTTCCAGAGTCCCAAGGGAAAGTTGGCTCCTCTGATTCCTTCCTTTTCTTGGAAAACTCAGCCTGTCTCTGTGACCTCCGGGTCTCTGTGCCCTCGTTCCCATCAGTAGTGAATTAGAGGACTCTTACAACATCTGCAGACACTAATTTAATCAAGCTTTTTTTAAAAATTTTTTATTTTAACTTTAGTTTACTTTACAATACTGTATTGGTTTTGTCATCCATTGACATGAATCCACCACGAGTGTACATGCGTTCCCAAACATGAATCCCCTCCCACCTCCCACCCCATAACATCTCTCTGGGTCCTCCCCGTGCACCAGCCCCAAGCATCCTGCATCCTGCATCAGACATAGACTGGCGATTCGTTTCTTACATGATAGTATACATGTTTCATTGCCATTCTCCCATCTCATCCCACCCTCTCCCTCTCCCCCAGAGTCCAAAAGTCCACTCTACACATCTGAGTCCCTTTTGTTGTCTCGCATACAGGGTCATCATCACCATCTTTCTAAATTCCACATATATGCGTTAGTATACTGTATTGGTGTTTTTCTTTCTGTCTTACTTCACTCTGTATAATCGGCTCCAGTTCCACCCATCTCCTTAGAACTGATTCAAATGTATTCTTTTTAATGGCTGAGTAATACTCCATTGTGTATATGTACCACAGCTTTCTTATCCATTCATCTGCTGATGGACATCTAGGTTGTTTCCATGTCCTGGCTATTATAAACGGTGCTGCAATGAACATTGGGGTACATGCGTCTCTTCCAATTCTGGTTTCCTCAGAGTGTATGCCCAGCAGTGGGATTGCTGGGTCATAAGGCAGTTCTATTTGCAGTTTTTTAAGGAATCTCCACACGGTTCTCCATAGTGGCTGTACCAGTTTGCATTCCCACCAACAGTGTAAAAGGTTTCCCTTTTCTCCACACCCTCTCCAGCATTTATTGCAAGCTTTTTGGACTATGTGTGGCTCCTACCTTAATTACACCATAGCCCCTTATATTAGGACGCTGAGGGGTGGGGGAGGTGGCCCAGAGGTCCCCTGCTGGCCTTTCTTCGGTGTAAACCCGACTCTTTCGAGGGAGGGAGCCAGGTTCAATACAATCCCCAGGGTGGTCACTTCCCGGGGAGCCAGGCCTTGAGGAGTTGCAGTGCCCCTTGTTGGGCAAGAAAGAATTCTCTGCAGCTGGAATTAGCAGCAAGTCCCGCAGGGACTTGTAATTCAGTTTTCATCTGTATAGGTTTATTCACTATAGTTTATTTGTTAAAGTTATAGTAACCTTTGATTATTATATGCATTTTCTTAAACAACCCAATCTAATGTGCAGCATGGGGACAGTGGTTAATCATACTGTATTATATTCTTGAAATTTGCCAAGGAGTCAATCTTATGTGTTCTCATCACAGGAGGAAAGTCAGGAAGGTGCCTGTGAGGGGGATGGGCTCATCAGCTGGACGTGGTAATCATGTCCCCATGTGGACACTTGTCCAGCATCACATCGTGTACCTTGAACATATACAACTTTCATCTGCCAATGATACTTCCGTAAAACTGGAAAATGACGCTGAGGACCAGCTTCCAGCTGCCCCTGTATGATTCAGGGACCCAGAGAGTCTGGAAGCTGAGTGGGGCCCTTGCCTCAAGGACTAGGTTTCCTGCTCTGGGAGACTTCTCAGAAACAATAAGGGTGATACTTGAAGACTTCCTAGTATAAGGCCCCAGAGCACAAATTTACTGACGAGTTAGGGACTGTCTAGAGGAATAAGGCACGTTATTTGCCAATTTATCCTGTGTGTGGGCACCTTTTTGGGGTGCGGGTGTCTCCTTGAGCTGAGCCCCAGGGCCACCCTGTCTTGCTTGCCAAGCCCGCCAGGTGACAGGAGGCACTGGGTGCGGCTGAGGGCTCTGGGATGCTGGGGAGGGGCAGGAAGCTCTGGGGTCTGTGAGAAAGGGGCTTGCAGGCAGGTGGTTGGCTGTGGACTGGTGATGGAACCGGCTCCCCAAGCCACTGAGATGGAGAGATGTTGGGGAGGGGCTCTGAAGCCCCAACAGCACCAAGAGTGAGCGGAGTGCCAGAAGGGACCAGGGCTCTGCAGGTTGCCCAAGAAGAGGGACTCGGGCGGTGGGTGGGGACGGGATGGGGTGGGGGCTGCCTTGATGCCCAGGCGGCAGCCCCAAGGGGGCTGTCCCAGCAGGAGCCAGTGAGGGAAGCTAGGCCCCGGGGGCTCCCAGATGCTGGCTGGATGCGTCAGACCTGAGGCTCCAACCACCTCAGTGAGAGGACATGGGCTTTTGTACCTGTCGGTTTGTTTGTATCTATGATACATGTGGGGCAAGTAGACCAGGGCGGGTGACAAAGAATGAAGAATTCCCCCCTTAGGACCTGCTGGGCAGTGAGAGTTGTTGGCTTAAAATACATTCCACACTGAACACAAAACAAAATAACACAACACAAACAGAAACCTTGTATATGAGACCCGTAACCATGAGCTTGCACTTTTAATTCACATCCAGTTAGAGGATCCATTACAGAAAGCGGTCTCTGAGCTTCGATAGATGACAGTGGGTACCACTGGTGGGTCCCATCGGTGGGTACCGTGGCCTCCGCTTTCACAATTCCGGTGCCATAAATACCACTCTCTGGCTTCCAGTGGGGTCCAGTGAGGTTTAAGTGGAAAAGGGGCTTCTAATCAGTAAGCAACTCCTGGCTACTGAGATCCGCCCCTCACGACGCCAGAGTAATGACAGCCTGGCGTCACCTGATTAGCTCCTGAGGCACCAATCCTGTCCCACCTGGGTTTGGCCCGGTGGTCTCTGATCTCGGTGCTCTGGGGGCTCTAGAGAAGAACGGGGTGGTCTCTGCTACCAGGCCACTCATCGTCGTGCTCACAAGAGGGCTCTGTGCAAGTGAGTAGTGACCCGTGCAGGACACAGTTTCAAACCAGAGCTGAAGTCCGCAGGCAGCCTGGGAGGTCTGTGGGCCGCTGGGGAGGGGGCCGGGGAGGGACGCTTTCTATTTGCCCCAAGGTTTACTCCACAGATGGATGCTAATCAGGTCCCCATCCCAGAGCTAATGAAGAGTCAGCAGCCTGGCCTGTGTTCAGCCCTCACTGTTTGTCCCAGAGCATTTAAATCTAATCACCAGCGGGAAATAAGGAATGAACAGAGCATAAAAGCGTCCCTCTGGTCTCTCCAGTGTGTTGGCAGTGAGGAAGGGGGAGGAGGNAGGGAGGAGGGGGGTCGGGGAGGAGGGAGCAGGAAGACCACAGAAAGCCCTGGGCTGAGCTGCGTCCCCAGCTGCTTTGTGCTGAGCTGTGCAGCCGTGCGGAGGGTGCTGTCCCAGGTCACTATGACCCCAGATCACGTCTGGGTGACAGTGTCCTCGCTTAGCTGCCCCGGAAGCTGTCTGGGGGCATGTGGATGACACAGGAGTCAGGAAAGAGGACGGAAACACCCTGTGGATCATCCTGAGAGCCTTTGGGCTTGGGGTGGGTACAGACGGGGAGGCCACGAAACCCCAGCTCCCTCAGAGCCTGACCCCGCTCCCAGAAAATCACGTCTCGGATTTGTTCAGGTCACAGGCAGGATGGAAATGAGCTCCTGGGCTGCAGCTTCGCACATCCGAATTTAATAGACTTTCTCCACTGATAAAAGACCACTAATGAGTTCATTTTCAAGCTATTAAATTGGCTATAATAGCAGGTTCTGCTGATGATTGCAGGAGACCCGCTGGTCGCACTGGGCTTTGTCTCGTGTTAACTGTGTACTGCCCGGCCCTGCGGTCCACAGGAGCAGCGGTGGGGGCTGCTAGCCCCCTGCCTGCGCCCTCGCCTCCTGACTCAGAGGTGCCCACACAGCCTCCTGTCACACTCATGAAGTTGCTTAACCAGTTCACTTGTTCCTGGAGGTCTTCAGTCTGGAGCTAGAGTATCAGCCTCCTAAGGTTCACAAAGGAGGGACGGGAATTCACATTTAACCCCCGGGTCCCCTGCCCTCTGAATGGTGCTTTATCTGTGGGGTTTTGCCTGCAGTTGTGAAAAAGGCCTGGAAAAGACACTTCCCTGGGATCTGCTCATCTACTCTGGATCCTCAAGCAAGGGGTGGGGCTGCGAGCCACGCGCTCGCTGGTGTGGATCCAGGGCCCATCCTGTGTGCAGTTGAAATGATTCTGTCCCTTGCACATCTGTGGTCATCATGATGTGAACAATTAGTGACTGGCCTCTGCAGGTGTCTGGCTTAAACTCACTTCTTCATTTAAAAGCCCAGTAATTAATAGCAGGCCTGTGTGCTGTGTCCCCTGCCCTTTTCATTAGGAGGGTCACAGGGCACCTTCAGAACACTGCACAATATGTCCTTTTAGTATCATTTGTTTTTAGCTCTTTAAGCAAAGGTGCCCAGAGACCTTCAAGCCTGGGCAGCCACCACTAAACTGATTGGTGATTATTGTTATTATTACTGCCTGTTTTCCTTTTAGAATTGTTTTATGAGAAGGGGCCTTCAGGTCAGAGATGTTCCACTGCCTGGAGACAAACATGCAATAGTGAGTGCCCAGGGCTCGCCCTGCAGGGCTGTGGCCATGGCCCCCCTGGAACGCAGCCACCTGGGAGGGGCGGTGGGGATAAGCACCCATTTCTCCACCATCTCCCTGAGCAGCCCAATTGGAGGTCTGGGTGGAGCCAGGTGTTTCACAACAGAAACCCTAGAACAAGGCCCCCTTCAATTTCGCAGTTCTTTCTGCCAGCTGAGCTGGAGCTGGCATCTCAGTGAGCCTCAGATGACTTTGCCATTTACCCGCCTTCTCACACCTCTTACTTCTTTCATTGGAGGAGTTACCTGTCTGTGAGGTCGTCTGTGGGACAGGGCAGTGGGTCTGGGGCCGGGGGCATCGGTGAGAGAGGCCCTGGGAGGGGAGGTGCTGCTCAGCCTTGCTGGCCTCTTGAAGCCCCTCTCTGGTCTCACCTATTGCCTCCCTCAGCCCCTCCAGACCCTCGTGGCTCTGCCCAGCACACTGTCTGCACATGGTCCTCACGTAGAACGTGTCCTGTTTTACTCAGTAACACATTCACCTGCCCCCTACCCACATGTCGGGACCCAGACCTGCCTCAGACGCACGTTCTCCACACCTGGGGGCACACAGCTTTCCCTGGACGTTCTACACGGGTCTTTGCAAAGGAGGGAAGGAGGGTTGTTTTCAGCGATTGGTGCTGCTCTTCTGGATAAAGGGGTGATGAGAATTATAGGGTACACGAGGGGCCAGCAAGCTGGGACAGCTGATGGGTGTCAAGACAGGTACTCTCAGTTCTGTCCCCTGAGGCCACTGTGCGGTCCAGCCACCGCCAGCAGGGGGACCAGAGCCCTGGAGCCCCTCCACAGCCATCTGGTCCACAGGTGCCTTGAGGCCAACTCTTTCCCCTTGTGTGCTAGTGCTGGCAAGGTCCCTGGGCACAGGAAGGGCCCACCAACTTGTGGATATTGCCTTCAACCTTATAACACAGCTTCAGAGATGACCACAAGAAGACACTAGCTCTATAAAGCCACACAGGAACCGCTACCGCCATCGAGGCCACAGACATGTCGGTCCCCTCCAGCATTGCCTCGACCCCCGTTTTCACTCCTATGGCTTTGTGGTGAGGACACGTTATATACAATGCATGCCCCCATCAAACTCAGCACATGATACGCTGTATTAACGACTCTATTAATGTGCTGTCCATCAGCTCCTCCAGTGCTTATCCCTTCTGCACCATGGAAACCTTATGCCCTTTGACCTCCATCTCCCCAGTCCCCTCCCCTGTCCTGGGCAACCACAATGATACTCTCTGTGCCCTCAAGGTCCAGTCCTGCTGTTGAGACCCCACCCAGGACCTTCTTCTTCTCCAGGGGTGAGCTATACTCCACGGCACGGGCACTGTTCACCTGCCAACCTTCACGCAGGCTGTTCCACAGCTTGGCTGTTGCGCACGCCGCCCTGGCCTCAAGAGTGACCACGGGCACATCTTCAAGGTGCTGATTAACTTCCCTGATACACTGCACCCAGAAGTGGGGTCATACATATTCTTACCCTGAACTCCCCGAGTCGTATGTATTAAACACACACAGCTTTTTAATGTGTCAGAAAATAAGTTGAACCCTTTGCTTGTAAGTTGTAAAGTTATAAAACCTACCAGAAAAATACCAAACACAGGAAGAGAGAGGAAAGGAAACCGTCCTCCATGGGCTCCTCTTTCCCTGAGTTCTCGTGGTGAGTCTCACTCAGTCCACTGCTGAAAGGGGCTGGCATCTCTGTCTCACTCTCTGGACCATCAGCAGGCCTGCGGCCCAGGGCTGCAGAAACGTGCATGACTTGGTTCCTCTTTCAACTCACCTCAGGATGCACGACTAGAGACCCTAGACAGTTGTAGGACATTTGATCCCGGGGAGAAACCCACTCCCTTCCCTTTGGAAGTCTCCTGTCTGCACAACATTCTCTCTCCAGTAGTGATTCTCTCCCCTCAAGCATTACTAGTCAGGACCCACATCCCCTGAGCACCCCACTCCCGGATAGTCAGCGATTCTCAGTTGCCTGCAAGGGGAGAACTCGGCTTCTGTTGGTGTCCTCTCCCTCTGTCCTCGACGCCCGGTCCCCTCCCCTCTCCCTGGAAGCAAGGTTGTCCTTGTGTGACAGTCTTAAGACAGGAATATGACACGTACATTAGGCTGAAGGGAGAAAAAAATAATTTTGCCTTTGGCGTAATTTCAGCCCAGAAGGATAGGATTCATTCCAAACGACCTTAGCTCAAGGTGACTTGATATATTTTCCCAGCAATGAGATTTTTTGTTATCTCTCACACCCACCCTTTCCCTTCTGTGCAAAATCCTGCAGTAGTAAACAAACAAACAAAAAACAAACAAAAAAAAACCACTTTAAAATAAATAGAAAATAAATAATAACAACAAGCCCTGGAAATGCCTGGTCCTCCCACTGACACAGGAGGGCCTCGCTGGCACACAGGCCAGGAGGGCTGCCTCTCTGGTCTCACCTGTGCTGAGCCATCCCTGCTTCCAGCATCGCAAGAAGGGCTACAAATCAGGGCACCACAGGGCTGAGGTTCCTCAAACCCAGCCTACAGAAACTGCAAGGCCTTTTTAGGACTTAACCACCCTGACCCTCCTCCAGGCCCCATAGGGCCTGTGCTCTGCCTGGGATTATTTGAAGCAGTGGCTGGTTCCGGAGGCAGGCTCTGAGGGTCCCCTGCGGGGGGTAGAGAAAGCAGGAGTGGGGAGCAGCTGATGGCTTGTACTGATCCAGGGAGAGGGGCTGTGTCTTCTGTTTCTCTGCTGGGGGGCAGGGCAGCTCTACACGAAGCAGGAGTGACCCTTCCAGGTAGGGGCACATGTGGCATCCCCCAAATAACCATGGAATAGTACAAGATGCTCCTGAAATTCTATTGAACTGAATACTTTACAACAGTGGAGGCAGTTGCTTAGTAGTGATCACTGACTGTTAATACTATTCATCTTTACAGCTCCAAGGCAGCCACTACTACTGTCCTCATTTATAGATGAGGAAATCAGAGCCAAGAGATGCTGAACATCTTGTTCAAATCAGGAGCAACATTGCAGCCCTGACTGGAGTGAATTCAGAGACTCTTCTGTTAACCCTTAGTTATCCGCCTGACTCTCTACTTAAATGGAGGTGGGTGAGCTATGGCCCTGAGGCTGAATCCAGCTATTTTTCCTGTTTGTTTTCTTTCTGGTTTTGTGTGTGTTTATGTATGTATGTATTTTATCACCTGTAAGCTAACAATGCACCGATTTTTAAGTGGGTGGACTTTGAATGGCTTTGTAAACACCTACATAATAGCCTGATTTTGCTTCTTGACCTCTAAATCTATTTACTCCATAAAATTTACTCCTGGAGGACAAGTCTGCTGAACTCTATTTTATTTTATTTATATTTTTTGCTGAACTCTGTTTTAAACTGTTGGTATGTAGTGGCTGGCAACTGAAAGAAATTTTCTTCTAAGCTGCAGGAATGTCTGAAGTTTGGATGAAAGCTGTTGACAACGAGTTCACCTATTATGGCACATACTGATTAAATGACTTTGAGCAAATCAATAGCATTTCAGAATTACAAAGGGTCTCATGCCAGCTCTTCAGTATATGTATGCCAGAGACAAAAATAACTCTGCTATCAGGCTAGCATCTCAAGAACAGGGATGAATAGAAGGAGACATATGCAGGGAAAGACATTTACAATTAACCAACAAGGAAGCAACACAGTTCTTGGAAACCTCTGGGGCAGAATATGCTCTAATCATAACTGAAATGTGGGTCCTTACCCAAAATCACTCTGTGAAAAGTTTTTAAAGCAAAACTATGAATTTCATGATTCTTCAGAAAGGTGTCTTTACATACTATTTTTCTGTTCTTATCACTACTATTTTGATGTGGACATCCACAAAAGTGTTCTTCAAACTTGGGGATTACCCGTAATTTCAAAGAGAAATTTGAAAGTCAGCTGCAGCCACACTCTGATTTGTTCAGAATCTCAAGGAAGACAGCACAGCCCCCAGAAACAAAAGTGACTTTTAAAGAAGGTGTTCATTTTAATTAATTTTGATTTGAGTAATCTATTTAACAGCTGAGTGTGTCCAGGTTCCAGGGCTGTAATCTTCCTTGTCCATGAGTGAAGCTGGATTGGTCATTATTGCCTGGTGTCGGCTTCAAAGGTGGAGCAGAGCCGGCGTACCCTGACTAGCCGATTTCTGCCGCTTTACGATTAGAGCACCAGGGCCCGTGTCCTGAGCTCACAGGAGAGATAAGCTGCAGCTGGGCTGGGCATTGGAACAGCCAGCCAGAGGTTTCACACGGCCCAGCAGAGCCCACGGACTCAAGCAGTTTATTTCTCCAGGCTTACAAATTTGATTACTATAGAGTACAAAGCTATTAAAAATATGACCTTTCTATTTTTCATGCCTTGGCGAAAAGCCAGATAATAACTTTGTTTGACTTGGTCGGTATGATAGAGTGCTTATTCAGATGGAAATAAAATGACTTTTCTTTACTGGAAATTATACCTTGAAGTCTAGATGTCCATCATCGACATAACACACAGACAGACACGTTAATTCAGGCTTGAAAGCAGCCGAAGCTGTTAAAGAGGGAAGTACAGTGTTTCCATCTTCTCGAGGGGAAAATGAGTATTTTTGTACAGATGTCATCAACTTAAAATGGTAAAAGGCAAAACTATTGTTCTAGGACAAGTAAAGTTAAAAAAATGTTGATTACAGTGTATTATCAGAATATAAAAATGAGGCCTCATGGCAGCGTTGAAAGCAAATAAATAACATTTTATCATTAGACCACTGTCTTCTCCTAGACACTTTTAAAGCCAGGCAAAGCAAGTGCATCAGCCATGGCTTTAAGTGGAACATTAGAAAATACCAAAAAAGCAATGGTTTTATTTTCCTAAATGATGGATCAATGTGTGAAAGTTAATAAAACCCAGTGTTGCTATGTGCCTGCGTGTGTGCATGCTAAGTTGCTTCAGTTGTGTCCGACTCTTTTCGAGGCCATGGAGTGTAGCTTGCCAGGTTCCTCTGTCCATGGGATTCTCCAGGCAAGAACACTGGAGTGGGTTACCATGCCCTCCTCTAGGGGATCTTCCCGACCCAGGGACTGAACCTGTGTCTCTTTTGTCTCCTACTTTAGCAGGCGGGTTCTTTACCACTGAGCCACCTGGGAAACCCAGTGTTGCTATGAGGGTTTACAACGAGGGAAAATCCATTGGGCTTTTGTTGTCCAGTTCTCATCAGGAGGATAGGAGAGCAGGTTCCTTCAATGTGTTTCAGCAGGAAGAAAATGTGTCTACCTCAGGATTTCTTGGAAGAATTTTATAAAATACCCTTTTCTTCTCAGTTGGGCAACAAGCAGACCTCTGGGGTCCATGAGCTTGTTTCCTCCACTGGCAGCTTTGCAGTGGGGTGCCTTTAAGTCTTCTACTGAGACAGGTTAGTGGCAAGCTGCTGCCACAAGCAGCAAAACAGCACTCTTCTCCTAAGGCCTAATATTTTATTTTATTTTTTCATTATTATGGGATGGTGTGAAGTTGGAATGGTGAAATGGCACAGTGGAGCTCAGGACATGAGAAGATGGCTGGGGGCTTCCCTGCTCTCTGGGGCTGCCCTGTGTCCCATAGTGGACACAATGGCATGGCCTCCTTCCTGCCCTGTGAGGCCTGTCCAGCATTGATGGCCACCTGGGAAACTGTTTCCCTGGAAGGAAATGCTGTGGGCTCAGCCTCAACCACATAAGCCTCATGACCTGGAAGCACTCACTTCCACAGCCCGGTAGCACTTGTCTTGGAAGCAGAAAGGGGTGGAGGCTCCGTGGTCACTGGGGCAGGCAGGGGGAGGTGGGCGTGGCCCTCTCACTGAAAGGGTCTTTCCCGAAACCACAGCTCTGGGCATGGCCACTGGAGCCGTGAGTAACCAGAGGTGCCCCTCTGCCAGTGAAGATGCCACAGTTCCTTCAACAGGAGGTGAAGGGACGCATGGGCATGCCCACTTCCTCCTTCCTTGAGCCTCGGGCAGAGAGGCCACTGACCCCAGTGCTCCCAGCCATGGGCAGGCCTCCTGAGGGGCACATGGAGTTCACCAGCACTCTATGTCCCATGATGTGGTGACCGGCCAGCAAGGGTTTGCAGGAGTGAAGACTTGGCGTGTTGGGGCTGGTGGAACTGGCTTCAGAAGGTTGGTGGCGGAGTGGGGATCACAGTCTGTGCTCTGATGTGAGGAGGGTGGCAGCCACAGGTGTGCTGATTAGTTACATGTGTCCCCGGTGTCTTGTGGCCACGGGACAGGCACTGATGGCCACTAACTTTCAGGAGTGGAGCCACCCTCAGAGTAGCCTCTGCTGGTGGGCCCTAGTGCTGCCCTGTGTCGGGAATCTGAGCGGTTCTTTCAGGAAAAGAAAGCCAACAAATGGGGGTCAAAAGGAGTGAGCAGGGTGCGCTCCCTGCCTGCCTGTCCAGCTCTGCTCCGCCTCCCAGCAGCCTGACCTCAGCGTGGTCTCACCTCTGGATGCAGCTGCCCACAGGCAAGGCTACTTCAGAGGCAGCGGAAGGGGGCGGGGGTCCCCTTCCTGGGGGAGAACCAATCCCTGGTGCAGATTCTCTGAAGGGAGGGCTCCTGTCTGTGGCCCCCTCATGTTCCTCGCAGCTCTGAGACTCCCCCTCCCCATCAAATGACCATATTTACACCCACGAGGATGCTGTCTATGGCTTGCCCACGCTGGGGCACCTAAGTTCTAGTTTTCCTTCTAGCACGTGTCCTATAGGTCAGTCATATAATTTCTCTGTAAATTTGAAGAAAAGTGGGCTTATGTATTTTTTCTCATTTAAGCTCTTAAGACTGCAGCTTTACTTAAAAAAATCCACCATCATTACTCTCACCCCTTTACTGCCATTCAAGAACTAAAAAAAAATATAATATTTGTTCAATGGACTCTAAAAGTAACAAACTAAAAAGAAATTTCTGAAAACCCATATACTTACAGGAAATGTTGATATAGTCAACCGAAAATTTTGTCATCATTTCTAGAAGTAATTTTTACACCAATGAGTCATTTTTTCCAGGTATCAGTGTTACTAAGTTTTAAGAAAGGCCACCTACCAGGGCTGAGGCAGTTAAAATCTGTGCCTTGGTGATGGACAGCAATTCCATGAATTAAAGAAATAGGATAAAGGCACTGTTTTAGTAGAGAAAACATTACAGCAGGCTCAACAACAATAAAAACTGAAATCCCTAAAAATCAATTGCAGGCAGGGCTTCTAGCAATGGCCAGTTGAAAAGGTCAACAAATCCTTTCCCCAGGAAGCCGCTATAACCCTGAACATGCTGTCCCTCCCTGCAGGGTGGCGATTCTACCAGGGCCAGGACAAGCTGTGAAGACCATAGCCTCTGGCTGCAGTCAGTGGATAATTTCATTTGGAGCAATTGATGATGTGAAATAGTCAACAAAGGAAGTAAAGTAGCACACTCAGTCATTCAGAGAGGGATTTGAGAAATAAAGGCAGGAGACAAATGGCAAAAAGACAGCAAAATGGCAAGTGTAAATCTGGCCATACCAATGATTACATTATATATAAATGGTCTAAACACACAAATAAAAATGGCAGAGTTTATAAGATTAGACAAAAAGGATTTAACTATAATCTGTGTACAAGACACACAAGATAGATTCAAATAAGTTAAAAGTAAAAAGAATGGAAAAAATACATACCATGCAAACAGTAACCTTAATCTCTTGAATCCATACATTTGCCATATGGCATAGTAATTCCACACCCAGTGGTCTGCCAGAGGAACAAAACAGTAGGGCCACATACAGGCACCAAAGGGAATATTCACTGTGTTATTTTTGCAGATGGGAGTTGGGGTCAGCACATGTGTCCATCAACAGTGAGGGACAAACAAGGGTGGACCATCTATCTATCTCATGAAACACCAGGCAGAAAACAAAATACATGCTACAACGGGGGTGAGTCTCAAAACCGCACTGAGGGAAAGAAGCTAGAAGCAAACCATTCCATACTGCCTTGTTCTATTTAAATGAAATTTCCCAAAGAGGAAAATGCAGTCTAGTCTACTGCTGGAATGCCACTTCTTCCATTTCACTTCCACATGAATATAAACAGTGCATTTGGGAGAACATTTGGTAATAGAACCAGATTTCACAAAGCCCACTTGAGCCCGTGTTTTTGCCACTAGCCAGAGCTCTGTCTTGGCCCAGATACTGCCCCCCAACCCCTGTCCCTGCCTTCTCCATGAGTGGAGCTGGTGCCTGGATGCTGGCCTCCCCTGGCACTCTGAGTCTGCCTGGTTTTGCTCTTCCCTGAGAGTAGATAATGTGTGATTTTACAGGAGTATTTCCTGCTTGGTGCATGGACCCTGCGTCCCAGGAAGGTGGAAGGTCCCCTTGAGAATAGACTCTCCAGCATGAGGATGATGCCTGGCCCTGCCCTTCCTAATGCTCACAGAGCCCAGTAGGTGAATGTGGCATTTAACCCTCACACAGCCCAGGGGTTGACACTGCTGTTCACCTTGTCCTATGCAGGATGCTAGTGACAACAAGGTGAGATGATCTTCCCGGAAACTGGTTAAGAACCCGGATGGCCTCCATTTTAAACCATTAAAGACTGCGATTCTCCCCAGAATTTCTCGTGGAACCAGAGGCACCATTAGCTTTTTCTGCAGTGTGGCTTTTCTACAGGTGATTTCAGTCATGAGCCGTCCTGTCCTGCCACCTTGAAACACAGGCCCAGGGCAGTCTGGGAGCTGGTGTTTTTCCAGGCTCAGCTGACAGTTCTCAGAGCAGCAAAGCACACAAACGGTGAAGACTGTAATCACAAACCCAGTGAATCTTCATGCAGTTATGACAATTCTCTACCTTGAAAAATAACATTGATTGATATGTTTTTTAGAGACTGACATATGTAACTCTTTATTAAAAAATTATTAAATAACTCCTTGAAATGAAAAGGCAGTCGTGTAATTAATAGTTATGCACTGCATGACAGCATAATTATTCATTACCAAAATGCAGGAGCAAAGTGACTTCTAATTTCATCCTCAGAGTCTTTGAAGGGAAAAAAAGTACTTTAAAAGGAAGTAAGCTGGAAAGAGAGGACAGCTTTTGTAAGCACTTGAGATCCTACTTGACTTGAAAGAAGAAAAGCTGAAATGACAGATGATGTCATGCTATATTTATTTAAGGAGAGGCAAGTGAATTAAAAACACAAGTATAGTTCATTAAAAATAGATTTTTAAAGTGTACACATAGAGGGGTTCCGAGCACTTTCACCTTTACTGTTGTCTTACCTACAGATTATTTTTTTGAGCTCTCTGGGAAAATGTGAATTTATCTGTCTGTTTGGAATTGGCAAAACGCTTCTATAAGTTATTCAGAATTAATGAGTCCTGAGACCTGGTCCCAAGAGACCAGGTGCTTACAGCCTGTTTTCTGTGACATGACAAGGAATTTGGGCTGACTCAAGTCCGGGTCCTGGGCTGAGTGTTAGGCTGGGGCCTTGCTCACCTCTTACTCTCATTCAAGGGAGAGCAGGTTTCTCCATGGTAACCAGGGCCTAGGCCATACGGCCCTTTGCAGGCGAGTGAGGTGTCTGGGGCTGAGGCCAGCACAGATGAGCTTATGGGGACCATGGTCTGGACTGCTGACCGTTGGTTGGGTTGGCGGGACCAGGGGCAGCAGGGTCAGGCCTCAGCAAGGAAACGGGACTTGGGACTGGGTTTGTGTTCTGACCAGTCTAAGTTTATGGTCTTTAGTAATCGGGAGTGGGTGAGGGTTTCAGAGCATTATCAAGTTGGCATTTAGCAAGACTAGGCTGACGGTAGGACCTGGGATGGAGAAGCATCGCAGGCAACAGACTCAATCTCAGGTGATGGCCTTCAGACGCTGGGGCTCCGACGGCCCAGGCCAAAGTTCTTGGCCTCTGTCTGTCCACCCTGTTTCCTCTCTGGACACCTGCTGCCTAACTCCTCACCCCACTAAGTTGGCTGGTTGCTCCCTGCCCCCGTCCACGAGAGGTCAAATCCTCAGTCTTGTCTGCCTCTTTCCTGCTCTTTCTCTCGTGTGGATGCTGGTCTGGACTGGACTTCCAGCCAGACTCTGCACCTGGCCTTTGTCTTCAGCCTGTCTTGACCCTTCACTGCCTGACCTCCTCTGCTACCTGGGAGAAGAGACACCTCTTCTCTGTTACCATGTGGAGCTGGCTCTGAAGACAAGAGTTTGTAGCCATTATCTATAGAAGACTGACTTCAACTCAGAACTCACAGCCACTGCCTGTCTTCTGTGGTATTTTGAGGCCACACCTGGGCTCAACAAGGAAGAGCAATGGGAACGATTTGCTGGGGCCATAGGTAAGGTGGGGGTAGCTGTAGTCACCCCAGATGTCTGTCTTTGCTATGACAGATCGAGAGTCATTCCTGAAGTAGCCTACATATTCTGAGCTTGGCCAATTCTGTATTTTCTGTAACCAGATTCAAGTGTCTGCCCTGATTTTCTGCCTATGTTCTCACTCATCAAAACCCACCATGGGCCTCCTCCCCTGCCCGCCCCACTCCTCTCTCCTTACCCGACTAATGGGTCCTTCTTCCACCCCAGGCTCCAGTCCCGTGTCCCATCTGTGTGTCCCGTCTGCGTGCGTGCTTGTTGGGCCTGGCTGCTTGGGTCTGCCTGGGCTCTCCCCGTGCCCTGCAGGTGACCCTCAGTAAACTGCTAGCTCCTCAAGGACTCAGGTGAGTGCATACATTTTAACAGCGACATGCACAAGAAGGGGCTGACGAGCTTTAGATTGATTTATTGATTCGGAGGTTGCTTTTCTAGCCCCAGTCACTGCAGATTAGAGTCCTGGGAGATTGTATCACAGAACCCAAGCCCTGAAAGGACCCTGGAGACCAGGAGGTACATGGTTCCATTTGGAGAGCAGGGCTGGGCTACACGTTCAGGGCTGCCTGCCTGAAAGTGAAGGACAGAAGTGCCTGCCAGTTCTTTCTCTTGATTGCCTTTCTGTCCTATTTTTTTTTTTTTTTGCTATCTCACTGCTTTCTTACATCTGTTGGAGGTTAAAGAGCAGAGCCCAGTGTAACACACCAGTCTGACTTGACACTTAAATCTCTGTCTTTGCACAGACCTGATGCCAAAGTATAAAACCACATGCTGTGGGAACTTCACGTGTGAGGAGCAAGTTCTACTACTACTGGATGGCCCTGTCAGGACTCCCTGGCAACACTGGGCAGACCCATTGTGTTCCTGAGTCAGCTGCTGGGTGGGGAAGATCCCCCGGAGGATGGCACAGCACCCAACTCCAGGATTCTCGCCTGGAGAATCCCATGGACAGAGGAGCCTGGTGGACTGCAATCCAGGGGGCCGAGAAGAGTCGGACATGACTGAGCACCTTTCACTTTCACTTCACCTCCGTCTGCAGGGCTCTGGCCTGGAGACCCTGTCCAGTATGTGCTCTGGGTGGTCCCGCTGTGACCAGGCCAGGCCTGCTGCATGCCCACGGAAGACAGAGGCACTGGGGATTCCCCAGGACATTCCATCTTCAGAGAGCTGGTGAGCCGCACCTAATGGCAAGTGAGTAAACAACACCAGGAGACCGAGTTCTCAGAGCCTTCCTCTTGCTTCTCCTGAGCTGCTTGCAGGGGGATATGTACTTAGCACATACATCTTAAAGGACCAGCGGGGCCATGACAGTGCTTTGTGATTGCCAAGTGTAAACCCGGGGTGTGATGGTGGTCCCGTGATTAATTGTGCTCTGTCGACATTAGGCTGTGCTACTATCGGCGGCTTGCTGCTCAGCACTTGCTAGGCAGTTAATTATTGTGTGGCTCCAAGGAATGTTTTCAAAACATTTTAGAATTCTGTTATAGCGATGGCATGGGGAGGGGTTTAATAAGCTACTATCATACACAAGAAAGACAAACATATTTTAAGACATGAAAATAACTTCATTATGGCTTTTCCTTCCCAAGCTATTGCTGACAAAAAAATGTATTCCTAACATTCCATTGCCTGTCGGCAACAAGTCTCACCTAGAGCCCAGTTTTGTTTTGCACACAAGTAGGGCAGCGTCCCCTAGGGGTTAAGGAGGTGCGTCAGAAGGGAAGGGATTAGAGTCCTGGGTGTTTTAGCATGATCTTTACACACTTGATCCAGCCTCATTAGTGGTCCCTTTTGCAGTTGGGGTAGATCGGAAAGTATTTCTTGGTGAGACTCTTTCTTTTTGTAAATGATGGAGAAAACGGGATTACATGCTTGTGTTTCTTAGTCCTTTCCCGCCAGGCCACAGACTCAGCACATGGAGACAACAGGGCCACTCCCCTGAAATTCTCTGGTCCCTATCTGGAGTAGGCAGCTCACAGAAGTGACCTTGGAGGCCTGGTTGTTCTCACCATTGACCCTTTAAGCTTAGAGATGGGCTCACCAGTGACCATCTGGATCAGCAGTGCACAACTCCTTCTCCCAAGCTACAGGCTCTCCCTCTGACTGATTCCCAACCCAGGAAGGCCCTTCTCTTCTGTCAAGTGTGCAGGTTACAATCACTCCAGTTGTAAGAAGTCAACCTGCCAAGTTGTGTCTCATACTCAGGGACATTCCTGCTCTCATCTTTTTTACTGTGACATGAAGGTCACTTTCAGAGCTTCAGAAGTAACACAGTATCTATACAATTTTTCCAGTTGATACACTTTAAAGATGTACCACAAAATTAAAAGATGCTTGCTCCTTGGAAGAAAAGCTATGACAAACCTAGACAGCATATTAAAAAGCAGAGAGATCATTTTTCCAATGAAAGTCCGTATAGCCAAAGCTATGTTTTTTCCGGTAAACATGTATGGATGTGAGAGCTCGACCATAAAGAAGACTGAGTGCCAAAGAACTGATGCTTTCCAACTATGATGCTGGAGAAGACTGTTGAGAGTCCCTTGGACTGCAAGGAGATCAAACCAGTCAATCCTAAAGGAAATCAACCCTGAATATTCATTGGAAGGATTGATGCTGAAGCTGAAGCTCCAGTACTTTTGGCTAACTGATGTGAAGAGCCGACTCATTAGAAAAGATACTGATGCTGGGAAAGATTGGGGGCAGGAGGAGAAGGGAGTGGCAGAGGATAAGATGCTTAGATAACATCACTGACTCAATGGAGATGAGTTTGAGCAAACTCCAGGAGATAGTGGAGGACAGGGAAGCCTGGCATGTTGCAGTTCACGGGGTCACAAGAAGTCGGATATGACTTAGTGACTGAACAACCACAGAGGCATATATATCTCTGTGTATTGAAAAAACTTTAATGAAATTTGTTTCATTACCAGACAGCCAATAGTGGTAACTGAAAGCATTATAAATGTGCAAATATTCATCAATAATCCAGCTTTAACTAGCTCTAAGAAGTTTCTCACAAAACCAGTAGTTACTTTCCAAAACAAACACTTGTTCATATTTCTGGTCTATTTTCATTCTGCCACAGCTGGATGTAGTTAAGCCAACCAATCTGTATTTATAGGAGCCAATGCTCATTTAAACCCTCGAAGGCGAGTATAAACTTAAATGTTTCCCTGAATTCACTATATGTGAACTAAATTAAGTGTATTTGTGAAACGGAGAAGATCATAAGGTACTCTGGGAATTTATGGCATTTTTACAGTTTTACGTCTATCCTATGTATACCAACGCGTCTATCACCCCTGGTCATTAAGGTTAAAATGTGTATAGTTTTAATAGGTTATCTTGAGAAAGACCATTTCCATTCATTATTTAAACCATTTCTCAGGGTGCAATGTTTGTACGTGAGTTCACTCAGGAGGAGACTTTGGAGCCCTGTGTCTGGTCTGGACAGAGTGGTGCTGGCAGGCACGGTGCCTGGGTGTGACATCCTTTCCGTGCACGTCTGGTGTGTGTCATGGGTGACTTGCAGCCTCTGAAGGGCCCTAATCTGGGATGGCGTGAGCCCTTCCATCACCGCCATGCTCACCAGGCTCGCCTGCTGACGGTACCCACCCCGAGAGGTCCAAGCCAGCTGTGACTCGGCCCATAGCTTGTCATCACCTCCAAACAGAAGCCTCCCTACGTGGCTGCCCTGAGCCACTCCATGCTGCCCCTCTGGGGAAATCCTTGCTGGAGCTCAGTCCCCTACCATGCGCGGCTCCTTGTCCTCTGGAGGCCGAGTCCGCTGGCCACACTCCTCCCCAGCTTTTACGACTGTCATTAAGCGACTCTCCAGGTTCCTCTGTGTCACGTGGGGGTGATCTTGGTCCCTTACTCTTCCCTCCATCGTGCCTCAAGCCCGGCTTCGGCTTCCGTCTGAGCCTTGCTGCTCTCATCCTGGCCATTCCTGGGGCTGTTATTAAGGTGTCATTTCATTTCCCAGAGGGGACGCCCCTCACCTGGCACACAGATGACCAAGAGCATCATGTAGAACCTGAGTCAGAGAAAGACAGAGGCTGCCTGGAGGTGCGGGCTCATGGGTGCAATTCACACCCTTCTCCCGGGGCTCTGAGGCAAGGACTTGGGGCACTTAGGCCTTCCTTACGTGCAATTGTACACGCGTTGTACCCTAGGTAATGGCTTTCCAGCACAAATCATGTGGGAAACAGCTTGTCAGAAGCTGAGCCAGGGGACAAGTGACGGCAGGGCTGAGGGAAAAACCGAGAAACGAGCTGGCGGCAGTGGCCGCAGGGGTGACAAGCATGGGAGAAAACGGGAGCCCCATTCCTGTGGAACCCTGCGGACTCTTGGCCCTGCTGGTCTCAGAGCAGGAAGGAGGAGGAGCGGCAGGTGGCACCTCCCACTGGGAGGCCTCACGGGCATCACCCTCTTCTCTGGCCAGAGCCGTGATCCCAGCGATTCCTAGAGGAAATGTGTCTAATGAAAGCCCACATGTTCTTGAGAAGCAAATGTGCTCTCCTTGAGATAGGGAAGAGGTTTTCTTACATAATTACTCTCAACTTGGAGCTTAAAGTCTTCAAGTTCTTTTACATCAACTAACTCACTTGTTCTGGACACTGAAAAGCTAAACAGGATCCTCACAGGATAGGGGAAACGTTGTGATGAGACAGGCTCTGTCCTGACCTGTACCGGGGGCTCATGGCCTCGCCTGGCCGGGCTCCGTGCAGAGCGGCTACATTTTCCTGCGGGGCTGGGCAGTGACCCTCCAGCGAGGCTCCTCTGCACCGAGAGGGACTCTACCAGCAGAGCGAAGACGCTGCCACACGCTCTGTTTCTCCAGGGGTATTTGTGTCAGGGTGCCAGGTGGGAGAACGGGGATTAAAATGACTAATGCATTGGCCTGGCTGTGAAAGAATACAAATATTTTTGTGTGAAAGTCGCCCAGTCATGTCCGAATCTTTCCCACCCCATGGACTGTAGCCCACCAGACTCCTCTGTCCATGGGATTCTCCAGGCAAGAATAGTGGAGTGGGTTGCCATTTCCTTCTCCAGGGGATCTTCCCAACCCAGGGATCGAACCCGTGTCTCCTGCATTGCAAACAGATTCTTTATCATCTGAGCCACCAGGGAAGCCTGGGGCTCACCCAACCAGCAGACTAAGCCTTTGAGGTTTGGGCAGGGAACAAGTATTTTTAATTTCTTTACTGGGGTAATGCTGCTTTATAACATCGTACGTGTCTGGGTAAACATCATGTTTCTGTTCCTTTGCATGGAGGTTGTCTTTAACTAGAGAGAACTTTACAGGAATGAGAAGTTTCTTCTCCAGCTCCCCTTGGCCCCCAGTACCCTTCCTAAATTATCCTGTCAAATTCAACACGTAATATAAATGAACTAACTTTTAATCATTTCAGGAGAGACGCACTAAGACAGATGTAGATATTACACTTCAATCTAAGGAAATAGCCTCAAAATGTCATTAACTTTTGAATTAACAATGAGCCCTGATTGTTTGAGAAAAGGTGACATATTTCCCCATTTAGAGTTTGGGACAAGAAGTTAATTTAAATGCCAAAAGTACATATATTTGAGTAACATGATGTCAAATAAATCTTTTAGCATTAATATAAAAATGGCATTTATAAAAGCTATAATGAATGTAGCTAAAGGCACGTTTTCTTAAACAGTTTTACTCAATTGAGACCCTATAAAGCTTCAGTCTATTGTTCCACTTTCATTAGTGATTTTTTCCCAGGCCAATTATAGTGAAGGGTATGTATTGCAAGCTAATACTCACCAAGCATCGACTACAGGACAAGCATTGTTCCTGACGCTCTGTGTGCCTCATCTGGTTCTGACAATAGCCCCACGAGGCAGCTCATTTTGTCACCACCCTTTCCCAGAGAAAGTTAGGCTTTGGATGAAGTGTGTTTTCTAGGGGGACACATCTGTAAACACTGGCTCTCTGGGAAGGTGCCTACTTCTCCCAGGAGCTCCTTCCCTCTCTGGACCCATGTCCACCCGCCATAGCCATCAGCCCTGCCTCTGGCCACGAGGGAAGACAAGCTTCCCTGTCTGAGCATCTTCCACGTGTTAGCACGGTCACAGGGCGGCTAAGGTCCCAAGGTCCGCACCCACCTGGCAGGGAGCAGGGTGTTCCTTGTTCTTACTACCTGCCCCACATCCACAGCAGGCCAGGCAGGAAGGGACAGTCTAGTTGAGCTTCTGTTTTGGGATACGGGGTTGTTATCCTTCACTAGGTCAAGAGGTATTTACAAGTGGGGTACCAGTGACACAGAAGAGCATCTGCTGGTGTCAGAAAGTTCTAGAAGAATGAGAGGAGCCACAGTCTTAGGAATGACCTGGTTTCTCTCCCCTCCACTGGTTGACCATCTAGGAGCTGGGCTCAGAACCTGTGCTGTGAACGCTGCTGGCTGGAGAGCCGCCCTCTCTGCCAGGTCCGGAGGCGGGGGGGTCCCAGGGAGCCCTCATTGTGGTCCAGACTACCTTTCCTCAGCTGTTCCTCCTCTCCCTGCCCCCCGGACCAACTGAGAGCAGCCGGAGAAGAAGTGTTTGCTCCACACTAATAACAGGAGGCTTTAGCCAGTGTACCAACTCTACCCAGGTCCCACATCATGAACCGCTGGAGCCCAGGTACGGCCGCAGGTCCTCCACATGCCCTTGAAAAAGGTCTTCAACCTTGAAAAGGGTCTTCAAGTCAACTCCAGCTCGGAGTGAAGTTCGGGTCCCACCGGACACCAGGCTGGCAGTCAAGAGTGTTCTAACCCCACTGCTCACAAATGTTTGGATGCTACTGGCCGAGGGGGTACGGTAGCTATGCTTACACACCCCTATGATGGGGAACTCACTACCTACAAAACATATCCCCAGTTTTCCCCAAGGAAGTCTATTTTATCTGCAGGTAGCTTGTTGGAGACACTCAGCTTGACTGTCTCCCTAACTTACACTTGACGATCAGAGTCTAACTCCTCAGACTGATGGGGTTAAATCTAAGCTCATTCTAAATGTACAGCTCTTTAATGGAGACAAGCAGGGAGGGAGAGGTGGAATATTATTTTTCCCTTTCAGTACAGTAATCACTGGTGATGTTTAAAAGAAAGCGGGTGAAAAGTGACAAATGAGCAAAAAATTCTACCTTTTAGGAAAGGTTAAAAGCAAGTGTCAGACCTCACAGTTGATCACTGCTAAGGGGACTTCAAGTGGCCCATTAGCATTTTGACTTGAAGTGTGAAGAAAATGCGACTGATCGTTTGAGGCTCTAAACTACCTGAGTAAGCTGGTCAAGTCAAGCATTTTAGACAAAGGACCAGCCTAAGTGAAGTCTCTGGTTGTCTGGGAGACTCACAGAGCTGTGTGAGCATCCTGTGTGGGTATATTTTATATGTGTGCACGCACACACACATTTAACATACTTTCAGTACACATTTTTATGGTACATCTTCTGAAACACAAGTCAACTATATAAAGAAATCTTTTCTGATTTCCTTGTCTATGTGAGTTGGAAAATATATTAGTGCAGAAATTCCTTTTTAAAAGGAAACTAATGGCCGATAATGAATTTCAATAATATAAAGTAGGGAATAAAGAAGAAATATCCAGATGAAACAGCCTGGTAGACCCAGCACACACTGACAGGGTAAAAGCTGCCCTTTATTTCTCCCTGGCAAAAATAACAAGAGTCTAAAATTTATTCTTAGCTACAGGTAATGCATACTATGAACCTATTAAGAGTTAAAGCTTTTAGGGAAAAAAAAGATTGCTTCTAATTGCTTTTATCCTGAGGCTGAGGTGTTATTGCGTAAAGATTAGAATTATTATAACTACATCAAAGAAAAGTTTCAGTAAACTGTAAATACATATTCAATTTACTGAATTGAAAAAAACACCTGCAGTTCTTGTGGAAGCCACACGTTACCAGCGAGAGCAATTGTGTTATTTAATGCCTGATATAAAACAGCTCATAAAGTAATCTCTGGGTACTCTGATCTGAATCGGCACCAGGAAGGATGAAACATCTCCCAGAGGTTAAGAAGCCAGTGGGTCCCACGCAGAGCATCAGCAGGAGGTGGGTGTGCTACCGTGTGGACCTGCCGTTCTAGGAGCTTCCCGGGATGTGATGAGAGTGCCCCACATCAGCTCTGAAAACTGTGCAGTGTTCTTTAAACCAGGGTGTTTTTTTTTTCTTAAAGAAAAGGACGGGTCTGCATTTATTTCTGGAGTGTAGAAGCTGTAGGTTTTCACCCTGGAAGCATCTACAGTTAGTTAGCAGAGCGACCCAAGCTCCACTGTGAAGACAGTTTCCTATGTCACCTTATCTTTGCTCTGAGAACTGCCTGGAGACCCCAGGCCTGAATGCATTCTGCCAGTGGTCAGCTAAGGACCCTGTCACCACGCCAGGGGGCTCAGAATGGGGCCTTGGCTTACCTTGTGAGTTTATTTCCAAAACCACCAGTGACTTCTATTTCACAGCAGGTAAGGAAGAGCACAAGTGAGGTTGGGGAAGGGGCTTAGGGCCTCTTGGAGACCCTCCTCCTTGTCGGCTAAGTTGCCGGTTCTGGAGAAACCTGGCTTGGATCCCAGCCCAGTTCTAAAACCCGCCAGGACTCAGGAGTCTGAAAACATTCAAGGACCGGCTGCCACCGGCTCAGTCACGTGAGAGCAGGGTGTGCTCAGGGGCCCACAAGCCCGGTCACCGCAAAGACAGTGGGGGGCAGGGTTCACCATGCCCTTTGCAGGGGCTGAGCAGCTAGGATCAAAGCTCCAAGTCAACCCCCCAGAGCTTGGCACCACATCCAAATGTAGGGGGGCTTCCCTGGGGCGTGGCCCTGGGCCACCCCCCTGGGGGCGCAGGCCCTACGTCACGAGCGCCAGTGCATTGCTCGGGGCAGCACTCCGTCACTGTCCCCACCGCCTTTGCCACCCAGCTCTGCTGTCCCCGGGCAGTGCGCTCGCGGAGGACATTATTCATTGTGTGTGTGTTACATGCAAAATAAACTATTTTGAGCCACCTCCATCTATCACCTGGCCTGGCTGCGGGCTCGGTGAGGAGCAGCGGGTGAGGATGGAGGAGGGAAGGTGCAGGCTTCTCCTTGGAAAGCAGGAGACGCACATGCTGGCCAGGACAGATGGCTGGTGGCCCAGGCGCTGTCCCTGGGCTTGGTCCCATCCTGCCCGTGGCTCATAGGAGTGGAGCCCCTGCCCGGTGGCTCACACTTGCCGGTGGCCAGACACCTTTCAGACCCCCAGACACAGGAACACTTGCACTGATGCTGGAGCCCCTCTCCGGAGTCTAGGCTTTCCCATTTTGTTTCCTTAATGTTTATGCCTAGGATGCAAGGCTTCACCCAGAAAGAGGATGCTCAGACACTGGGCTCCATCCACATGGGCTCGGCATATACAGGCAGCCCCCTCCTCGGCTTCAGTATCCTGGAGGTGCTCTGGGGTCAGTGTAGACCACGGGGGTGAGTGAGGGTGAGGGTTCTGTGCAGGCCCTGAGCAGTGGCATCACTCGAGTCCATGTGGTCCAACTCCGCCTGGCCTGTGGCTCAGGCAGGCCTAGATGCTGAGCCTTGGTTCTATAAGCCCAAGGAAAAGCCATGGGGAAACGCCAAGTGCCCGAAAATGGAGAGAATGTCCAGCAGGGAAACTGCACCCACATTCTGCCTGGGCCCCTGCAGCCTCCGCTGTCATGGCTGACGTTATTTATGGCAGCTCCACGTTCCTTTTGAGGCATAATTAAAAAAGATGAATAACTGGAGAGACCCTCACCAAGATAAATGAGTAGTTTGAGGCCTTTTCATTTGGATGCCTTTTCAGGAACATTAGAAAGAAAGGAAGTGCTTTGGAGCGCTCTGTGCAAACTGCCCAGCAAAGGGCCACGAGGTTGCATGGGCCACTGCTTGCTGCCCTCCATCTGTGGTTCCTTCTACCACTGGCCCCGTGAGAAAACAAAAACCAAGATATTTCATTTTATCTTTTTAGGGGGTATCCAGATCTGGAAGTTCTAATTTATGAGCCTGAAATACCATTAAGCTGATGCAGGAAATTCTAAATGAGTATGTACATGCCTCTCTGTGAGGAATAATTTAGGGAAATCCAATGAGGCTGGGTTTAAAGACATACAGGCACATTAGCGGAAAGCTTAGGACACCAAAAAAAAATATTTTTTTACAGTTTTAAAAAGCTTGTGCTTCTTTCTTTTGAAGTGCAACATTTCTGTGGCCTTTTGAGCATCTGAAGATTATGGTATGAGGTCTGTACCCTATCTGCTCTGCACGCTCTCCTTTGCTGCCTAAAATAATCCCTCTCCTCAGTCACAGCCCCTTCAAAGCAGGGTTTATCTCTAACCATTTTGCACAAAACCAGGCACATGGTGACCTTCTTCAACCAGAAGCTCCCCGATGTGTGGCGGACCGCACAGCAGGCTGTTTCTAGCCTGTTCCTCAGCCACCTCAGACTCCGCATACACGGAATCAATTCACACTGCCAGAGACAGTCTAGGAACCGACGAACAGTTTCTTTTAAAAGTCCGTTTTCTAGGAAATATTTGTTCCACTGTTTCTCATGCTCCTTCCCTAGTTTTACAAAATAAACACACTGTGCTTACAGTCACTGCATCCCCAGAGAGCTGTTAACCTGGAGAACATGTGTGTGCCTGAGCGTGGTCCATGCGGATCCGCTCTGGCCCCTTGCGGGAGCATCTGTCCACCCACCAGCCTCCAACAGCGCCTGAGTTGCCTTTCTCGTGTACATCACATTCAGAGATGAGTCTTGGGCTGTAACTGCCAGCAAGGTGCTAACAGTGAAGCCGGCACCTCAGTGCAAAAGAGAGGCCGACTCCTGAGTGCTGTCACACGCCGTCCGTGTCAGAAGCAGCCTGTGTGTGCTGGCCATGCTCTCTTCACCATGGGCTGGGGAGGGCACCGCCATGACCCCCTCTGCAGAGGTACTTGGGGCCCCAAAGGCCTGGATGGGGTGTGAGGGGTGAGGCCGCTTGTCACCCCGTCTCCAGGCTGGGTCAGGTCTCCTTGCTTTGTGTTCCTGCAGCTTCTTGCAAGGGTGCTATTTGGTGTGGGAGCTGCCCTGAGAAAGGAGGTGCTCAGATGAAGCTCAGAGAGAGTCTGACACGGTGCCCAGACACATGCTACCAAGTCACACACCTGCATCTCAGACTGACACGAAGCCACATGGACTTCAACCTCTCTTGGCTGGTATGCAACACATTTCAGAGAAAGGGGATTCTTATGTCTTGAAATGTCCCCATTATGTATTTAGCTTGAGTTCATATTATAAATTGGTGCCTCTCACAGATTTTTTGAGTCCAATATGACTCTATTTGCTCTGTCCAGCACTGAGTTGCACCATTTTTTTCCCCACAGAAAATGGCCTTTCCAGACTCTCCTTGAATCTTCCCCAGCCCCTTTCCATATTTGAATCTTTCCTGACTGATCTAACCTACATTTCTCCCTTCGATGTTGCCATAGTGTATCTGATGGCTGACGTTGCCCATGTGTACCGTCAACTTTTATTTTATAGTTGCAACTGCTTCTTCACCCGGGTATGGGTGTCTTGCATGTGGAGAGCACAGGAGGAATTCTAAGCTGTTGATTGTGTTGCAAAAAATAATCCTGCGATGAGGGTCAGCCTGCAGACAGCACAGAGGGTCAGCTGACGAGGGTCACACGCCTGGTGTGGCTGGGCGTGAGGAAGTCAGACACCCTGGGCCGGTGGCTGGTCACTGGGTCCCACCTTCAACTCTACCTTCTGGCTCCCTGAGTCACTGATCCGCTGGGGTTCAGCTGTGTCTTCCTGGAAAGCATACATGGATACAGACGGGACCGTTAGGTTCTGCTGAGGTTCCCGCATCTGTGATCTGCACATAGTTATTCCCTGAATCACGTGGGATGATGTCTGAAACTGTGGATGCTGATGCCCTGAGGGGCGGGGGCACCCCACACTCAGGGCTGGCCTGGAGGTGCGTCTCTTCGGTTCTCAGAGTGTCCAGAACCCACATGGACGGGGTTACTCACGAAACACTGTTCCTTTCTTCAGTCAGAGCACAGTCACAGACTCTCTGAAGACCTTCGCAGCACTGATTGCTGGAGTCCCACATTGTGGGGGTCTTTGGGGCCCACCAGGGTCCCCATCTCTCTCACAATCTTTGAGGCACTGGGTTAGCTTACAGCTTGACACAGAGGGTGCTGGGCCATGCTTATATTGGGAGGGGTCCACTCGCCCTCTGTCCGGGCCACTCGAGGAGGAAGGTGCTGCTTGAGGAGAAGGTGAAACACTGTGGCTATGTGTGAACAAGACGGGGGCTTCTGGGGTCACGATGGAGGAAAAGACACATAGGAAGGGGAGAGGGGCAGCCTCGTAGGCGAGCCGGGTGAGCAGAGCTGACGAGGCCAGCACGTGAAGGTGGAAGCTTGTCCCAGTCCCTTCTTCATGGAGTCAGCACCTCCCAACACAAAGGGGCTGGACGCCGGGCCTCCTGGACTGAGTCCACACCGCCACTGTAACACGTCCTGCCCGCTCCATCCTTCACTCTCCTAAATTAAGCTGGCCTCTCCCCTGCTCGACCCCCAGCAAAGATCCTCCTCAGAGTGGACGTCCGGCCCCTGTCTGTCCTCTGCAGAACCACAGACCTGGCGTCCATTCCATGGGGAGGGAAATGCCCAACCTGCTTGGAAAGACACGCGGCTCAGGGTGCAGTGGCCACGGGCGTGTTCCTTCACACGGAGCCTCCCACAGAGGCCACACCCACGTGCAGAAGCACCTCCGGCAGGACAGTCCCCGCCCCCCAGCTGAGCTCACTTCAAGGGTGTTGGGGGCCTCGGCGCCTCCCTTCTGTCAAGGTGACCCACTTGCGCTGCAGCCATCCGGCTAGGCCTGCTTGGAGTGGGCTGCTCGACTTTGGGGAGCCTGCGTGGTCCCTACTGCGGGATGACAAATTGCCTCTCTGCCGTGTCACCGGCGCCACCCCCTCCCCCGACTCCAGACGGGCCTGACTGAACCCTGGGCTGTTGGCTAATGTGACGGCTGAGGCTCCAGCAGGTGACCTGGGAGGGGCCTCTCCAGGCGTGCCTGGGTGTGGGCGCTGGGCCGGCATCACGAGGCTGCGGAGATGATGAACTGATGGCAGGACCCTCTGCCCTGATGAGCCGGTGATGCCCCAGGTCCTGTGCATGGTGAGCTAATGTAATAATGTGCACACTGAGCTAACGGAGTGTGAGCCCCATGTGAGTCCCGTGCACACTGAGCTAATGGAGATGGCATCTGGGCTCACGTGCAACTGCATTCCAGATGAGCTGGCCCTCGTAACAGGGAGCAGAAGGTGGTCACTGGGGAGAAGCAGCCCCCTCCCTTGGGGGTCCCCTCCAAACCCTTGGGTGAGAAAGCTCTGCTGGTGGTTCTCAGAGAACCTGGCCAGCAGACGCCCTGTCAGCCGGCTCCCCACCCCGGCCCCCTGCCCCTCCTGCTGTTTCTCTTGGACTTGGGGTTCTCTCCACCCACCGCGGACCCATGGGGAAGGCCGAGCCGACCCAGCTCCAGACCCACCAGGGCCCCTGCACATCATGCCCCCACCCTGGAGCCACTGGCCCCGCCTGGTGTCTTAGCACAAAGGCCACTCGGTCCTCTGGAGACTGAGGCCAGAGGACAGGCCTTGCCCAGGACAGGCTGCGTCTTCAGCATGTGGTCCCTTTGCCCTGCAGACCCGCTATCTCCAGCCACCCTGGGCTGAATCACCCTTCCTCCCGCATCTCTGCCTGCGACTCAGCCTTCTTGCTGGTCTTTGACCATCACCTGTGTCGGGTGGTGGTGCTGGCAGATCCGAGAGAGCGTGGCCTGGGAGTCAGACTCTGTATGGAGCTCCACCCAGGGCGGGGAGGGGGTCAGGAATTGGCTCTATCCCTGGGGGCGGTCAGGACAAGGATGGGCAGGGGGAGGGGACGTGGGACACAGTGGACGGTCTCCCTCCACGGGCATGTCACCTCCCTCTGCTGAGAGAGACCGCCTAGAAAGACTGGAGGATGCTTTTCAAACCACCTCTCAGGGCGTGGCTGCAGGAGTAGATGCCTGCAGAGCCCCTCCCCGAGGACAGGGTTGGGGGACAGTGGACGAGCCCCTTGAGACTGGTTTGTGGGTTCACTGGCCCACCAGGAGCAGGCGCTTCATCGTGAGCGGCCGATACCTCTGACACACTCTATTGTAACTAATTCCCTGTCCATCAGCCATTTGTGCTCAAGGAGCCACAGCAAGGATGCCTGGCACATTTAACCATCGAAACCAAGGAGCATCAAAATCTCCCATATTTTCGGACATTCCGTCCTCTGGGTCAAAGGTCGTCATTCTGACTGATCCTAGAGTGGATGTGGAAACCATACTAGAAAAAGTGAAATTACAGGAGTGTGTGAGCTGGAGGTGGTCTCTCTACTCAGTGGCTCCCTCCTGGCACTGCTGATCATGCAGGGTTCACACTGGTGCTGGCCAGCACCTGGCCGGCGTGTCAGGTGGGCTGTAGGCAGCATCTCTGCCCCTAAGGAGTCCAGCGGGTATCACACCACCTCTCAAGGGAGGCAAGAGACCTAGTTTTCCTGTTCACACTACATACGAGTGTATGAATTAGTGGGTTTCAACACTACTTGTTGTGAGGTGTGAATCTCAATGTATCTACCTCCTCCCACAAAACAACACAGAGATTTAATTTTTCAGATAACTGCAAAGAGCCCATGGAAGAGTAAAGTCTGTAGAAAACATTGAGCAGCTTTATGAACATATCTCTGGGACATTTTACTTGGTGCCCGCCCTTCAGAGGAGAATACACGCAGTGATCCAGCCTTTTTAAGGAACATGGGTGTCAATGACTATCCTGGAAAGTCACTTTAAAATAACTTCCTGTGGGTTAACAGTGTGTTCAAGACAATTTATGCTCATCTGAGGGTCCCGGGTGGTCTCAGACCCTGGGATTCACTCTCAGCTCACCTCCTGCCCCTGCTTCATGGACCCAGAGAGAGACAGACAGAGACAGAGGCAGACGGAGAGGGACAGAGAAACAGAGCAAGCTCAGTTGGATGAAACTCTGCTCCCTGCGTTAAAAATTCTTGGCTCTGTGAGTGGCCTTCACACCTGATACTGGGACCCTAAGGTCTGGGCTGCGTGTGGGATGAATGTAGAATTTTCTGAAATTAAATGCCTTCAGGCAAATGTGTTCACTGGTGTCAAATTAATTGTCATAATTATAGCTAGTGATTATTAAGCAGTGCTCTTGTCCTACGGGGCAGAGCTCTCCTGTGGCCCAGGGACACTGGTTTCTCCCACGTGAAGCATCAGGTCAGGCAGAGAAAAGCACAGGCAACCTGCTCCAAGAAGATGCTGCCGGAAGGTGGATGCCCTTGTCCCTAAAGGGGTGCTTCCTGCCTGGTGTGTTCTGAGCACACGTGAGTGTGAAGCTGGGGTGTCTCCAGGTGGTTCTCTGCCCATAGGTGATTTCTCCAGCCCCGGGCACCTGGCAGAGTGTCAGCTAGAGGTTGGCTCCCAAGGGGCCTCCAGGTGGCACATCTCTTCAGATATAGGCTTTCAAGGAAACATGAAAGCGGGGTGCTCTTAATCAGAGCCCTCCCTACGTCTCTTCTGGTAGCCGGTTCTAATGGATGGTGTGCTTGCTGCCAACAGGTGGTGAGAGCCCTGGGAGGGCTGGTAACTGGTGGAATTTGAGTATTTATATTCTTTTGTGCTTCAGTGTTCCTTCCTCTCTCTAAAACACAACAGAAGCAGCACTTTGGCTTCATCTTACTGAGAATTCTTAAGTCATTCCTGCTCCTTGGCTCCTGGCCTCTCCTGCCTTGTCCAAGACCACTGCATCCAGGACAGACAGCTCCCGTCCCTAAGGTCTGTTGAGGGCCTGACTGTGGGTGATGTCCCCTCGGCTGGGAGCAGCTACCTGGTGACAGATCTCAGGAGCCTTCCGAGGACGAAGGCGCTATTTCCTGGACACTGAGTGGAGCACTTGGGACTCCAGAGTCAGAGCTGGAGTCAGGAAAGCTCCCTTTGGTTGGAAGGTACTGATGGAGAGAGAGGAGCTGGGGGACCCCGGGGGTCTAGAGACGTGACCCCTCTCTCCCCCCATCCTGCTTGTCTGCATCTCCTTCTCTCTCTGTCTTCATCTCTGGCTCCATCTCCCCGCCCCGCCCTTCTCCATCTTTCTGATTCCATTTCTGTCTCTGTCTCCATCTCTCTCTCTCTGTCTGCATCTCTGTCTTCCTTTGTCTCCATCTTTCTGACTCCGTCTGTCTCTCACATCTCCCTCTGTCCCCGCCCGTCCGGCACAGCACATGGTGTGACGAGGGTCCTGGCACCAGTGCATCTGGGGAGCAGCCCGAGTGTGGGGGCCCCTGAGGCATCCCCTCCCTGTGGCTGACACGGGCTCTTCCGTGCTGGGCACCTGGCCTTCAGAACATTGCAGAGCACCCACCGCTCCATGTTTAGCGGATTCTTTGTATTATCTTGTGAAATCACACTGAATTCCCACGTTTCTGTCTGAAATGCCATGATGCCAGCCAAATAGGGAGAAAAGGTTCTTCTGAGATTGATTTTTTTCCAGATACCATGGTTCTGTTCAATTGAATTCACTCGACTTGTGGTTAACATAAACACTACGGAGAGTAGGACATGTCAAATTAGCAGCTTTGCAAATCTCCTGTTAATTGTCAGCCTAATTAAAAAATTGCTAATTATAATGTTTATAACTTCAAATAACTGCTCAGCTATAAAGTATGGCCTGTCAGGTGTAAACAGGGGACTAGAGGGAAAAAATCAATCGCCATCTGTTAATTTATCAGCGCAGCACACTGCATTGAAGAATGGATCGCCTATTGCACTGTAAATCTGCATTGTGATAGAAAAGACCAATTCACTCAACACCTGCTTAATAAAGGATAATGGCCATCGTTACTGTTGGCCCCAGGGTGTCTCTGCTTATCAAATTCCCATCCTGCCCAGAGTAGAAAGGTGAGTGCCAGCACTCAGGGTGGGTCTGTAGGAGGAAGAGCCTTTGACAGGAGGCTGGCCACACTGATCAGAGTGTGTGCCTGCTCAGTCGTGTCCGACTCTTTGTGACCTCATGGACCGTAGCCCACTAGGTTCCTCTGTCCATGGGATTCTCCAGGCAAGAATACTGGAGTGGGTTGCCATTCCCTTCTCCAGGGGATCTTCCCGACCCAGGGATCAAACCCATGTCTCCTGCTTGGCAGGGATATTCTTTACCACTAAACCACCTGGGAAGTCCTCTTCAGAAAGCACAGTCCCCCTGCAATGCGACTCAAGAAAAACATTAAATATCTGGAGCCACACAAAATTTCAGAGAAAAGCAAAACCTAACACATATAGACATGGCATTCAGATGGTGAAAGGAGGAGATCTCTTGTTTCCTGAAAGAGCCCTGATGCCCATCACTAGCTGTCTCTGGTCCGAACTGCCCTGGTCTTGAGCGTCAACACTGGGTGCTATGGACCCCGTCCCACTCTGGCCTCCACAAACTCATCCGCTGACACCAGATCTGCAATTGCTGGGTCATACTTTCACCTAGGGAGTCCCCACTTGGCCCAGGTGCCAGGCTCTGGAGGCCTTCCGAGGGTGTGGGCCTCCAGCTCTGACTCTCACCCTGGTCTGCTCCCATCAGCTCGCTCTCACCACCTCCCACTGCCCTCACAGACTCTGGGGCCCACGGATTCACTCATCCCTTGGATAGGAAGCAGGAGGCGTCTGACCACCTGTAACAGCAAGGCAGAGAACTTTTTCCACTGAAGCTGAAAGACGCATGGCTGCAGGGTCATGAGACATGTTTATCCCCCACCTCTGCCCAGAGCCAGGGAAAGGGGCTCAGTCATGAAGCTCTAGGAACTGAATTCAAAGACCCAGGGAGCCTGGATGCCTGACCATGGAGCTGTGATGTGACAAATGGCTTGTTTAAAGCTGCTAAGTGGTGGTACTTTTGACCACAGCTGTAGAAGCTAAAACAAGTCAATCTCTTGCTCAAGGAGCTGTCAGATCTGGGTGGCAGCTCCTCACAGCAATTTGAGCCATGTGGTCACCTTCAGCCCCATGAAAACCACTGCTCCAAGCTGGTCAGAGAAGAAGAAATTCTTCTGAAGATCCTGGCCCAGAAGGAGTCCACATCATTCTACTTGCTTTCTGCCTGTAGTAGTCACATGACCATGGGGACTCCCAGGGTTGGTGCTGGGTCCTAGCTGCATGGCCTGTCCAGCAGTGACCCTGCTTGGGTTGAGGCAATGCCTTTCTTGGTGGATGGATGGCTGCCTCTGCTCTCACTTGGCATGGAGGTGTCCTGGCTGTCCACTTGGCGGGTGCTTTGTGTGGGTGAGGACAGCATCCGAGGGACCTGGGTGATTACCTGAGAGCTGCGGGTCCAGTCTGATGGAGCAGCTAGTGATGCACGTGGAGTGGCCAGGATCTGTCAGGAGGTGCTGGGCAGAGCTGAGTCTAGGTCCGTGCAGTGCACACATGAATGGTTGTGTGTTCAGTTTAACACTGGAGCAACTCAGTTAATAAAATGCTACAGAGGGCAGTCATGCATTTTTAAACGAGTGGACTACCTTTAGAGCAGCCGGCTGAGGTGAGAGGAGCACTCAGCGGGATGTGTGGACAGCTCCGGGTGCCCTCTCCCTCCACACCCCCCAATGTTTACATCTGGTCAGTGTGCTGGCTCGTGAAGCAACATGGACACACCGTTAACACCTACATTCACATTTGGGTCTCCCGGGGCTTGCATGTCTGCTGTGAGAGGACCGTCCAGGGCATGTTCACTGCCCTGAAAGTGCTCTGTGCTCTCTGAAGCCCCCTGCCCCGGCCCTGCCACGCTTCGCACTGTCTCCCTAGCGCTGCTGGAGGTCATGTAGATGGAGCCAGAGTAGGCTGTTTTTTCAGGCTGGCTTCTTTCACTAGTAACATGCATTTAAGCCTCCTCTGTGTCTTTCATTGACTGATGGCTCATTTCTTTTAATCACTGAAAAACATTCTGCTGTCTAGATGCACCACTGCTTGTTTATCCATCACCTACTGAAGGACGTCTTGGCTGCTCCCAGGTTTTGGCAATGGTGAATAAAGTCGCTGTATATACATCCGTGAGCAGGTCAGTTTCCCACCTCTTTGGGTAAATACTAACGAGTCTGACTGCTGGGCCATGCAGCAAGGGCATGTGAACTTTTAAGAAACTGCCAAGCCATCTTTCAGGGTGGCTGCACCTGGATCCCATCCACCAGCTGTGAATGAGAGTCCCTGCAGCTCACGCCCTTCGAAGACCTGGTGTAAGCGCCCACACGTGGCCAACCTCAGGGCATCCCTGTGAGGGAGCTGCATTTATTAACGAATTTCTATCAGTGAATGAAGGGGCTGCCGTCCCTTCAGTGCGCACTGTGTGCCGGGCATTCTGGTTGCTGTCAGCCCCAGTGGCCATCTCTGTGGCCCATGGGGCACGTGCCTTCTGTTCTCCATCCTTTACTGATAAGAGACTGAATAGGGAGGCCTCGTAGCTTCACAGAGCTCAAGACAGCGCCCGGTGGGAGCTGAGGCCCAGGTTCTCCAACACCCTGGAACCTGGTACTCCCTGCCCATGAGGTCTCTCCGTCGGAAATGCCTCCCCACCACCGTCCAGGGCAGGGGGCCTGGCTGGGCTGCCAGGGCTTAACTGCTTAGAATGAATGTGGGAAGAAAGAGATGAAAAACGAGGAAAGCAGATCCAAGAGGGAGGGCACCGAAGGGACAGCAGTCAGGGAGCCCTCATCCACTGGGCCCCTCGGTGGGCTCGGGGCAGGAGTCTGGGGTCTTGCCTTGAAAAGCCCGAGAGAAGCCAGGATTTCTGGTCTTACTCTTACTAATAAGAGCGCCCTGTCTCCAGGAGCCCGTGGTTGGTGACCTCTGGGAGGAAGACCTCGGGCTGTTGTAACGACTGCGCCAGCGTCTCTAATCTTGGTTATTCCCCAGCTCCCCTGTTGCTGCCCCAGATATGTCCTTAAGAGTTAAAACTCCACTCAACGGGCCACAGGAAAGGTCCCCAGCTGTTTCTAGCTACTTCACGGAGCACATGGGGGAGGGCGCTGAAGGGTGTGAGCCTTGGGTGCAGGGGCTCCCCGGGGGGCTGGGGACTGCTTTGGAGCCCCTGCCCTGTTTGCAGGAGCAGACTTCAGGAGTCCCTCGCACTTGAGCTTCCTGAGGCCGAGTGGGTGGTCATCCCTCCTTGGAGCGTGGCTAGGTTGATGCTGCCCTGGCCCCCTGGACACCCCAGGCCATGTGCCTGTAGTGACAGAGGAAAGCGTCATCAGCTCTGGAACAGCACAGAGAAGCCAAACTCCTCGGTGTGGAGGAGATCCCGGGTGGGGGAGAGGAGAGGGCTGGGAGGGTTGCAGCAGGACGGAGGGGCTTCCGTGGGGATGGTCCCCAGAGAGGAGAGGAGGGGAGACTGTTGTGTGGGCTTTCCAAACAGACAGACAGACTGCACACCTGAGCACTGCTGTTCAGGGCTTCTCAGAGCCCAGGGCTTGCTGGGCCCAGACACAGAGTGGGGAGGGTGAGGGGGAGGACAGCACAGGACAGAGCAGACGTGGGCGTGACATCATAGGCACCACACCTGTGGAGCACACGGGAGGACGAGGCTGGGAGGGGTGACCCCTGGCAAGCTGTGCCCCGGGTAGGTGCTGGGCTGACGGACGGGCGGGGTCCAGCTGAGACCTCAGAGCAGGACAGCCGTGGCTTAGGTTCCCGGATGTGCAGGGGGCCACACCTCATCCTCTGGAAACTCTCAGGGTCTCCTTGCCTGTCCCCACTTTCTTGGGCAGCAGTCTCATCAACACAGTTTCCTGATGTTCATTCCACATCTGCTCTTCAGCTTATGGTTTGGCAAAGACACTTGAGAACTGGGAGAGCGTTGACTGCACAGGCAGACGTGGTCTGTCAATAAGTGTCACCAACATTTCTGACCCAGATCTCAAGCCTTGGAGATGGGGGGACAGTCAAGCTTTGCTGAGACTCATTTGCTCAAGGCTCACATGGGTATTCTTGGCAAAGGTGTGAGCTTTCACACCTTCATAATTTCTGTACATTCTGAAAAGATCCCTACTGTGATCTACTAAAAACAAAGGGTTTGGGTTTTTTTCCCCCAGTTATTATTGTAAAATTAACATTTGTACTAGCAGTTGAATTCAGGAAATGATGTTACATTTATAGTAGGCACGTTTGTGTGGGAAATTATCTACATAGATGGTCCCAAACAGAGTTTAATTTGAAACCAGAAATTTCATGCTCTTGTCTTTGGAAAGTCCAGGGCAATGAGTCAAACATTAAATTAAATGTCATATGATAATTGGTCAGGTGCTGCGAGCTCAGACCTAAGATCTGGCTCGCTCTCTCTTTTCTTTAGGTAATCAGGCTGGAGCATGTGTTTTATGAGAGTTATAAAACATACGAACATTTTATTTAGCTATTTTTTAAGGACTGTACAGACATTTAAATTTGGTATGTTTAAGCATAGCTCATATATCATACAGGATAAGGAAAAGCACGCACCACAGTACAAGTGTGTAGGGGTCTCTGTGAATATCTCTGCTAATAAAATGCTTTCATTGTGTAGATAATGCTGGAGGTGGTCCAGGGAAAGTAAATCCCACACTCACAAACAGTGAGTGCTTAAAAGAAGCAACATAAGCAATTTCCCGACTCCACTGGAACCCAGGGATCCTTGTGTTCACAGCTGAATATTCAAAGGGCTGTTTACCATAATTGGAAGATACTTGACAGTTTAAGTAGCCCGCATTTAGCAGGCTTCAAAATAGGTCCTAAATTATTTGTTGCCAGCCCTTCAGATAAACAAGAGGCAGAACCGCTCAACTGTCCTGAAAAGCCACCAATTAGAAGCCCTGGGTTATCCTGAGTGATGCCTAATGTGATGACAGAATTCAGAGCCTCCTTTGTAACTGCCTGAACTTCCAGAGCCACCTTTCCAGTTTTATAACCTTTCATGAAACAATCCCCAAACTGGAAGCCCTGTGGCCCTGGGCAGCATGGGGACTTGTGAGGGATGAGAGTCCTTTGTTCACACTTTGTCTAGCTCTTCGGGGCCCCTTGGGGATCTGGCCTTGCCCTGCCAAGCCCATCCAATTTTACCAAGAATCCTGCTAGTTTGTAAAGAATTCAGTTTACGAAGAATCCCCCTGGAAGTGAGAGCCCCAGCCTGGGTCCTTGATGCCCAGGAATTTCCACCAGCTCCTGACTCTCCATCCGGTCCCCCTGGGGCAAGGCCCTCTCCCTCCCCATTGGATACTCCTGAAAACAGTCTTTGCTGCCTGTTTAACTGGCCAGGTGTGATTTCCTTTCACACTTGCTATGCTAACTTTGAGAATTCAGTTGCATGGTGAGGACTTGGTTGATCCTGAATGAGGCATTAAGGACATCTGAATTGTCAAAATAAACTTGGTTAGTTTAGTGGAAAGCCACTAAACATAGTTTTGGAGACAGTTTACCTGTATTTTATGTAGATATCGAAAAGACTTGAATTCTTGGTGTCCAAGCTCAGTGCAGAGGAACCAGAGATCAAATTGCCAACATCTGTTGGATCATAAGAAAAGCAAGAGAATTCCTGAAAAACATCTACTTCTGCTTCATTGACTATGCTAAAGCCTCTGACTGTGTGGATCACAACAAACTGTGGAAAATTCTTCAAGAGATGGGAATACCAGACCACCTTACTTGCCTCCTGAGAAATCTGTATGCAAGTCAAGAAGCAACAGTTAGAACCAGACATGGTACAAAGGACTGGTTCTAAATTGGGAAAGGAGTATGTCAAGGTTGTATATTGTCACCCTGCTGATATGAAGAGTACATCATGCAAAATGCTGGGCTGGATGAAGCACACGCTGGAATCAAGATTGCTGGGAGAAATATTAATGACCTCAGATATGCAGATGATACCACCCTTATGGCAGAAAGTGAAGAGGAACTGAAGAGCCTCTTGATGAAGTGAAGAGGAGAGTGAAAAAGCTGGCTTAAAACTCAACATTCAGAAAACTAAGATCATGGAATCTAGTTCCATCACTTCATGGAACATAGAAGGGGAAACAGATTTTATTTTCCTGGGTTCAAAAATCACTGCAGATGGTGACTGCAGCCACGAAATTAAAAGATGCTTGCTTTTTGGAAGGAAAGCTATGACCAACCTAGACAGCATATTAAAAAGCAGAGACATTACTTTGACAACAAAGGTCCATCTACTCAAAGCTATGCTTTTTTCCAGTAGTCGTGTATGGATGTGAAAGTTGGACCATAAAGAAGACTGAAAGACAAAGAATTGATGCTTTTGAACTGTGGTGTTGGAGAAGACAAGTGAGTGTCCCTCGGACGGCAGGAAATCAAACCAGTCAATCCTAAAGGAAATCAGTCCTGAATTTTCATTGGAGGGACTGATGCTGAAGCTGAAACTCCAATACTTTGGCCACCTGATGTGAGGAGCCGACTCATTAGGAAAGACCCTGATGCTGGGAAAGATTGAGGGCAGAGGAGAAGGGGACGACAGAGGACAAGATTGTTGGATGGCATCACTGACTCGATGGACGTGAGTTTGAGCAAGCTCCAGGAGGAGATGGTGAAGGACAGGGAAGCCTGGCGTGCTGCAGTCCACAGGGTCACAAAGGGTCGGACATGACTGAGTGACTGAACAACAACAAGCTCAGTGCAATTCAGATTCGCCAGTTAGAAGCAGCAGAGTCTACAAGGCATATTGCATGCATGTGGTAAGTCACTTCAGTCATGTCTGACTCTTTGTGACCCCATGGACTGTAGACCAACGGTTTTCTCTGTCCATGGGATTCTCCAGGCAAGAATACCGGAGTGGGCTGCCATTTCCTCCTCCAGGGGATCTTCCCGACCCAGGGACTGAACCCATTTCTCTTAAGTCTCCTGCATTGGAAGGCAGGTACTTTACCACTAGCACGCCAGGGAAGCCCAACAAGGCACATTACCAGTAATTGACTACTGACAGTTGAAAAAAGCTACAGAAAGCCTAGGAAAAACCAGGATACAAGAGAGCAAACTGCAATCTGTGCCACACAATAAAGGAACAAAGACCATCAACTTCAAGATCCGGTTCCCAGACCTCTGCTGAGAGAGGCTTGCATAAGGATGAGCCTTGGACTTTGAGGAAAGGTTCATCCATGCTTCTGATGCTGCTTCCTGTCGGCAAAAGGCACCTTAATCGCTGAGAATGTGTCCCCCATGCTGCTGTCTACAGGGTGAAACTGACACAGTGGGACAGCTCTGTTACATTCCAAAGATGCTCCCTGAGACTTAGGACTGTTCCAAGACAACATCACAATATTTTTTCTTAAGGGAAATATTTGAGAAAGCAATTCATCAAAACAAAAATAAAGCATGAAATGATGACTATTTCTTAACAGTTTCTTTATGTTTTCACAGCAAAGAAGGGAACAGCAAGGTCCCTGACTGCACAGCTTGCTTCTGAGATGCTGACACAGGGGTGAGATGAGCAGAAAGGGGAGAAGGTGGTGTCCACACCACAGGGAAAGTGACTGGAAGCCCCGATCTGAGGGCCTGGGTGCTGGGGCCTTGCTGCCACTCACCGAGCTGGCTGTGCAGGGCCTTGGGCCCCGAGTCTGCATCCAGGGCTGCGATCGCAGGCAGTGTCCTAACCTCCCTGTGCCTCCTTCCCCCACTTGTTAAGTAAAATCATCAAATGCCTGGGGGCAGGGGGCAAGCACCCCCCTGCATGGTGGGCACCAAAGGAAGACCTGTGAACCACGGACCACTTCCACAGACTCCTCCTGTCTTCTTGTCGTCTTGCCCATTTAGTAAGATGATGCAAATACAACTCAGAGCAATAGCCCGGCAAGACAAGTGACCTAAGATACGATTTTTATTGGAAGCACAGCAAGGCTTTCACAACGAGGACCTACGCACAGGTCCGACTGCAGCCCCTTTGTAAAAGCAGTGTGTCTGCAGGAGAATGAGCTGTCGACAGTGGTGGACGCCTAAGTCACGCTCATGGATAGAGTCATTGTGCATTCGTGCTACAACATGTATGCACCTGCAGGATGTTACACTGAGTAAAAGAAGGCAGTCAAAAAACAGAACAAAACAAAAACAAACCAAATACGGTAAGACAGATGCCAGGTAGGTGATGCTTAGAGTCATCAAGCCCAGAGACAGACAAGACAGTAGGATGATAGGGCTAGGGGCCGGCAGGACATGCCAGGCAGGACACATCAGGTCTTGTTTCCCATGGGTCAGGAACCCAGGTGGTGCAGCTCAGCTCTGCCTCAGGGCTTACCTAGAGACCTGGCCCCAGAGGACCCACTTCCAAACCCACCCCATGTCCACTGCCGACCTGCCAGAGTGGGCGTGAGGTGGGAGGCTCAGTCGCTTTGTCACCTAATCTCCAAGTGGCCTCCACAGCTTCTGCCACATTCCGAGCATGAGAAGGGGGTCACTGGGCATATCCAGCCAACACGCAGGTGTGCTGTGAGTTGGGGAGGGGTGTCAGAACACACATCATCTGAGTGTGTTTTGGTGAAACACGTTTAAGGACTCGTCCTTCAACTCAGTGTGGTGTGTGCCTGTTTTTCTCCATTCTTTGCTCTGGGGATCTGATGCAGAGAGAAAGAAAACATTCAAGCAGAGATGACCACCCAATAGCCGCAATGCAATCTGCACTTTTGTTCTGAGCACAGTACTTGGTGTGTGAGATAATACACATTGTCCTGCAGTGTGGACCCTTAGACAGGGTCATGAGTGCCTGCCCCTTGCCTGCTCTGCCCGTCCTTGCTGGGTGCAGCACCATGCACCACCCCTCCTTCAGCGAGCCCCTCCTCGTTGTTCCGTGGGTGCCTCACTCCACAAAGCCAGCTTGACTGGGAAGTGTGTGGAACCCTGCATGGAAATGCAAGACTGATGCTGGTGGTCGAGCCCAGGTGTGCCTCAGGTACCCGTCACCGTTATTGTGCTCTGACTGTTTGTCTCCAGCTTTGACCCCATTACCCACCCAGAACAGTTCCAGCGAACTCTTCACGTAAGTTGCTTGGATGTGATTTCCATTCTTGCCAACAAAGAAGTGAAATTGGTACGGATGCCTCGTCCAAGTGGGCCCTGCGCTGGGTGCTGAGAACACTGCTGTGAGAGGCACAGGATCTGAAGGAGCTCCCAGCCCAGTGGGGAGACCACACACAGAGGAGTGATTAGAACACACGATGGCAAAAGTACAAAGCCAGTGTCCTGCTTAGATGTGTGGCCTTGGAGAGTCGATGGAATATTTAAACCAAGAATCAGTAATTAGATGAAACCCCAAGAGGAGGGGACAAGATTGTCAGGCAAGAGATGGAGGAAAAAAGAATTTTCCAAAAGGCGCAACAGAATGAAAGCTACCAGAGGGTCGGGATTTTTTTTTTTTTTAAATTCACTGATGCATCCACTAAGCCTGACCACATACTGGGCTTTTGAAAACTGTTGCTCTGATAAACACACCAGTGCACAGAGCCACCAAGAGCCTGAGGATGATGGAGGAAGGGTGACGGGGGTAGGGGGGACAGGACCTCCATGGGGAAGGATGGCCGGCCAGTTGTGTGGCCCATGAACCCTCCCATAAGGGTCTGAGTCGGATCAGCTGGCAGGGGAACCCAGTGAGGAGTCTGAATCCACTGGGTGACAGGATTAAGTGTGTCCTTCCACAGGTTAAGCTTGCAGACAAGCTCTGGAGGGAAGATTGCTGAGGCGGGAATTCCACTGGGAAGCGAGGGTGATGGTGCGGAGGGAGTCGTGATGATGACTGGTCCTCATTCCCCACACGGTGAGGCCAGCGTTTTCCATGCCGCCTCCTTCCAGTCTCCACCGAAAGCTCCTCCAGTGGCTGGAGAGCAGGCTCACAGCTCAACCAGCCCCCAGGTGACCGGGCTGCGCTTGTGACCTGGGACCCACAGTCTTACCTGCTGTGGCCTCTGGTGACATAATGAGACCCACGGTCACTGGGATGCTGAGAGGATGGGCTGGAGAGGTAACTTGGGGCTCGAGGGACAGGGCCCAGCAGCGAGTGGGCTGAGAGAATTTGGAGAAAGGGGTTTGTAGAGCCTGGGATGTCTCATGTAGGCAGCTGAGTGGCTGGTGATGACCCCCATGTGCTGATGACCCCCATGTGCTGGCTGGGGGGACCCAGCCCTCCCCACCCCCCTGGGGACTGACCGGCTGGTCACTCTGGGAGCTGGCCAGACACTGCAGCCTTCACCTGCCCAGTTTTGGCTTATCTTTTCTCTCTTTTCACATCTGTTGAGCTTACTGGCCCATTGCCTGAGTGGGAAGAGAACAGACGGAGAGGTGAACACTCTGGGCAGCCAGGCCCTAAGTCCAGAGGTGCTCAGTCCAGGAGCACAGGCCGAGAGGCAAAGGGGTGGGTGGAAATCCTATGAACCATTTCATTCAGTGTGAAGATTCACACTTGAAATCTCATAGATTCATTAAAATTAAGAGATAAAATTAGATTGGGTTTTCCACTATTAATTAAAGTTTAATTTCCCAGACTTCTATAGCGTTAGCATGACTTTGACACGACCACCATCTTGATGTAATAATGGTGAGTTCAAAGCTTTTTGGCCCCCAGGGTTGCTCTACTGTGAGGGGTGGGCCCATGTCCGAGGCCGATTTTGAGACTGTAGAGGGTGGATGGGGTCTGGAATGCTGCTGGTGGGATGGATGAGGCGAAGTTTGTGGGCAGGGCTGGCCGTATGGACAGGGCTGGTCTGCATCAGTGCTGCAGGGCCCTGGGGGTTCAGCTGCTAGAGGGGAGAGGCAGGGGGTTGGGAGAGGGTGGTGACTCGGGGGAGGGTGAAGTCTCCAGGAAAGATGGGTCAGGAAAGTCAACAAAGGGAAGGAGACAGTTTAGAGGCATTTGTAATGAGTAAGATGATTAAACTGAAATCTTCAGGCAGAGAACCATGCTCCCCAAACTGAGGAGGGGGCAGTTGTACATATGTCACACCCTGGGGCCATTTGTGGAACAGAGAAGCCTGGGGTGCCCCAGGGCTTCCCATGGCTTCAGCCCTGACTCCGCTCTGCGTTGCTGACTCCGAGACACAAGTGGAGGCATGAGAAAGACCTAAGCTCAAGGTCAACATTCAGTGACTTTCTTTCTGTTCAACACGTCTTCCCCAGATATCACTGGATCTGAAAATTATGCTTTACGGGAGCATCTTGGTGGTTTAATGCCTGATTTTTAAACATATATTTGCCATTTTATCTTTCTTTCTGTTCTTTATCTGAGATTCCGGTTCCCACTAACAGTTAACCAGCCATTAGCTTTTATTAGTGGAGCTAAAACAATGACACCCAATATGAGCAGTATAAAACGTTGACCCACTTTCATCGGGTGAAAGGACAGAAATTATGGGACCAGCCAGACCCCCTGCTTTGTCTTCCTTGGCTGGTTACTTTGGCTGTGAAGGTGCTGGTGTTTTCTTGACCTGCTCATGGAGGGCAGGTGGCTGTTTATCTCCTGAACGGGCCAGGCCTCAGGTCCCGGGCAGGCTTGTGGAATCTCTGATATCATCTTGCCACTTAGAAGCAGGGATATTCTGTGTGTCAGGAATCGGGGTGAGAGATGGGCATGGACAGGACGGGGGACAGTGAAAGGTAGGACAGCAAAAGGGGTTACTGACCCAACTGCAGAACCAGATCTTCCTGTGCCTTCCTTGCTCGCAGGCTTGTCTTCCTTCTGGAAGCCAAGAGCAGTCCGTGGCTGGCATCCACATAACTAGATGATAAAGTTTGCTACAGTCCTTCCTCCTTCTCAAACACTGAGCCCAAAGGATGTTCCAACAGCAGTGTTTTCAATTCCTCTTGGGTCCTTCAAATAGTTTCATTTCAAGGAAAAACAGTCCTACAGTTTCAACAAACTGGGAATCCGCCTCTAGACGTCCAGCTGTGCAGCCATGTAACTTCTGCTCTGAAACAGAATCTGGTCCCTCCGATCCTATTCTTCCTGCACTGAGGCCACAGATCTTTTGCCACTAATAAACACACCGATGTCCTCACCAGAAGGACAATACTCTCCAGAGCATCCCCACTTCAAAGACAAATACCGCATCTCCTCTGGAGATGGCAGCATGAAGATGTGTTGACATCTTTTGACATGCTCTTCTCTGCACACACCCAGCCCCAGGGCTTTTCTTAGTTTATGAAATGGACATACAAATTATTTTCATCAAAACAAAGTGTTTCCAAAGACAGCTTTGTCACTGAGTTCCTTTCTTAAAGCTGCCTTCTCCAGGAGTCCTGGATTCCTGCACAATTTCACAGGTCAATGCGCTCGACCCTGGCCAGCTGTGTGGATTTGATGAGTGTGGATGTGCACTAATGCTCTGGTAGCANGCTTTGGTAGCATCACCACTATTGGATAAGAGATGTCCAAATCTCCCCAAGTGCCCTTGTGCCCTTTTCTTGTGTACGTGCGTGTGTGTGCATGTGTGTGTGCATGTATGTGTGCAGTAGCATCATCACAAGTGGCTCAGAGATGTCCAAATCTCCCCAGGTGCCCTTGTGCCCTTCTGTTGTGTGTGTGCATGTACGTGTGTGTGTGTGTGTGTGTGTGTGTGTATGTGTGCATGCCCATGCTAAGAGCACAGCGTGAGCTCTACCCTCTTAGCAAAACTGCACTGCTATCATCAGGCACGGCAGCTGTCTAGAACTCACCCATCCTGCATATCAAACCTTATTCCTGTTAAAGTTCCCCGTTTCCAATTTTCCGGGCCCCTTCCACCATAATCATATCTCCATTTCTAAGAATCTGACTTTTCTAGATACTCAGTTATGTGGAATCACACAACAGTTTTTGCTTCAGTGATGGCCTGCTTCACTTAACATAATGTCCTCTAGGTTTCTCCATCGTACTGAAAATGGCAGATTTCCCTTTTTAAAGACTGAATAATATTCTAACTCATTTCAAGATACTGGTCATGTCCACATCTGGGCCACCATGAGCAGAGCTGCAATGGACCTGAAAGTAAGATATCTCTTCCAGATCCTGATTTTATTTCTTTTGGGTAAATTTCCAGAAGCAGGATTACTAGCATACTGAATGATGAAAAATTGAAAGCTTTTCCTCTAATATCAGGAACAAGACAAGGATACCTACTGTCACCATTCTACTCAACACAGTACTGGAAGTCCTAGCCAGGTAAACTGGGCAAGAAGAAGAATGAAAAGGAATCTAAACTGGAGAAGAAGAAGGGAAGTGATATATATTAGCAGATGATATTGATATAATCCCATATTTATAAAACCTCAAACATGCCACAAAAATATTATTGGACATAATAAACAAGTTAAATAAAGTTGTAGGATACAAAATCAACATACAAAAATCAGTTGTATTTCTGTAGACAAACACAGAACCAGCAAGAAAGGAAATTAAGAAAACAATCCCATTTACTATAACATCAAAATAATAAAATAGTCAGAAATAAACTTAACCAAGGTAGTGAAAGACTTGTACATTGAAAACAATAAAACACTGATGAAGGAAATAAAAAACAAATGGAAAGACATCCGATGTTCATGGATTGAAAGATTTACCATTGTTAAAAATGTCCAAACACAAAACAATCCATAGAGTCAATGCTATCTTCATTAAAGTATCAATAGCACAATCCTAAAACTCATGTGGAACTAACAGACCCCAAAGAACCACATCAATTTTGAGAAAAGTGAACAAAGCTGGAGGCATTAGATTTCCAGATTTCAAAATTTATCACAAACAGTAATTAAAATAATAGGGCATAAAGACAGATATACAGACCAACAGGACAGAACAGAGTCCACAAAAAGAAACCTCACGCATATACAGTCAACTAGTCTTTGACAAGGGCATTAAGAAACTACAACAGGTAAAGTACCGTCTGCAACAAATGATGATGGGAACACTAGACACCCCCAAGAGCAAAAATGAACTTGAGTCTTTATTTACATCAAAACCACAGGTTGCAAAAGTGAAAGCAAACAAGTGGGACTACATCAAACTAAGAAGCTTATGTACAGCAAAAGAAACCAGCAACCAAACTGAAAACAGAGCCTACAGGATGGGAGAAAATATTTACAAACCACGTATCCGAGGAGGGGTTAATTTCCAAAACTCTTGGAAAGAACACTTAGGACTCAATAGCGAAAAAGAAACAATTGATCAGAAATAGGTAAATGACTTGAACAGACATTTCTTGAACAGGCATATAAATGGCCAACAAGTATATGAAAAGGTGTTCAACATCGCTTGTTAACAACAAATGAAAACTGAGATGTTACCTCACACATGTTAGAATGGCCATTAAAAAAAGGCCAAAACCCAAGAAACAGCAAGTATTGCTGAAGGTGTGGAGAAAAGCGAGTCCTGATGCACTGTTGGTGGGAATGTGAAATGGAACAGCCACTATGAAAGACAATATGGAATTTCCTCAAAACATGGAGTTGCTAAAATGTTGCTTGGTGTTTCAAGAAGGCATGAGCTCTGAGAGATGGTTTGAGTCCTGGGAAAACTTTAGGTGCAGCTTAAGTCCTTTTTTCGCCATATTCTGTATCATTTTAGGACCTGATTTTCCTTTCCTGAAAAACAGAGGTAAGAATGTCTACCTTGCTGTGTCACTGAGAGGATTCAGCGAGAAGGCATCTGTGAGATGCTCCATGTGGGAAGTGAGGATCAAACATCAGTCTTCCTTCCTTCCTTCTTACTTTTGAGAGTCACCAGTACAAATAACTCATGAGCCTGTGAGCCAGATGGAAGGACGGCCAGAACAGTGGGCTAATCTGGGAATGGGTCAGGGGTGTCCCATGAAAATAACAGCAAGGAGCGTGTGGCAGTGGGTGGAGGGGAGAACTGAGGTCGGCGGAGAGGATGTGCCAAGGGGAGCATGTTTTCGTCTCCACCCTCAGCCTCCTGACACCACTGATCTCTTAACGGAGCAGTTCCTGCTCCTGTGCCGAACCAGTGTCGACCACAGCTGCCAACTGGAGACCTGCTTACCTTCCTATCTGAATCTCCACCAAGTGGTTCATCGATCAAACCACATAAGGTGATAGGGTGGACTTTCCACAAATGGCTTCAATGAATTAATATCAGAAGACTGCTTTGACAAGTTGCAAAGTGTTCCTTGCCCAGGCTAAAGAAAGATACTGTTTAGCTGAAAAAAATTCTAACTATGTCTCCTTTGTGTTTTGCCAAACATGTCTTCATAAAATTAGAAAGAATCCATCTGTTTCCTTGCCATGGATACTAAATCTCAGGGTTATTAGCTCTTATTTGGACTTGAGTTCCAATACGCAAATAGAAAGGTGTGTAAGACTGGTTAGCTGCTGGCTATGACACTGATGCATCTGTTTGCTTTTTCTTTCTTTGTATTTTATTTTATCTTTTCCATACCGTCTCTATTTTGGACAGACTTTGATCTTTGGGAAGCGATATTATGTTTCATTAGATGGAATGGCTCTTCTTACCTGGCTGGTGACATGGGCTCCCCAGGGAGGGAAAATTCTGTAAGTGTCTTCAAAGACAGGAAGAGAGACCGGGGCACATTTTAGGATGTGGCACAGTCTTTGTTGTTTTCTGTCCAAATAGGTGTGATTGCACACCTCCCTCCAACAGGGGAGGGCTCAGGTGTGTACCTGCTCATCTCCTTCCCTTTACCACAAGCAGATGATTACCTTGGCAGCTCAGCTGTGTTATTGAGACATTTCAGCATGAAATTTGTTTTTTTTCTCACTGAACTTTAAGCAGAATTTCAAGTGCCAAGTCTCCGAAGCCGAGTGGGGCTATTAAGGGATAATTACTAATTACGCTAATTTGAGAAGTAGCTGCCTTCTCCTTCCCCGGTCATTCTGTGTGTGTGCGCCACCCTCCTGAGGGGCCTCCCCTCCCAGGTGTCTCCAGGAAGGACAGTATGTCCTGGGCCTCCACGCGCGGCTCTGGACGTTTATAGTCCATCAGAAGGGGAAAGAAGACAGCAGGGGTTCTAGGGCAGCCTGTGTCCTCATCATCTGTGGTTTATGCTGGTTATTAATTTGTCCCGTGCCAACAATATTTATTGTCCTTTGTACTCAGGCCAGAAGCATATACATTTAATTCCTAATACATCTGTGTTTCTTCTCATCATCTTGAACCTTCATAATAAGTTCTGAGCACCTGTGCCCACCACAGTGTTGGGAGGCACTGAATTAGGCACTGGGGGCTTTGTGGGTCTTGGATAATTATCACCCTTTCTCCTCAAAAGTTACTATTTAGAATAAATACAAATGATGAATGTGTGTTTGGTTTGACCACCTGGACACTGCGACTGGCACACAGAGGAGAGGCCGGGTCAATAAGAAAGGGAGATATTTGGAAAATGTCACCTTCAGTGGTGCAGAAGACTGTTCACCCCCTGACTTGCTCCAGCCCTGAGGAAGCAGGGAGACCTGCCTCGCCTGTGAACTTGGGGGTGATGAGGTTGTCTGCCTCACTTCTGGGCCCAGACCCAGGGAGGACCCGAGCCCACTGACTGCTTCCTGCTCTTCAGTCCCCGCCATCTATTCCAGCGGTCACACCCACTCCTCCCTCCAGCCTCATCTCTTCTGTCACAACGAGGACTTCAAGGCTTCAGCTTTGCTCCTGACACCGTTTCTCAACCTGTTCCGACCACGTGGAGCAGGGTTCCCCACATGCTCCCGAGATGCCCGGGATAGGGGGGCGGTGACAACTGCATCAGGGTGCGCTGTGCCCAGGTGTCCTGTGCACCGTCGGTTGTGCTGGGGATCAAGCCCCTCAAACCTTAGGAGGCTCGAGCCTGCGGTCATCTGAGGCCTGGCCGGTCTGGGGCTCCCGGGGTCCCTGTAACAGGCCATGGGCGTCTCAGCCCAGCCCTGGGCGCTGCTCCGATACTGGAGGCTCCCGCCTTGCAGTTGTGGCTGCCTGTAACCACCCTGCCTCCTGTGATTCCTGTGGGAGTGGTCTTGTCACTGTCAGTGTGACACGCTGGGGCGGCCTGAGGTCCCACAGCAGGAGGGAGACACAGCCGGCTCCTGGAGACGCGCCCGGACAGGTGGGAGCACCTGACTTCGCAGGTTTGTGTGGCTCAGCTCTCGGATGAGGGCATCTTGTCCCCGGGTGGACACACAGGGTGCCCGCCCACCCTGAGCAGAGGAGAAAGGTGCCAACGAGAGGAAATCTGAAGATGTTTAGGGCTGGTTCACCATTTGCATCATCTGAAGTCACAGTTACTCTCTCCTGTCTTACATGACAGGTTCCAGTCATCAGGGGCTGTGACTGTTAACTACTCGGGCTCCTGAAATTGGGGAATGTGATCTCATTGCCCTGAAGATAACCAAGAAAGTTCTTCCTTTGTGCTTTCTGCAGGTTTACACGTGCAGGGTCCACAGGAACAATGTGTGGCTCAGAGACCTTCTTTGGTGGCCCCCATTCATGTCAGATAAAGAAAGATGAAGACAGCTGAGCACCGAAGACTTGATGCCTTTGAACAGTGGTGTTGGAGAAGACTCTTGAGAGTCCCTTGGACTACAAGGAGGTCAAACCAGTCAATCCTAAAGGAAATCAGTCCTGAATATTCATTGGAAGGACCGATGCTGAAGCTGAAACTCCAATACTTTGGCCACCTGATGCGAAGAGCTGACTCATTTGAAAAGACCCTGATCCTGGGAAAGATTGAAGGCGGGAGGAGAAGGGGATAACAGAGGATGAGAGTGTTGGATGGCATCACCAACTTGATGGACATGAATTTGAGTAAACTCTGGGAGTTGGTGATAGACAGGGAGGCCTGGCGTGCTGCAGTCCATGGGGGAGCAAAGAGTCGGACACGACTGAGAGACTGAGCTGAACTGATTCATGTCATACTGACCTTTAGCTCCCAGGAGTCTCAACTGCCCAAGATTTCAAAATACAAATGCCTCAAAATACACCTGTTAAAAAGTTTTAAAAATTCCAAATTACACATGCCTAAGATCCATTAAGAAACGCACAGAACAGCAGAGTTATCAGCAGTATTTAAAGCGCACGTTTCAAACTCATGCCCGGGTTCCTCTGCGGCGGAGGCCAGAGTGACAGTGACTGCTTTCTTACATGCGCCTGACTCTGTGCACAGCTCCTGACACACAATAGGTGCTCAAAACCATGACTTTATGCAAAATGGCTGTTTTCCAAGCAGAAATAGAACCATTTGTCGTCTTATAAAAATTCACATTTTTGGCAAGAATTCACACAGCTCTTAAACAAGCAAAGATTACATAAGTTTGATGGACTCTGTTACACACTGAGTGAGGAAATCTCCAGGTGTCTTATGTGATTCTCTCCTTTCCTTCTGTTTTCTGGGCCTGTTTTGTGTGAAGAAGCAGGCACGGAAAGCCCAGATGGAAGCAGGCTGTGTTCTCCCTGCTGCAGAGTCGGGGGCTGCGAAGGTTCCCTGTCACCCCTTCTGGAGGGACCTCACTCAGTCTTGCTGCTGCTGCTGAAAACCGCCATCACTATGTGCACTGGGCAGAACGGTTTACCTGCTAACAGGCAGGCCCTCTCATTGTGACAGCACATTTCTCCATTTGTACTTTTTTTTTTTCATTCATGTTTGTGTACAGTGTCAACCAGATGACATCAGATTTTGGGGGAAAATGTGTAGCTGGAGGAGGCAGGTGGGCCTGAGCACCTGGGAGGGGACATACCTGGAGAGGTCACAGGTCACGTGGTAGTGACAGAAGATGAGTGGACATTGGCTGACGGTTTCACAGAAGTTATGAGTTGAACAGCACAGAGTCCCCACGAGACTTCCAGGGTCCTGACCAGCACTGTATCCAATAGGCCCACACTCAGGTGTACACAGACACCACCTGGGCACACCTGGGCACACCTGGACACACAAGTTCCCTCCTTCACAAAGTGCTGGACAGCCACTGGAAGCATGTTTTGCAAGCAGCTAACATAGCAATACCCTCTCTACCCACACACACAGACACACACACACACAAACACACCTCCCCACACACCATACCGCCCCCGACCCCGCCCCGCCGCCACACACACACACACACACACACACACACACACACACACACACACGGAGACACTGAGATTAGGGACAGCTGCTACTCAAAGACAGTTGGGAGTTTGGAGACTTTTTGCAACTGGAGAATTTTACTCAGGGTAGCACACCAGCACGGAACTTCAGGGAGGCCGCATAGACAGCCTGCCACGTGTAACCTGAGCCCAGGTGTGACCTCTGCGTCATGCCTGCTCCGGGCTCAAGGGCCCTTCCGTCGGAGGCAGGTTGTACTTTCATCCACCCTCAGCTCTTCCCTGACCCAGCCTGGGGTCTGGGGTCTGGAGCTGCTGCCAGCTCCACAGGACAATTGGGGAGGGGTCTGAAGAGACTGACTCTGGCCACTCTCTGCTCAAGGTCAGTGGCGTGAGGCAGCCTCTCATTCTCGCTGCTGAAGGTAAGGGATCCAGGTCATTCTCCTGTCATACACATCAATACAATGTCACCAAGAACATTTACATTTGTTCACAAAGGGATTTTACAAGTCCAGAAATCTACCTGTGTGTGTTTACGTGGAATGATTTTATAAGTAAGATGTTGAACAGATGGGAAGAGCAATTTCAGTCCATTTGTGCCCATGGAGTTGCTTATATCCCCTTAATGCTAATGTCCTTTGTTAGGTTGGGGAACAGGCTGTTTACTTACAAGGGTCTCTGTCATTTAATTGCTTTGTTTCAAAGTTGACACTTCCAGGATCAGTTGTCATATACTGAGTTCAGATGTCCTGTTTGACTATTCTCTACCCAAATCTAATTTGTAAGCCACTTTTCATCCATTTACTCAGTGAATTTGAAACAGAACCTATATGTTTACTTGTGGCTTCAAGCCGATTTTGACTTGTACACCAGACAGACTCTGAGCTAGTTTAATCTAGGAAATTGGAACATTAAATATATTCTTTATACATGGAAGTTTATGAAAAATATCCTGTACACCAACACAGACACACACAAGGTAGGTCAGGATGCTCTCCTTTTAAATCCAGATGCACAAGAAGGGTAGTTGTGTATGATGAGAAGGTTTTAGAACATTCGGATTAAGTTCCAGGCTTTCACTGAGTGAAGGTTAGGCTTCATTTTCACTGCAAGAGATCAGTTTGAATATGACCATAAACTCTGTGCTCACTAGATATACCTTTTTGCATGTGTTGTGTGTGCAGAGGTTGTGTATATACAGTTGTGTATATAGGAGTGTGTATATAGATACTGTACATGCAGATGTTGCATATGCAGGTGTGTACATAGGTGTTGTGTATATAGGTATTATGCAGGCAGGGGTTGTGTATGTACAGCACTCAGGCTTTCTATTGTTGTATTTGATTTTTAAAACTAGAATTTAAAATTTCTTCACCTCTAATATTAATTAACTTTAGTTGTTGAATATTTTTTACCTTGTGCAACAATTAGTATTTACTTTGGAGTGAGTGTGTATTATTTAGATATCTGAACAATGAAGATGTTGAATGTCTGAGTTGGTTGAATGATCTCTAAGTTTCTTCAACCATCCAATCAGATAATTGGAGGCTACTTAAGCAAAGGCTACTTAAGCACAGTTGTATGTAAGCATGTGTATACATAAATATATGTGTTTACCTACATGCAAATACATCCTCACAAATACACATTCATAGTCACACACTCACACACATTACGATGTTATGAGCTGGCTTCATGCTCAGCTTCCTTCATGCTCACCAGGGGCTTCCCTGGTGGCTCAGAGGTTAAAGCGCCTGCCTCCAATGTGGGAGACCTGGGTTCGATCCCTGGGTCGGGAAGATCCCCTGGAGAAGGAAATGGCAACCCACTCCAGTATTCTTGCCTGGAGAATCCCATGGATGGAGGAGCCTGGTAGGCTACAGTCCACGGGGTTGCAAACAGTCGGACACGACTGAGCGACTTCACCTCACCTCATGCTCAGCACCTCTGCGAAAACCAGAAGCACAGAGTTCCCCCTCCCCCTCCCCCTGCCCCGAGACTTCCGTCTTGCTCCATGTGGCAGCACTCACAGGCATTGCGGACATTCTCCCGATGTTTGCTCAGGAATCCCCGAGAGACAATGAGCCCCTGTTTCCCAGGGATCTGCATGTTTGCCTCCACAGCAGGGCGGTGGGTCCTCACCAAGAGCACCTGAAGGTTCTGGGTCCAGGTCTGGTTCCTCACTGTCCACCTCTTGGAAGGAGACTCTTGCCTCAGGGTCCCCCTTCCCTCATCCAGAAACAAAGAGGATCTTTACTTAATCTCTCAGGAAGGAAGGCATAGGATTGATTCTGTGGAGAAAGAGCCTCCGTGGTGGGGCAGGGGAGAACGGAACCCACCTCAGAATATCCGAGTTCACACCACCTTTAGCTAGAAATAGGGGTCTTTGCTGGGTGGGAAAGGACACAAGAGGCCGAGTGAAATAAAATCCACATCGGTTACATCATCAGATCAGTTGGAAACACTCACGACAAAATAATCAAGAAAAAGTATTCCAGGCATTATCTCATCAAGCCTAAGGGTCAGTCGGATTCTACGAGTCCTTCTCATCCAATACAGACTTTATGGTTTATATACTAGAGGTATCACGGTGACAAAGACGTAACATGAATTTTCTGGCCCTTATTGAGGTGGAGAAGATGTTTCTTGGAAGAGGACTTTGATGAACCCATGGTGTGTTTAGGTTTGGGAAACGTCTCTAAAGGTAAACAGAATATAACTTCTGTCTGTTTCTGGCAGAGTTGTGTCCCCACCACAGACATACACAGAGGGAGATCACATGGGGACACAGGGTGTAGCCTTAGGGGCGACCAGCCCTGCTGACGTCTGACTCCCATCTCCAGCTTCTAGGACTGAAAGAGAATAAATTTTTGCTGTGGTGTTTGCTATACAGCCCTAGCCAACTAATATACTGTCTATCTAGATTTTTTTGTACAGTTAACTTAGTCTAATAAGTACCCAAAACCCTCTCTATTCTAAATTTTGTCCTAAAAGTTCATTTATAGGTCACCTAAATATGACAAAGTTTTGCTAATCTCTGAGTGAATGTGTGTATATATATATGCACATATATATGTATGTGAAATATATAAAAAATATATATATCTTACAATCTACAGTTCAAATATTGTTCCATTTTATAAGGAAATGGAGTGGCAGAGAGGAATTTCTGGAATCGAACAGTATAGGTGCTCAATAAATATTAGTGACTAATTTTAGTTCTTATCGTCTAAGGGCCACATGGGCAGTGGGTTGAATGGCCTCAGCATGGCTGGTTTACACGTGATGAACCGAGACAATCTTGTTGAAAACTGAATACCAGGGTCTCAACTAGATGAATCTTTCACGGTTTGCCCTCCCTTGGGTTTTGCTAACCTTTTGAGTGAGGCTGACATTCTGTAAAATAGACACATCCAACCTTATGAACATTTATTCTATACTTTTCCTGGGATGTGGGTAAACTCAACATCCCCCTACTCCCGGACCAGGGGGCCCGGTGGTGTCACACACGGAGTGTTGCACGCCAAGTAACTGTTTTATTACGAATACTTACAAATGGGATGTAGCATTCAGTCCAGTATATGGGTTCAGTTTTAACAATGTGCATTTTTCACTGTCTTCCTGATGTTCAAGTTTGGAGACTTCCCTAAGCATCATTATAGATAAATACCAAGACCCACTGGAGCAGCCAGCGTCTTTGCAGCCAGACCAGGCAAGTCGTGCTCTGAAGAGTTTTATCTCCTGGCGTTGCACCCTGGTCGCCCACATAATTCATGTGTGTGAGATGGAGACAAAGATGGATGGATGGATGGATGGAGAGACAGACTGCCCCAAGGCCGTCTCAGGTGAGAGAGAAGAAAGACCAGAAAACGTGCCATCTGCACAGATACAAGGGACGAGTCCAGTGATTTGTCCTTCCCACAGGGTATCCTGTGTCCACAGCCCTGAGTGGACACAGTGGTGGGATGGCCTACCATGACCACTGGGATGAGCCCTGTGTCCTACTTTGTATCACCTCCTGGCAGAGAGATGCCAGCCATCCCGCAGGTGAGACGCTTGCTTTACTCACATGCTGGACTTCTGATCTGCATAGATGCGTACAAGTTCTGCCCTCAGCCACGAGGACAGAGTGGACCTCTGGGCAACGAGAAGCAGAGTAGAAGCTGAGCCTGGGGCAGTGCCTGGGCCTGTCTCCGAGGAGGCATTGGGGGCTGGCTGCAGTAGGATGGACTCAGGGACAGATGTGCATTCCCGAGGCGGGTGAGGGGGACACCCCAGAGCCCAGGCTGAAGGCACAGGGTGGAGAGGCCAAGAACTCCTCAGGGTCAAGGGTGTGTGGGCACCAGTGTCGCTAAGAGGCACCTTGGGCATTCTCTGACTCTGAGGGTGGCCCCTCATCCCATCTACACAAACACCCGAGCATGCAGACCTGTGGGGAGGGGTAGGGGGCTGGCTTGGCAAAGGGCAGCAGGGTGCTGCCCAGCTTCCTGAGGGAGTGGACTATCTCTTTAGCATGGACCACACGGCCATGTTGAGATGTGCTGCTTTCTGACTCAGAACATTTCCCAGAACTTCTGGACTGCTTAATCCCTGACATTTAGTGCAGTGCAGACACATAACGACGTCCCACGAATGTCTGTTGAATGAACACGCTCAACATTCCACACCAATGACTTGAAAATAAGTCAGTAGGTGCTCTTTATAAGTGAATTCGGCAACAACCATTGGTTGATGGTGTACAGTGAGAGAGCCTGTATGCTAATTTCTGGGAACACACCAAGTGTACCTGGCTCCCATCCTCCAAGGACCATCTTGCACACAGACCAACACCCACCAATCAAACAATTAGTGAAACAAGAAGGGGAGAAGCCATGTCCTTCCCAAGGGGTCATCACACCAGGTGACTGACGAAATTGCCAGTAACCCCTCACTCAGTTCCTCTTGTGGTTTGTAAACTGTAGCAGCTCATGCCATCGGCACCCAGTCTCTTTAGAAAAGCTTCCTTCTTACTATGTTCTGATTATTGCTTCAAGAAACTTTATTTCAAAAATGAAATCAACGTTCTCAGTGGATCTTAACTGAGCAGCTAATATGTTTTGACATTGCAGAGGGGATAAAAATGCTCAGACCTACAGAAGTTTGCATTTTAGTCATTTAATTTTTATATATGTAGTTTCACCTGAAATGATAAAAGAAATTCAATTTTGTAAAATATATGATAAAAATGGGCATTAAAATTCCCATAGGACCTAAAATTGTGTTGGGTCACAGAGTCTGTTTTCATTTCCTATGATTGTACATTTGTGTATCTATTCCCCAAATTCAGTATAAACTCAGAGACAAGGAGGACTCTGTCACTTTTTTTTCTTGTGCCTTTGCAGCTCCTAGGTCTTTGCCCAGTCCAGAGCAGGTGCCCGAGGTGTCACAACTGCGAGTGAATAAAGGCACTCACACAGGTCGAATCAAGCCCTGGTGTGAGTACACACACCATGTCTACGGCAAACTGCAAAGAGAGCAGAGCTGGGTCTCGTATCCCACACTTTCAATCAAGAGCCCCCTCTGTTGTGGAAGACACAGAAGATGAAGTGCAGGAAGGTGAGCTCTGACCAGAGCACAGGAAGAAAGAGTCCTGGAAGTTACTCTCTGTTTCTCCTTCCCCTCTCCTCCTGTCAACAGCCCCACGTACTGCCATGGTTTCTGTTTCTTGTATTTTATGACATAAGAGGATAGATTAATTTTTATTAGATGCAATAACAAAAAGGTATATTTTACTTGTTTATGAAATTATAAAATAAAAAGATGTTTTCCTCAATGCTAAACATCATGATCATAAACCAAGTTTATTTTTTCACTGTCTTTTAAGGAGTTCATCCTTTCAAGACTTTCTTCTACACTTGATTTTTAAAATGTTCCTCTACAAATGAGTATGTGTTAGACTTCTGCTATTCCAGACAGCTGATGGACAATCTTTTAATATTTCAATATTCATTATTTCAATAAATATTTACATATATCTTAAATCTTAAATCTGTCATCTGTATATATTGTTTGCATATATTAGTAGCCTACAGAAAGGATAATTTTTAATAACTTGAAATTTATTCATTATATACATACAAAAGCCCCCAATAAATTTAACTCCCCTAAAGGGTGATAACAATAAAATATGAACTGCACATTTTTTAGATCTAAAATGAGTAACTTTCTTATCCTAACTGCTTGGGGAGAGAAGATCCCCCCAATTTCCACCAGCCCTGAGCAGATCCCTGTCTCCAGTTCTGGGAAGGGCTGGCGCAGGCACACACGTGCTGCCCCCAAAGCCACCGTCAGGGGGACAGCATTTATTCTCTGTTCAGTATCCTTCAAGGATACTGGATTCCCTGTCCTACTGTGACAGAGCTTTTAAAAAGCTACTATTTATCCTCAGGATATATCAATGATTTTGATTTCAAATTTACTTCCTCAGAAAGGAAATTAGCAGCACAGACTCATCTGAATTAAAAAGAAAAATTCTCCTTGAATTGTATGTTTTGAATGAAAAAGTCACTTTGTTAGAATTCTGTGAGAATTCAGAAGGTCCTTTACAAAGTTTCATCCACAGTATGAATATTTAGAGTTGAAACACAAACAGAGCATCTTTACGTCTGTGGTTAAAGCGGGTCTTCCATGTTTTTACTCGGCTGAGGGATAGGAGAAGGTGTGATGCTTAATATCGTTTTGCGCAACACCCAGGTTAAAATAAAAATCTTTTAAAGTTGTACACGACAGGCAGTACCTGAGCTTGTGCACCTTCCATGGTCTGACGGGGACAGTGTTTCCTGTGAGGACACGGGCTCCGCAGCCGCCAGCCAAACGCAGAAGGAGCATCTGCTCTGGACAGGGACGAGCGGACACAGCCCGGCTTGTGGGGAGGAGGCCAGGGTCTGCTCTGCTGACGTGTCTGTCATGTTCATTATACTGGACTTTTCCAAGAGCAATTAAACTTTTAGGAAATATTGCATTAATTTTAAAGAGAGGCTATCTGTGTACTTCCAATGGACTTAGGCTGATAAAGTCATTTTAAAATCAATTATTGGTTTTCTAGGAGCATGCTGTGAGCTACTTTATCACGATTCCCAAGTCCTGCTTCTGAGAAATGGAGCCGCCCCACTTTCTATTTGATTTTAACACAGAGAGGATTTGACTTGGGCTCCAGTTTCAGAGAACTGGGTCCCCTCTGTCCTACTTTCATGCCATATTTGAGAAATCACGTAAGACATTGCACAGTGATGAGGCAGGTCTTCTATCAGCGGAAGGAAACAAGAATTAGAGATTGCATCTCAAATAAATGGAGCAGTAAAGATTAATTAAACCTGTGAAAGTCTGCAAAGCACATCCTGGCTGAGGCATTTAAAGGAACACTTTCTATTGTGTGCAACCCCCTGGAAGCCCTGAGCTAGCATTTGGGTGGCAGAGTCACGTCTGTAGAGCAGAGATTCCAGAAAGGAGGATTTGCTATTGCATTCTGAGAAATGTTCGTTGTTTGTTTATCATCCAAAAGGTGACACGGCCGCGGAAAGAAGCCTCAACCTCTTTGTGGGAGACCTCAGTGGGCGCTGGTATAAAGTGCTTGGTGGAAGGGATGGAACCAGATTGTAGCTGAAGGGAGCAGGTCATCACAGTGGAGGGGCTAGCTGTCCTTGCCCACTTTCAGCTTACACCCCAGCTTTCCTCCCCAGTCAGGGGAGCTGTGGATGGCAGCAGGCGTGCACATGAGCTGGAACATCCCCGCCTGAGCCCCTCGCTGGGCCTCTTCAGGCTGGGGCTGTTCTCTCTGCCTTCTCTGCACCGAGGCAGCCCCACGGAGCCTCCTCCAGGCCCATGATTTTAAGTGAAATTCGCTTTAAAAAAGCTCTTAAAATTGCATCTCTTAGGGATTCAAAGAAAATGATCCTAAAATCCTAAAGTCACCTGAACGTTTGTAGGTCTCTTCGGTCTTTAATGCTACTCTTTATCATTATAAATGTCCCATTTATTGGACACTATTTCTTAATCAAGCATAAAACGCACTCTTTAGTATGAATATAAAATTTATATTCCATGCTTGATGTTTTTTTGAGATTTAAAAATTTTTTGACATTAACTTGATAATTTTCATAATTTAAACAAGATGATAGTGAACTTGTGTGTGTCTATTTTATGACACAAAAGGGACACTGACTAGCCACTTTCTTACCAGAAACCAGATACTGGTTGCAGTCATTCTCCATCCATGAAATAATAAAATGAAATTATTTTCATACTTAAATTATTTCATACTTAATATCTGTAACTATAATAAAAGATGACTAAATATCCATGGTGTTTGGAGAGAACTTAGCCACTCAGATTAACTCTTTATTTTCAATTATTTATCATTCTTCAGAAAAAAAATTGGCTGTCTTTGCAAGCAGCCAAGTTTATTTTGGGGGAAATTATTGATAGCTTAAAAAGCAAACATTTCCACTTCTGGGTTGCTGTTTCTTTGATGGGATTCCTGGGAAAATGAATTCACTCACAAGCGTGTGGATGGACAGTCACGGCGCTCAGAGCTGCCTTTGCTGTGACTGTTGAAACAAGGTCAGGAAACCAGGCTACAGCCCCTGTCCCCCACTCTTTCTCAATAAAATAAACAAGGAAGCAAAATTTTAATCACCCAGGAGAGGTGTTTGGAACTGAGGTACAAACATACGCGAGTATAAGAGGCTAGGTTTTAAATCTCTCAGCTTGCCCTCCTCTTTCTGTTTCCTGATCCCACAGGCAGAGACCAAATTCACGAGTGGATCAAGAATTAAGCAAGATGTTTCCCCTCTTTTTGAAAGTAATGTTCTTTTCTTTGACAGTGATATGTTCTTAAGGGAATTATAATGCATTATTAGTGAGGAATAAACAATTCTCTTTGCATAATCCTGTATGTCACAGCATGTATTTCTGCATTTCAGTGCAGGAGAACCATTTAACTGAACAGACAGGGGTTAATTTGGCTTCACTGTTCACAGCGACTCGACAGCATGAGCGGCTCTTGGCCGCGCTCAGGCAGCGTGTGGCTGTGTGGTTCTTCCTTGTGATGTATACGCTTGGGGAAAGGCCAACACTCAGTAGTCTGAATATTTTGCGAAGGACCTTGTGCTTTCCATATTTCACTTGGGCATTCACCTTTCTTTCCTTTTTTTTTTTTTTCCAGTTTAGAAATGGCTAAAATAAGTACCTTTAAAATCTCACCTATTATATGAAAATTTATCCTTTTAGAAATCTTGTTTGCTAGTAATTAAGAGCTCCATTTACCGATGCGGCATTCAGAGATAATATTATTAAATGATGAAGATCCGCAGTAATATTTTTGGTTTTATGAGTTGTTCAAAACTGTCCACATTACAAAAACAGTGACTTTCATTTTCTAGCAGTTTGGAAAAAGAAGCAGGCAGACATAAAAAATGCTCAGGTGCTTCAGCTGTCTTCACTCTATGTGTATGTACATATATGCACACACACAACCACAAACATCTACAGTTTTAAAATTGAACACTGAATGCTTTCAGGGCAGAAGTTGTCTCTCCACGCCTCAAGAAAAGAAAGCTGCGGTTTCCTTATTCTGCATATCCTTATGTGACGCCCCTCTGGGGCAGCACTTCTCCAACAACCCAATCACCACTGTTTAGCGATGGATACATGAGCCTCATATTTTTATTCTAAATTCAAGTTCACTCATCATATCTAATGCCCTTGAAGCAATCTCAAATTACTGCTATTACACGGGTCACTAGAAACCAGAGGTACTAATACACATTTTAAAAAGAGAAAGGAAGAGAAAGCCCTTACACAATCAGAGGGCGAACAGTTCCGTCAGTTTAATTTCATCACTAAATCCAGCCCTTGATCCGCAGCTGCGGGCCAGCGAGGCTAGTGTGTGCAGGGATGCTTGGCTGCGATGCCGGAGGCAGGCAGTCCCACCAGGTAGGATGAGCCCACCGGCCTCTACCACCTTCATCTGTGGCCCATGTTTCTATTTCATTAACTTTTCATGGAATGCCATTTCACAACAAGCCTGCATCTGCCATCCACATGCTCTCCTTATCCTGCCCCTTTGGCCAACTTTACCCCGCATTTCACCAAGTTCATGACCGGCTGCTCCTGCCTCCTTCTGATTCATCAGCTTACTTACTTCTGCAGAGCTACTCCCCCCCCAATTTTCTAGAACTCTGTGTAAGGGATTTCCTTGGAATAATACGTGAAATTCAAGCATTAACTTAGCTTGCTGTCAAACGCCTCAGAAAAGACAGGTGGTGTGTTGATGCTGCATTTAGCTGGATCTCCTTACCAAGGATTGTTTCTACAGCATTTCAAATAGTTCCCCAAAGTTCCTCTTCTCTGTGTTAGTGACTAATGCACTTCACTTAAAACCCCGTCTTCCTATTTATCTCCTGGAACCAACTGAATTTATATTGGTTCTCAATCCATTTCCTAATATATTTGTATTTAAAGAGCAATCATTTTTTTTTTTTAATTTGCAGAGACTTCAATTGTTTTATACACTGTATGTATTCTTGGGTCAAATGTTAAAAATATTTTATTTACAAAATGCATTTCATGACAATACACAGTTTCTTTTTGGGAAACTACTCTCACCAAAGAAAGCTAACCAAGAGATCAAAAGAGAATATGTATACTATTTTAATAATTAAAAAATACACCTATTCAATTCCTCAGGCATATTTCCCTGGAGGTGTCCATGGTTCAGGGAGCTGATACATGTAAGTGACTTATTTTATATGCTATCCTGTTCTGATAGTACCGCCTTTTGTGTTTCCCGCTTGAGCTGATACTAATTTAAGAAACCTTCCACCTTTGCCTTTACTACTCAGGGTTAAAATATGCACCTTTTACAACCTTTTACAATATCCACAGCTTCAGTTCTTTTGTACCACGTGCAGGTGTGACTCTAAGACCAGTACGGACAGGCTGCGTGCAGACCTGCACACAGTCTCACCCGGGACTGGAAGGCCCAGGCACGGCCTCCAGGATTCTCCGCGAGGAACTGGCTAAGAGGGTGCTCCATGTTGGAGGTAGCAGGCAAGTCTCCTAAACTACATGTGCAGCCAGGATTTCCTGGAAGTCTCTGCATGAGACACAAGCAGAAGCTGATGGGGCTCATGCGTGACAGGGGAAGGAACCGTCCTTAACCACAGTGTGGGTGCACATGTTGCTGAGCAGGTGGCCGTACTGAACCACAGTGTGCAAGTGAGAGGGGAACACTGTCCTTTGCTCAGCTTTTCAAAAATCTGCCTTTCTTTTTTGCATAAAAAGTCAAAAATTGACATTTCTTGTTTGTACAGAAAATGTAAAAGATCCATAAACAATTTATAAGATAAAGTCCCAACTAAAAAATAACACACAAAGAAAAATGCAAAAATGGATGGCACTGGGTCCTAAAGAAATAACAGGAGGAACTGGGGGTGGGGAGGTTTGCTTAGTGTCTTTTTAAAAGTTTACCTGAGAGACAAATGCAGGTCATTTCTAGTTAATACCCGAAGTCATATTTTGCGACTTAGTTTTTTTTTTTTTTTAACTTTTTTGATATAGACTGTTTTCTGTGTGGTATCATGACTAAAAAATATCTCCTACAGGAAAAAAAAATTCATTTCCAAGGCTCTGGATCCTATGTAATATTAAATGGGAGTATCGTGTCAATTCCACACTTATACTATAGCTACAGAGCTTTTATTTCAGATCCTATAGATTATTCTGACAATAAAAAGCATAATAAAGAAATCTCAGGAAAGCCACGTCTAGAGAATGTGTATAGAAGCCGGTAGCGTTTTGCTTAACAGCTCCGGGAAACTAAAAGTTATGATGCAAACAAAATGATTCTTGTTTGTGAGAATAGGTGGAAATATGCTTATCACTGGCAAAAAATGTACATTTAAATTATTCATTTACACAGGAAAAGAACTCTTTCTGTGTGCTCATAATCACTGGCTTTAATAGAACCTTATCAAAATTCCTTAACAGCCACCCATACACACATGGGCTTTAAATTGTGACAGATACAGAGTTTTACTATTAGATAAGCTTAAAAGTTGAGACTATTCTATTCTATTTCTGCTGTTAAAACTCATGAATATTAGAACATAATTTAAATTCACCACTGTCCTGATAGAAGATGGGAAAAAAGCATCTGTAATAATTAGGAATTATATAGACTGATCTATTCTCAGGAAAATGCAAATAAAGAGCTCTGTAATTGTTGTTTTCTTTTCATTGACCACATACACCTACATTGCTAACTTTTCCCTAAGAAGTGAACACTTAGAGGTTTGATTTGACTCATCCACCATGATAAGCTGTTGGCAGATGACATAGGAAACTTCACCCCACAGATAAATTTGCGAGTAACCGGAATTAGTACACACATCTTGAATACCTTTTCCTACTTCATTTTTGGCTATAAAAATTAAGAGACTTGGCATATTAAAAATAAAGTGTATAAATATTTCACGTAAAATCTTATTTTGAATTGTCATAGTTTATAGCCAATGAAGTCCTCCTTCAGATTTCTTGCTTTCCTTTCTGAAAATGAATCCCTTCTAAGCTAACATGACTGCCTTTAAATTAAAGGTACAAAAAATGAATTTGGAGAAAGATATGAGTGTTCATCAGCTTCTATTTTCTTTCTATAGGTTTTGCTTTGTTGTAAAATATTGTTCCATACTTTTCCATTTTAATATTTAAAAATACTAAATAAAAATACTGGAACACATGAACACTTGAAGCATAAAAGGCAATGTTTCTTTTTCATTACTTTTAAAATTTATACTCAGTATTAAATTCTGTTTTTTTTTTTTTCCAATATCATTGTCACTTTCTGTTAGCGTTATTTTTGGAAGACATTGACCAGCTCTGTTTCGGAGTGAAATTTCCAGGGAACAAGTTGAGTAGCCAGCATTCTTTGCAGCAGCTCAAGAGTTAAACCAGAATTACAGAATCACTCCCCACACCAAAGCTCTGAAGCCCTCCTAGAAGCTGTCACCTAGCTCCCTGCCACCCTGACATGTAATCATAATGAATGGCTGTGTGCTCTTGGCATTTATTCCTTCAAACCGTCTGGTTAATTTCTACTACAGGAAGAAGTCGGGAAGGGCTGGGGACCGTTTGGAAGCAGTTAGGAGGAGATGGGGCAGAAACTTATCTTAGGCCTCGGCAAAGATGAAGATTCTTGGGGAAGGAGGTACATGTTCAACCACAACTAACTCCGCATCCTCCAGCAGAGAAACCGGGAAACCTGACACACGATGGTTGTGTCTTTCCCCCTGTTCTTTAGGGCTCTTTGGTCACTTAAAAAAAAAACCCAACACATTTCAGATAATAACTGAACTTTCTCCTGCAGGTTCATGACATAAGGGGCGGCTGACATAAGTTCCTCTCTGGGAAAGAGGCGGCCGCACCGAGGGCTCCGGCCACCTTCCAGGGACAGACACTGGCGGGACGGCGCCCAGGGCCGTCCTCCTGGCGGAGCAGCGGCCGGCTGCGCCCTGCCCCCGAGGGGACCCTGAGCTGCCCACCCGACGACTAACTTCGGGGGCTCGTTCGCCTTGCAATACCGGGGAGCCAGGCTCAAACCTGACACCAGGCACTTCCTCTCCCCTCCTGGTTCGCACGCAGCTTTCTTCATCTCTAACGAGCTGCGATGCTTGTTTCTCTTTTCATGCATTAATTTCTGCTAATTTCCCCCGGACGAACCCGGTTCTCGCTGCAGGTCCCGGTGTTTACAAAACAGCCGGCACAGCTCGGAATAGAAACTGTCACCCAGCGTGGGGAGGCGGTTGCCAGGGTTTTGCCCACTCCTGCCTCTAAGACAATTGGGATGGAGAGGCTGGCGCGAGGTCCGTCCCTCGTTCTTAGGGACGCTTAGGGCTTAGGCGAGCGTTTCCTTCGGCACCGGCGTCTGTGCGCGACGGTCAGCAGCCGTGCCGGAGGCCGCGGAGGGCACCACTTTCCGCGGGAGCCCCCGCTTGGTTGGCCACCCCCTCGGGTTTGCGGAAGCCTGGGCGTTCACGGAGTGACCTGAACTCTGGAGCGGGGCGCTCGGCGGGCCCCAGCCACGTCGCCCCAGCATCCCAAGGGAGGCCGCTAGAAGCGGGCAGGGCGCGCAGACAGAGGCGACGCGCGTCGCGGAGAGTGCGCGAGAGGCGGCGCGGAAGCAGGTCCTTACCTTTCCGCTTGGCCCGCCGCCTCCTCCTCCGCTTGGACTTGCATTTGAGTTGACCGCTCAGCCCTCCGGACGCTCTGCTGGTCCCCAGGACCGATGCCATGGCAGCGGCCGGCGAGTGGACCCGGGCAGGAGTCCTCTCCAACACTCTCAGCTTTCCGGCTCCGGCCGCGGCCGCCGGGGACGCTCCTGCGGATAGGGGCCGGCTCACTTTTCGGGGCTGCACGCTCGCACTCCTGGCGTCTCCTCTGGAGGCTCTCTGTCACCGTCTCCTTTGGCGGCTCTCTGTCACCTGCGTCCAGCCGGGCAGAGCCGGCGGTCTGAGCCCGCACCAAGCTCGCAGGCCGGGACCGCGGAGCGCCCGCCGCCCCAGCCGCCCCGAATCTGGGCTCCGCGCGCAGGCTCTACTTTGGCACCTCTGCTAGTTGTTGGGCACCAGCCACTTTGAAGCCGATCACGCAGGGAGCCTGTCTATTTGCTGCTGCGAAGTCTAATTAGATCCAATCACGGCCGTCCGCCGGCTCTGACATCAGCGCTGCCAGCCCGTGCGCCCCTGTCAGCAAACTCAGCTCCGGTTTGGACCGCGGAGCTGCCCTGGGCGCTGGAAAGGGAAGGGGCCAGCCCGGGAGGGAGGGGCGCGGGCCGAGCCGGCCTCCCCGCGAGAAGCCCTAGGGGGCAGCGGACTGAGGAGTCCGCCCAGCCCTGCTCCCGCCCGGCCGCACGGACAGGGCACCCGGCTCCCGCGCTCTCAGGCGCAGGGACCCCGCCTCTCACCAGTTTCTAACTAGTTAATCCATCGCACACCGGGGTGTCAAGGGGGAAATCTCTCTCTAAGAAATACCGAGCCCTCGCTTCCTCGGCCAGGGGCTAAGATTCGCAGTTCCCCGGGAGACAGCCTCTTAGGGGGATTCATTTTTCAGAACCCGCATGTTTGTCTGTTTGGTTTTCTCCTTCACATCCCTTGGCTGTTCCGTCTGCAAGGAAGAAATGCTGCATAAAGACGCGGGGGTTCGGTCGGAGCCTGATTTTTAAGGCAGGGATGTCAGTAGGTTGCTCTATTTAGGGAACAATGAAATGAAAGGCAGAGAGGGCTTTTATCTGATAGTTTTATCACCAAATGTAACATTCGGATGAAAGAAAGTAATATTTGCCAGGAGGAAGATTGCAAATTGAACCAGGTTTGAACAATTTTTCTCAGGGTTATCCTGTGTTTTTCAAGACCATACTTATGGAACGTTAAAAATCTAACATAAAATTTAAGAAGGAAAATAATCCAGCCATCTTCATTGCATTTTGCATTTAAATCACATAGGCTGTTAATTATAACAGTAATGGTTTGGAAAAAAAAATCCACTCTAAAAGTCATTAGCGTTAACAGGATGATGCAAAAATGGCACACAAATATTTCTATTTCCTACTTTATATACACCCTTTTCAAGCTCTTCATGGACTTAGAAATTTCCAGATAATTTTTTTTATATGAGAAAAAAGTACTCCCTCTAGGGAACATTGGAAGCAATTGGGAAGTTTGGATGTGCTGTTATGCCGGGCGGGGTGGGGGGGGGGGNNGCGGGGTGGGGGGGGGGGTGTCTTGGCTCAGCTCTCACTGACTGAGGGGAGAGGAGGGTGTCTGCATCCAAGGCTAGCCCCGCTGCTCTGCCTCTGCTGAGTGGTCTAGACTAGCCTCAGTCTGCTCATCTGTGTAGTGGGGGTCACCACCTTTACTCCTGCTTGAGAATCAGTACAACAGCGACTGGCTACACTGATCACTTTGTGATTATCTGGTAAATCAGTGGGTAAAATTTTTTGAGAGAATGAGCACACATTCTTCCAGTTAGCCTCAGAAAGGAGGGGCTTGTGTATTTCCCGCTTAGGTGTTTAAGTGTCTGGCTCATTTCAGGCTGAATAACGCCGTCACTCCAGGGTCCCTCTATGTGCCGGGTTCAACCATTTCCTGCTACCAACCTCACAGCCCACCTCTGCTGCTCTTTCTCATGAATCCTGGAGAAGTGCATCGCCCACCCACGTACTCTCTATAGCATGAGAGATATTTGAAAGCGTCAACTGTGTCTGGAAATGCAGCTGTAGGACTCCCCCTGTGGAAACTCAGAGTCAGTACCAACCCATACTTGCCCTGTGTAGCCTTTTGCAAAACACTAGTCCTCGAGTCCAGAAGCCAAGGGGAGATGCCTTGGGGAGAAATTCGAGCAAATGTGCCTTCCAGCCTGGTTGCATTTACCAAGCCCCCCCCTCACCTCCCGTCATCAAAGATTCTTTCTGTGAGGCATGGGTGCCCTGGCCCCCTGGTTGGAGAGTGGATGTGTTCACCGGGGACTACAGCTTCCAACCCAAGAGGTGGGGTGGTCAAGGCCACACACTCAAAACCCGGGTTTCAGCACTTAGTTTATATCCTGATTCGAAAGCTGGTCAAGATCAAAATCTTGGCTGATTTTTACCCTTCTGAAAGTTCTGGGGTATAATTTATGCAGACATTATTCTGCATAGACAGGGGCTAGTCTCTGTTTTCGTTTACTTGCATAAGGTCATGCCTCTTTGGGAAGGCAGGACAAGCTCAGGCCAGCAGCTCAGGGAATCTGCGTCTCCGGGGATGGAGGAGGCTTCTGAACCAGAGCTCGGCATCATACGCTCTGACATAGGACGCCTTAGACAAGGCTCCCTGCCTCCTGTCTGTTTCCAGTCACTTCAGCACAGCTTAGCAGCTGGCGTTGCTGCACAGCTGTGAAAACACAGAGGCTAGAAACACAGAGGCTGGAAATACAGACTGGAAACACAAATGCTGGAAACACAGACGCTGGAAACACAGATGCTGGAAGAGCTGCAGGTGCCCACGCCTCCCCTGGTCCATCAGGAGGTTCCGCTGGCCCGTCTTCAGGCGGTCTGAGCCAGAACCAGGAGCTAGGAGTGGGGGTCCCGGCAGGTGGGGGGCTGCCTGGAGAGTCAGGTGTGGCTTCCGCATAGCCGTCAAGTGGAAGCTGGACAAGGACAGAGGGGCTGGGCAGGCCTGGAGGAGGGCAGGTCTTCACACTGAGGAAGGCCTGGCCTCAGTACAGGCAGGACAGGGCACCCGGGGTGTTCCCTGCACCCCAGGATCACCATTGCGAGTCTCCTCAGGACTGTAGGTGTGCAGTGCTTCTGGGTGGTGGTCTGGTCTGCTCCTCCTGAGGCCCTCAGAGCTGCGGGGGACCTGGGCCAGGTCTGTGGTTCGAGCATTCCTGGAGCCGGCCTAGACCGGATGTGCCACTTGTCCCAGGCATGTTACTGAGTTCACACTGACTCTGGTGTGATTCTCATAGAATCTTCCTTTTACTCTTGAGGAAGCTGAGGCTCAGAGGACTTAGGAAATATGCTGAAGTCATCGTGGTTAGAAAGGGGCTCCCGGGGGAATGGTTCCAATGTAGTTTTTACCATATTGCTCTGCTTGCTTTCATTCTGGAGTTGGAGATTCAGTAGCTTTTGTGAACTTCTGTAAGCCATCTTGGGGGACCTTGTTGTCCTCGCATCCCCCGAGGTCAGGGACCTTGTTGTCCTCGCATCCTCTGAGGTCAGGGAGGCTCAGGGTGCAGTGGAGGCAGAGCTGGCCGGCTAGAATGTTCCAGAACAGGTCTGTTTCTGCAGGTGAAAAGCCTGAGGGTGGCACATTCACACCAGTAAGTCCTCCTGCCCCTCCACCCACTGTGCACCCCTTTAGGCTCCTGGACTCAGCACCTGTGGCTGAGACCAACGCGTGGCTTCTCTCCTTACTTGATCACAACATCTGCACTTCCAGTTAAAAGTGCAGTTAACTTGTTTCTCACAGGTTTCCCCAAGCAAGTAACTCCCACAGAAATGAACAGGACTTTTGTAGAATCCAGAGTTTAGGTCAGCTCCCCTTGCCTCCCCCGACAAGTTCCACCAGGTGGAAAAAAGCAGCACAGAGTGTTCCCTGGACATATTTATGCCTGCTGACTCATGACCTCATCACAGACTGCACTAAATTATTACTTTTCACAAACAGAGAAATAGCACAAGAGGGCCTTTTCACTCTTTCATCTTCAGCCATTGTTCTTCAAATTAAATAACTCACATCAAGGAAACTGGGCCTGAGGCCTGGAAGTGGAGGAGTCATGGGGATGACCTGTGCTGTGACCCGCGCCACACTCCTTGTTCTTGTCCAAGGGTGGGAGCAGGGCGGCCAGCAGGGGAGGGCGCGAGGGGTCCAGCCTGGAGGAGGGCTCTGAGTGCGAGGCTGCCCTGGGCACGATGCTGCACCTACAGCCAGCTCTCCCTCTGTCCCTGCTCTCTCTCCCAGGCACGCCTGCAGTTTGGGAGAACACCAAATGCATCCTTACCAATTTCAAAGCAGATCTGCAAAAGATCTGCTTTTTCCAAGTTCCATGTTCTGTGATTGCTGATTATTTCTATGTGAGCTCTGGGGACAAATAATTTTGGCTGAGTTTTCTTTCTTGGTCGATATCACAAATTTTAATTTACCAAAGTCTGTCTTCCAGCTGAAACTTATTTGAGTTCTGTATTGATGTTTAAAGGAACATTACTCAGAAAATGCTGGTAAAGAGAAGGAAAGACCCTGAATTTGCTACCATCAGGCCAGATTCATGTTCTACTTCTCTGTGCGCTGTGCTCACTCCTGGGAAAGGCAATGAACCCTCCCGAGCCTCATCTGTAAAATGAGGAGAAAGACACCGCAGAGCTGCTGGGAACACTGGATTAGGAACAAGCAAGCTGAGTGCTTTGTAAAGGGATCCTGTTGCCTTACTGTCGACTCTCAACACACAGTGCCCTGATTTTAACCATAGACTTCCCAAGATGAGGACAATTGTCAAGTCAAAGTCTCCATGATGAAAGCGCTCCTCCAGGCTTCCCTGGTGGCTCAGTGGTGGAGAATCCGCCCGCCGATGCAAGAGACACGGGTTCAGTTCCTGGTCTGAGGAGATCCCACATGCTGTGGAGCAACTAATAGTCCCACAACTATTGCGCCTGTGCTCTGGAGCCCAGGGGCTGAAACTACTGAGCCTACGAACCACAAACTGCGAGCTCTGTGACAAGAGAAACTACTGCAAGGAGAAGCCTGAGCACTGCAGTGAAGACCCAGGCAAAAATAAATACATAAAAATGAAAAGGGGAGCCTTGAGAAGATGGTCTGCCACTGCGTGGGTCCCACGGGCACCCCAGGCCTCGTCTAAGATGATCTTGACTCGTTGAACCTGCCTCCGGGCTAATTGTAGCACTGATTCCATTCCTTCCTAGCGTGCAGGCTGCCAGCCGTGGGACAACGTCCACATCAGTGTTTTATGATCTCTGTGACCTTTGGAATAAAGTATGGTATCCTACCACTAAGTGTTTGTGCAGGATAAGAGAAATGACGACTTGAAATAATCCTCTTCGACATTACAGATAGGTTCAATAACTGACATTTACACTTAAAATGCCCTTAGTTGCTAGTTTCAAAAATGTGAAACCTTAGTATTTTATTGAATCATAAAGAATTACTACTATTTAAAGCTTCCTTAATGCACACCTTATCCTAGATTTTCCTTTGTGTCTTAAACTGATACAGTTCAAAGAGTTAATTTTTTAATGTTCCAAATCTTGTCTTGGAACCAGTGATTTTCAAAACGAGCACTGTCATATCCCCAGAGAGCTGTGTGATGGCATGAAGAAAGGAAGAAAGCGAAAGCACAGATGGAATTAATGGTTTGGGGTGTTAATCAACGTAATGAATTGAAAGGAAGGGATGGGAACTTGTCAGGAATACATTTCTGGTATTTGGACTCGGGTGGGCTGATGCTGTGGCTTCATTTCAATTCTCTGTGCCTGCATGCTCAATCAGTCATGTCTGACTCTTTGCGACCCCATGGACTGTAACCCACCAGGCTTCTCTGTCCATGAATGCTGGGAGAGTTGCCATTTCCTTCTCCAGGGGATCTTCCCAACCCAGTGACTGAACTTGTGTCTCCTGTATTGCCAGAAAAATTCTTGACCACTGAGTCACCTGGGAAGCCTGTTTAAATTCTCTACCCAAGGTTTAAAGTCTAAACACTGTATTTCCGTCTTTGGCTTCCTGGATTCATCCCTCACCTGGGATCGAGGCTGTGTGTATATTGTGAAACATCAATTTGCTCTTTCCCTTGCCTCTGCCCAGAAATAGAGCAGAGAAAGAAAGGGACACCAAGTTAACCCCCAGGGTTTTTGATCACTTATGGAAGTAATTTTTAAAAACTTGCCTTATAATTCCCTGCTTTTGGTCAAGGCAGGAGAGAAAGAGTTGGGAAAACACTAGAAGGAAGACCCAGTAGGTTCTTTACCGAGTTCAGCATAGGGGAGACAGATGGCTCTGGGTGGCTGTTTCCTGGGACAGTGGCACCTCTGCCCCGGCTCCAGGGAAGGTCATCAGGACCCTCAGCCAAGGTCCCTCCTCCCGACTGCCCGCCTGAGCCTACATATGAGTAACGTCGGCAGGGGAGGGAGTCACCGCGAGCAAAAAGCACTCACTCTGATCCCATCACAGAGCAGAGGTGGTCCTCGTGAAAGGGACTTAGGCATACCAGCAGGAGCGTAGTCTGGTGGAGGAGATCTGAGCACACAGCTCATGACAAAGCTGATGCCCTCCGACAGCCAGCTCTGCTGTCACCTGTCAATGCAAGATATGTGTTTGCAGGTCATATGGCTACATTCCACAAATCACAGTGCTATTCTTTTATTAATTAAAACCTTGGGCCCAGTAGAACAGCCCTTGCTCTTAGGACTCTCATGTGTTGGCAAATCACTCCTCTGCACCCACTTCCACAGAGAACAGCAGCCCCTGCCCCTCAGAAATGAGAAGCATGAAGAATAGAAGACGGTGAGGACTTGCCTGCGAGCGCGCCTGCAGAGACCGTCGGCCGAGAGCATGGACAACTGACACCTTCCCGGGTCCCTCTTGGTTGAGGGTGAAAGAGAGAAAGCTTATCAAAACCGTCTTCACAGAAAGCTGTTCTTTGCAGCCTAGCCCTGGAAGACTGGAGTCCTCATGCTGGCCTCACCTGTCCAGTTTCCTGGATGTCTTGGGGCTGCCCCATCCAGGAGCTATTCCCACGCTTTCTCCTTCACATTCCCAGTGCCCAGCCAAGTTAGTAAAAAGCAGTCTCGCCTCTGTACCCACCCCACACTATCCCCCCCCCACCCAGCCAGGGACGTTCCTGGAGGGGCAGTCTGTGCTGTGATCAGTGTCCCCCGGAGCCCACTACTCTGGACAAAGGAAGCACTATGGAGAAAATGAGAGGAACCAAGGTTTGTGAAAAGTTGTTGGGATGGTGGAAAGTTGTGTGCAAGTGGAGATGTGCTGTTACTGACACGAGCCAGTATTGTCTCACAAAACTCCTCCTCACTGGTCCATGGACCCCCAGGATTGGACGGTGGTGGGCACAGTGTCCAGAGCACCATCAGCAGAGCCCGCCTGACTCCCTTCCTGCTGGGCCATGAGCTTCCCTCTTGCCCCTGCAGGAGGCTAAGCCCACCAGCACCTACCTCTGCAGCTGTTCTGAGGTTGAGCTAGCCCACCCTGTGAGCACACTGCAGCCCAGCGCCTGGTACACCGGGGGATGGCGGTGGGAGTTCAGGGCACTCCTGGCCATGTGCTGGTGTCAGTGCTGGAGAGCCGTCTTCACACCAGGTGTGCAACCCTGGGAAGCGGGGCTGCGTTCTTCCTTCCACCTTCCAGGCTCTACCCTTCAGCGCATAGCACAGCAGGTGAGCGGAGAACTGGAGCAAGGAGCAGTTTTGGGGGAGCACGCTTACTTCATTACCTCCTCGTGTCTGCTTCTCTTATAGGGTCCTTCTCTCTACCACAACACATCCCTAAAAGATATTCTGTAGAAGGAATGGGAGATGGAAAGTGAGAAGGATTGCAGCCTGTGAGGAAGATGGGGGCAGGAAGGAGACAGTGCAGGTGCATCCCAGGAGAAACACATGAATATGGCGGGCAAAGTCAAGCCAGCTCCCCTAAGACGGCGCACCTGAACCGTTTAGCAGGTAGAGGCAGAACCTGGGCAGGGGCTGGTTTTCCAAGCCAAGCAGACCTAAGTTCATATCTTACTTGAGTCAGTCTGGCCATGGGAATCTGGGCAAATCACGTGAAGTCTACGAGCCTCAGTTTCCTCACCTGAAAAACAGAGCCATGAATTCTGCTTTTCTGGCTTTGTGGAGAAGGCAATGGCACCCCACTCCAGTACTCTTGCCTGGAAAATCCCTTGGATGGAGTCTGGTAGGCTGCAGTCCATGGGATCGCTAAGTTGGACATGACTGAGCAACTTCACTTTCACTTTTCACTTTCATGCATTGCAGAAGGAAATGGCAACCCACTCCAGTGTTCTTGCTGGAGAATCCCAGGGACGGGGGAGCCTGTAGGGCTGCCGTCTATGGGGTCACACCGAGTCGAACACGACTGAAGCCACTTAGCAGTAGCAGCAGCAGGTGAGTAGTTTAAACAGTGTTACACATGCTCACTGTGACTACTTTTGGGATCTTTGTAGGTTACACAGAAGCAGGGCACTGCTACTCACAGCCACGTTTCTTTTCTTGTAATGCTGATGATTCATGGCAAACAGGGCGTTCAACATTGCCTGCTTCCAAGCTTTGGTGAAATTCTGTCATTCTGAGTGGTGTCCAGTCCTAAGGGTACCTTGGCATTTGCTTCCCAAGAATGACACGGAGCTGTTTTGGGTCCTGGTTGTTTCTGTCCGACACTTGTGATGGTCCTTACCAGCCAGCTGCCAGCCCATCAGACAGAGACAGGATTTTCTCAGGACCTTGGAGAGCGATCTCTGTAAATTGCAGTTTGAGTGCAATCAATAGATGTGACAAACAGCTGATGCTGGCCCTGGGGACATAGTGAAGGTGTGACTGTGTAAACGCACAGATAACAATGCGGGGAGATTACAGGGCAGGGCGCACTGAATAAGTGGGGTGCAAAATGAGCTGCCGCGCTGGGGTCAGGCCTCCTGCCGCGTGTCTGTTCCCCTGTCCCTGGTAATTGTTAGTGGCAGTGGAGCCCACAGAGCCACGCGGGAGGAACTCAGCCCCATTTGTTCTGCATCTCAATGCAGTGCGGGCTGCTGATCCATCCTGTCAGTGACCACCTCCCAGTGGACAAGACACAAGCGAAAATATCAAGCCTCCTTGGCTGGAGTCAAGAGGCCCATCATTAAAGCAATAATGAATTCCAGGCTCTCCTGTAAGGGGCTGAATCGGAAAATCACTTTGGGCTATTATTCAAGTGTTTGCAATTTCTTCCATATCCAGGAAACAGCTTGTGATAAAGGAAGGGAAGTATGCTAATATGGTATTTCTTTTAAAAAGGGAAAATTTGAGAGATGCAATTTGAAAAAATTAATCTTACATCTATAACCTATATTACAATGGTATTTCAATAATTTTAGTATTGAATTTTAATAATTTTGAAATGTGAGTTTTTGACTTCTATGATTTGTGACTATATTTTTATTTCCTTAAAACTATTTTTAAAAAAAATTATAGTAAAATACTACTAGATGTGCCATAATTGCACTTTTTCAAGGGACTAACAATTTCATGACTGAAATGATCATTTATGTCTCTGAAAACTGTTGTATTGATAAATATGTTGATTTTTAGATTCTTTAAATCTTTAAATACAATGGAAAAATAAAATCATTTTATAATTGAGTCATGAGAGTAATATGTGTATTAAATATTGAGAACACCAAAATAAATTGGTGTGGCTACTGAATGGGAGAAAATATTGGCAAATGATATGACTGCAAAAGGATTAATTCTTAAGAGGTATAAACAGCTCATACAGTCAGTATAAAAAAGCAAACAACTCAATTTAAAAGTGGGCAGAAGACCTGAATAGACATTTTTGCAAAGAAGACCTACAGATGGCCAAGACACATGAAAAGATGTTCCACATCCCTAATAATTAGAGAAACACAAATCAAAACCATGATGAGGTATCACCTCACACCAGGCAGAGTGACCATCATCCAAAATAAGGACTAGAACATGCTGGCGAGGATGCAGAGAAAGGCAACCCATATTCACTGCTGTGGGAATGCAAACTGATGCGGCCAGTATGGGAAACTGGGGAGACTCCTCAAAAGACTGAAAATAGAACTACCACATGAGCCAGCAATCCCACTCCTGGGTGTATATCTGAAGGAAATGAAAACACTAATTTGAAAAGACACACAGACTCCAGTGTTCATAGCAGCATTATTTACATTAGCCAAGATATAGAAGCAACCCGAGTGCCCATCAACAGATGGATGGATAAAGAAGATGTGGTACATATAGGCAGTGGAACAGGCATAAAAAAGAATGAAATATTGCCATTTGCCACAACATGGATGGACTTGGAGGGTATTATGCTTAGTGAAATAAATCAGAAGACAAATATTCTATGTTATCACTTATATGTGGAATCTAAAAAACAAACAAATACATGTAACAAAACAGAAGATGTGCAGATATAGAGGACACACTAGTGGGGAGGGGGCAGGGGGAGGGGAAAGATAGGGATGGGGACTAAGAGGTACAGACTACTATGTATAAAACAGATAAGCAACCAGGATATATTCTATAGCACAAGAAATAGAGCTGTCATGCTGTAATAACTTTAAGTGGAGTATAACTATAAAAATATTGAATCACTATGTTATACACCTGAAGACAATATAATACTGTAAGTCAACTTGCTTTAAAGATGTTTTTAAATAAATGGGAGAGGTCCATACACTCAAGTCAGTCTCATTCTCATGATATGTAAATGCAACAGCAACTGGAGATCAAACACAAGCTTCTCACCTCAGAAAGTGGGCTCCCTTAGCTCCCGAAGAGGGGTAACCACCACTGCAGGCGTCTCAGCACGTGCGACTCGCGAGGGTATAATCCCCCTCATTCCCGTCCTATTTCAATGGCCATGATGCTCGATTCACACATTCAGCTGTGTGTCTCTTGTGGTTAGCAGCCTTGTGCACAGTGGTCACGACTGCCATGATATTTACACCTCCTGTGGAGGAGCACCTGTTTTTCCCGCCAACCACTCTGCAAGGATATGCTCTCCACAAGGCCTCTGTGCTGGCCCGATTGCTCGGAAGGCATTTTCTGATTCATCCACAAGAATAAATATAGGTAAAGAGTCCCTGGGGATGGGAGATAATGCTTGGGAAAGGGGAACAGGCTCATGGCCTCGCGTCAACACTATTCACCTTGGGCAAAATTTTAAAGGAGAGTCAGAGCTAAATTTTTAAGTAAATTTTGCTCCTCTCTCTTTTGTCCAAATAACTTGATCTTCCTCATTGTAACGTTCCGTGGACTTTATAGAAAGTTAGAACCAAAGGAGACCTTAAATGACTGGCCTGAGCAAGGCATTTCAAAGTTCTTTTAGCCCAGGGTGCTGCTATTCAGGCAGGAGTGTGGAAGCCAGTGTATGGGGTCCCTGAGAAGGGGCTGTCTGTGGAGGGTACACCCCCACTCTCCGAGAGCCCTCAGGGGCACAACCACTTCCCATGTCTGTGAGGAGCTGTGTGAATGTCATTTCTCAGCTCCACCCTCTTCATCTCCCAACTGGGGAACTGGAGGCTTTAACATCGATTAAATGAGCCCAGGGATCTCCTAGGGAGGCCATCCAAGAGAATGCACCCAACCGTCTTGTTTCTAAAATCTTCGTCTATTTTTCTATCACAATTAAACTGAAACTTCCTTTATGAAGCTTCACTTCATGCCCTTGTGACCTGGGTGCCACATTCCAGCAGACATGCAGCTGAATTTGTTAATCACCTGGGACCTCAGCCCCTCTGCCCACGAGAGACAGGAAGTGACAAGTGACCTTTGTTTTAAAATCCCTTTATCTTCAGAAGTGAGGTTTCAGTTTGAATTCCTGATCATCAAGCAAAAGAATATTGATTTTCTATTTGGATGATAAGATTTCCAGTTTCCTGCAGGACATGTGAAGAAAGTCATCACTTTCATCTTTATTATAAGAAGAAAGCTGAACCTACCAAAGATCAACAACTCTTCTCAGATGCATCAGAGAAGTGAGGTCATGGGGAAACTGGAGGGACAGACAAGCAGACACAGAACACCATAATTAACAGGAGCAGAAATGCACACATGAGGAGAGCCACCTTGGGAGGTCAGACCCATAGCTGACGAGCTGCTGGAGGCCCAGTGTGGACGAGTCTGAGAGTTAAGAACTCCAGGGGCACCCAGTCACAGAGAGTCCCACACTTCTTGAGAGTTTTACCTCCTGGAGCCCTACCAGGTTCTGATAGTGGGTGTTGGAGAGAAGTCCCCAGAGGCTTCCAGCAGGAGGAGGGGAAAGGAGCCATTGTGAAACGGGACAGAGCACTCTGGCCTCTTAACAAGACCTGCCTCAGGGGAAGCCACTTACCCTGGACCTGCGCTCTTGGTGTTATCAGAGCCTAAATGACCAGTGGGACAGGAAAACTGAACTCCAGTCCACGCCAGCCATCCCGTCCCACCTAAGAGGGGGCAGAAAAACAAACTGAGAAGCTCAGTGAGGGTCATAGCCCAGGGCACAGCCTCCCTAGCAGACCTTCGTCCTCAGGCTCAGAACACGTCTGCCTCCCCTGCTCCATCACCACCACGTTAACAGGGCTCCCATGTGACAGTGGGGCACGTGCTTGAAAGAGACTTCATCGAAGCAGAGGAGGAAACCCAGAGAAGAGGCGACAAAACCAGGGCACCCAGAGGAACCCTAGCCTCTGACACCTGGAGTTACAGCAGACAGTGAACACGGCCTAACTCCTAGCTGCACAGACACAAATCCTCACACTGAAAGTCTATTTGCCTCATTTCCTTCTACTTGGTACCTCATGGGCAGCATTAAACAACAAAGTAATACTAGGCACGCACAAAAGACAATAAAACAGAACCGCCCCTCCCAACCATGGGTTGAAGAGATAGAACAAGCATCAGAACAAGACTCAGATTTGGCAGATGGGACTGTCAGATGGAGAACTGTGATTAACCTTCTAAAGGCTGTAATGAAGAACATGGGTGACATTCAGGAACAGCTGAGTCATGTCAGCAGAGAGATGGAAACTCTAAGGAAGAACCGGAAGGAAAGGCTAGGAAAGCTGTAACTTCAATGAGAATCACCTCTGATGAGCCTTCAGTAGATTGGGTGTGGTGAGGAAAGAATCAGTGAGCTTGAAGAAATGTTAAGGGAAACTTGCAAAACTAAAATACAGAGAGAGAGAGAGAAAAGGAAGAATTACACAATAGGATATCCAAGAACTACTGGACAGTTATAAAAGGTATAAGAAGAATACTGGAAGGAGGAAATAAATAGAAGAAATAGCTGTAACAATATCACCAAAATTTTCCACAGTTAATGGCAGACACTACACCACAGATCTAGGAATCTCAGAGAATACCAGTTAGGATAAATATAAAAATATCTACAACCAGGCTCATATTTAAACTGCAGAAAATCAAAGACAAAGTTTCAGAAGAAGCTGAGAAAAAAAGCCTTATGTACAGAGGCACAAAGGCATGAATTACATTCGACTTCTTTTCAGAAACCATGTGAACAAGAGAATGAAGTGATAAAATGTAGAAAGAAAAAAAAAAACCCACCAACCCAGAATGTATAGGAGAAGCTGGGAGTGATTATATAAGAACTCTCAGTAAATTTTTTCTGTAAATATAAAACTGCTCTAAAATATAAATCAATTAATTACAATCATATAAAAAGCTAAAAAACTCCCCCTCTCACTCAGATGATTTGATAAATGTATATTCAAGTACCATGACCATTCCTGTTTTGGAGATACTGAAAAGAAGGTAAAATATGTGAGTAAATCACATGGGATTAAAAATTAGGACATCTTTTTTAAAAAATATAAATTTATTTATTTTAATTGGAGGCTTTTTACTTTACAATATTGTATTGGTTTTGCCATACATCAACATGAATCCGCCACTGGTGTACACGTGTTCCCTATTTTTCAACACATGCCAATGTTATATGACAAGGGACATACTTTTTTAAGTTCCCTTTAGAAAGAGAGTCATTCTTAAGATGAGGCCAATTATTTTATGATACTGGACATTGAGTCCTCTTGAAAATGAAAATAGTTCTAATGAGGCACATATTTAAAAATATTCGATGATACCAATTATCTTGTCTCCTGGTGGGTGACACTAGCCACCCAGGTGTAGCATCTCTGTAGAACCCTAAAGGAGTGAAGTTTAATAGGTATTCTAACCACAAGAGCCTTCAATCGGACACAATAATTTTCAGTTCTTAACAACTGGAAACCACAGAAAATGGCAAACAAGAAAAAAATTGTACTAGAAATTTATAAAAATTCGAAACATGTTTTAGAAAAGTTCCTGAGGCCACTACATTGTGAGATCCATGTTTACACAATGACTCTTAACCTTGGTTACTTACTACAGTGTTAAATATAAAGCAGATCTCAAAGTCTCCACGCAAGACGGGAATTGGATTTCTAAAGGTAGAGTCAAGTGTTAGCATCTTTAGGTCTCCACAGGTGTGTGAATGTCCAGTCAAGTTTGAGGACCCCACCCCGCACCACGTGCAGTCACCATCGTAGTCAATCTTGTTCACTAATACGCATTTAGTGTATCATAAGGAACAGACACTCTCTTAATCACTGGATGGGCATCCCGCATTGCAGGCAGATTCTTTGTCATCTGAGCCACCAGGGAAGCCCAATCACTGCATACTCTGTATGAACATGACCTTACTCATCTTTAATGTTAAGGCATATTCTGTAATGAAGGCAAGTGGTAATGTTTATAGAATGTATATCAAGTGGAAGGTGAGCTCAGAAGAAAATCCTTTAGCGCACACTTCTCTTTACCACTAGACATGAAGTATTTGTGTGAGGGGAGCAGCTTACATTGCTGATATGAAAGAGGAAAACCGTGTCTACTTTAATTGTCTACTACAGGAGATCCTGAGGACAGATGGGGTCACTGGGTCACCCCTGGGACACACGGTTAAGAGAAATGCGTTGGCCTGAGCAGGTCAGTTAACCCCCATCCACTCAGCTGTGCTTAGAAATGTATCGGAGCCTCTTTCTTAAGGGAAGTTTCAGGATGTGACAGCTGCAATCCCTCTCGACATGACATCCCAGAGGACCAGGAGAAGAGGTGGCTTTCTAAAAATGGCAGCAAGGAAAAACAGCAAATCCACATCTCTATAAAACCCAGATGCTTCCAACCAATACTATTATATTTTGATCCTAACTATACCTGGATGTGGCTACTAAGCACATTAATCTAAATGCTTTCCCCAAACCTCATAATAGTAATTTTCACACCTTGCACCATGTGATAAGATATAGTTTATTTCTAAAGCTCAATGAACACCCAAGCGTTCAATTCCCCAGTTATTTGTTTCACATTTATGTTATGTTTTTACTTTTACTTACTCTGTCTTTCAAGTTTTTTTTTTTTTTTTTGGTAAAAATCAGAAAAAAGGTATGAAAGAGAATTTTCATACATTAATTTGGATCTTTGAACTTAAGGAAATAGGGCCAGTATAATCTTCTCTGGGCTTCCTGAGTATTTACCTGAGGTACATAACCTTTTTATTTTCCTTCCTATTTTTGTTGTTTTTCTTGGCCTGTGATATCTCATTGCACAAGGATTTTGTGTCTGTCAGCCATCAATGCTGTGATAAACAGTGATCTCATCAAAGCCGCACTTCATGTGTTTGTTAAAGTGAAGAGGCTCAAACACACTTTGCAGTTTTACTGCCATGGACAGTTAGATACAGATGATGACTAAAGGTTTTTTGGGATTCTTACATCATCAGTGTCTCAAGAAATGAACCACAAGTTGAGATAGCAGAAATCAAGGTCTTTTACAAAAGACCAATACTTTTTTGGTATGTTAAGTGGTTCTGTTGGTCAGCAAGCCAGTGTGTGGGACTAGTCACCTCAGCTACAGAGTTGCAGGGTAAAGATGATTTTCTTTTCTGTGTCATGAACCCCTGGCCCACATGGACACTCTGTAACATTTCATCAGTGGAGCTGAAGAAGAGACAGTCCCTCATGGACTGCAGGCGGAGGCCACGTGGCCAGCTGACCTCTGCCCAGGGCGCTCTGCGGGCGAGGGGCAGGGACGATTACGGCTCCCCTGTGCCTCCTGAGCACGGGGCGTGACCGTGGCCTGTTTGCTGCAGGAGCATTGTCACTCCAGCCCTGCTTGCCTCTGCAGGGCCAGACGTGGTCGTCCTGTCACTGGGAGGCCTGGGACGTGAGGAGCAGGCTTCCACCAGCACAGACCCAGTCGGCGGCCGTGACGGCCCTCAGCGGACCTGCTGTCTCTGTGTTCATGGGAGAGGAAGCTGCCTTTTATCTCCGAGACACAGGCTTGGTTGGAGCCCCAAGCAGGCAGCCAGGGAGCCAGGGCTCCTCCCGCTGCCTCTCTGCTAGCACAGCAGAGCTCGGGGGTTAATCACCCTCCTCCTCCAGCGGCCGGCCTGGGCTTAAGGACGCTGCAGCCCTCAGGTTTGAGGCAGATGCCAGCGTTTCAGGGAAGAAGGGCAAAACACGATAAAACAAACACAGCCGAAAACAATAGGGAGGAACAAAGGAAGACACAGGAAGCAGAGAGGGCCCGTGTGCAGTCCCCCGTCTTGTGTGTGTGATGGGCTAGCTGCCCCCCTGCACTTGGCAAGAGTGAGTCTGCACGGCTGAGGCTTGCTTTCTCTTCTGCGCCTGTGGAGTGACATCTGCAGAGCCCCCCACGACACACACACCTCTCAGGGCACCTCCATTTTCAACCCTAGATGTTCATCACCATCGGAGTCTTTGTCCCAGATGCTATCTGTTTTCTGTTACTGGTTCTGAGAAGGAATGAGTTTTCAAAGAGCCATGCTTCTATCATAAAATCCGTCCACCTGTTCTCTCCAACTCAACTCACACAGACACACGTACACACACTTGTGCACTCACACACAGATACACGTGCACACATGTGCATGCAAGCACATGTACACACACGTGTGTACATATGCAGACAGACATACCAGCAACCCGAGCCCTCAGGACCCTGGGACCCAGAGCTGAGTCCCCGAGCAGCCACCTGGGGGCACTGCAGAGCAGGCCAGGTCCTGCCTCAAGAGAGGGGCCTCCTCCTGCCTCTCTGTGCCCATATAGCATCCAGGTCGTCCTGCTCTGCCTTAGAATTCTCTTATGAATAATAGGTTTTTTTTTTAATGAAGCGAGAATATTTGAGGGGAATCTATTCCCAAGGATTTAATAAAGGGGAACAAGATCCTCAGATAAATCACCCAGTGAAGACGCCTTCTCTACAGAGGCTGCTGTAGACAGCAGTTTTGGTGGCTAAGTGCCCAGATGTTGAGATCTCAGAAAAGAGTGCCAAGAATGAGACCTTAGAATTAAAAAAGGACTAGTTTTATTGCTAAGGGAATCATTAAAAAAAAGTCCACATGAATGAATAATGCAATACCATAGTGGTTAGAGGATAAACTTGAAGAGCATAATAATAACTGTTGTGCCTGGTTTAGTAAAAGGAAATTGAAAATTGACACGCTGAATCTAAAACCTAAAGTGTGAGAAAAGACTGTGTCTTGTTTTGTTCTCTGGTTTAATCCACTGAGTCAGAAGGAATGGGTGCAGCTCATCACATTGGCAGGTATGTCCAATCCTGGGCAATGACACTCCTGAAGGACACGTGACACACAATGTCCAGTCTTACTTCAAATAAGAGAGAGATGGGTCACTTAGACCAGAAAGGTGGAGCAGGTTTCTGAGAGCTTCCCATTATCAGGAATGAGTTATCAGTCGTGCACATCTGCTTTAGTGATGGCGAGGAGGCCCCGGCTAAGGACCTCGAGCACTTGCTGCAGGCAAGACCACAGGACGGCCCTTGAGGGGTGTGCACCTCATGATGGTGGGAGCTGCTCACCAAGCAGCTGGGTGGGTGGAGGAAGCTGTGCCCCCAAAGCAAACTAGCAACCCACAGCAACCGTACAGTAAGTTCTGGGAGTGTCGGTATTAACAAGAGGAGATTATGGCTTAAGAACAGACATGACAGGAGTGGTCTGAGAACTTTTCATTTAGTAGGTGAGTTCTCAGCCTAGTAAACATTACTGAGCACATAAGAACCCTGTTGTGGAAAACCAGCTTTCCCTGGCATTGCAGATTTACGGGTTTAAAGACTGGACAGACATTTCAGGCAGAAGGGAACCGGGATGGTCTGTCTCTCACTCTCTTTTTCCCCAGGGATTCTGAGGAAGTCATTCTGGCTTACCCAGAATTTTACAAACAGCAGGAGATCTGGCTAGATGAACTGAGAGGAGTCACTGAAAGGCTGTTGACAGGAGGATAAAGATTCCGAATTTCATTTTGCACAGAAGTCATGGGAAACATTTCAGTGGGAACATGGTTAGCTGTCTGAGCACAGTCATGACTACCTGCGTCAACACTCTCCCTGTGAAGCTCCTTCTACCTTCAGGAATCCTTTCCTCCCCGCCTCCCATTTTCCTGGCTCTAGTGTGTCTACGTGGGAGCGTCCCAGGACTGACGAGGTATTGAAGAGCAATTGACCCAAGCTAATAAGACACTATTTGTCATCCTTTGTAGGTTATGCTGCAGTAACAAATAGTCCCAAATCTAAAGGGTTCACAGCAATAATAAGAGTCCACTCTCAATGTGTCTTCTCCAGCAGGTCTTCCTCCTTCTCAGATCAGGGACACAGCTGTGCTCATGGTAGAGGGGAAAGAACCATGCCCCAGTGGCTCTCAGGGCTGGTCTAGTCGTGGCGTCCAGCAGTCCAGCCTCCTCCTGCTCCAGAGCACACAATCAGCCAAGCCTGTGGTCACCGAGGTAGAAGCAGGACCCGTTACAGGAAGGGACAGCAGGATGGAGATCGATCTACCTAGACAGAAGGACTGGTCCGTGAACCAGAACCCATCCCCAGATTTTCCTCTGTCTCCTTCTCCTTCCTGTGGCACGGGTAGCGGAGGGACTGTAGGGAAGGGGGCACTGTAGGGAGGGAAGAGCCTCTTTCTGTTGTGACTCTAGGAAGACGTGGGGTCAGAGCCCATCAGCCAGCGTCTTGTCTGGATGGTGCATGGGGTCTGAGAACCTTGACCTTGACTGCCTTCCCAGAGGGACAAGGTGCCCTCCCATTTTCTGTAAGCCACCGCTGCCCTCATTCTCCAGCTTCTGGCTGGAGCCCTCTTTCCCTGCTTCGTTCAAGGAAGCTATGGACATGATCCTGAATGGGGGCCTCTGGGTTTGCTGCTCAGCTCAACCGAAATCTGAAAATTCAGAGGAAAGTTAGCAGGAGTCTGTAACATAATGATGGGAAGTGTGGGAATCCATGTTCCTTGAAGTGCTAAGTATAGTCTGAAACCTAAGCTTTGCAGAGAAAGTCATGGTGTGTCTTCACATACGGTGATGTTGGTGATGAGAGCACAAGGCCAGTCAAGATAACCTGCTTTCCTTCTTGCAGTAGTTTCTTGGCTGCACTGGTGACCAGTCATGTCCAGAAAAAACAAAAATTCTATGTCTGCCAAAATGTTTTAAAGATTGCAGATGTCAAAGATAACTGGTTGTTCTGCTATAGCCATACATTTTAATTAGTTCTGATTTGATTTAGTGTGGAGAGTCCAATAATAAAGAAAGGAAGTTTTCACATATTTAGGAGCTGTAGGGTTTGCTTATCAATGTGCAGTCAACAGACTGACATGTTGGAGCGTTTTGCTGTGAGACACTGACCAACAAATTAGACAACGAACTATGTACAAGTTGGACCTCTAGTCAGATAATCTATAAGTGAGTATTGTATCTTATACACATTTTTTAAATGTTATGAAAAGTTAAAAGAAACACTTCAAGAAACAGTGGTGTTTCAGTTTGCGTGCTTTCTTAACTCAGGTGAAGGATGTAACATAATTACTGGACGCCTCAGATGAATTATTTCAGAATCTCAAAATGCATCCCTGGATTCTTACCATGTCTGTGAACGGGCCCAAGCTGTCTGACAAGCTGCCTGGTTCTCTTTGCCCCTCGCTGCGCCCTCCCGGGAACTATCATTATCTTCCAATGATAATACACTGCTATGAGCATTTCTTTATTGAGCTGAGTACTAACATCTTTCTATGGAATGTTTATGTTTATCTTCATTACTCTCAGTTTCCCTATTTGTGAACCTGCCCCCTGGGTAGAATACAGCTTGTGTCCCTAAAGCAGCACCGGTGTGGCTTCTGTGCAGTGGCTCTCTGACCTGTGCGGAGTGAAGAATGTTTGAGTCGCCTAGCCCGGACCTTCCCAGTGGAGGAGCCGGGGGCCAGGGCTCCGCCTTCTTGTTTCAGGTGGCAAGTATAGGTTCCTTCTGCATGTTTGTGCTTTTAGTTGGCAACTTTGCTGTTAAAGTGGCTCCAGCCTAATCCTCTGTGCCTAAGCTCAAGAAGGCTATGACCTGGGAAAAATACCCATGTGCTAAGCAGTGTTCAGATGTGAATGACAGCGCTGTGGGCAGTAGGGTCGATGTCAATGGATCCTCATTACACTGAACAAGCTATCTGAACAGAAACACATGGAATTAAAGTTAGGTATTGATTGGTTGAGTAAAATGTGACCAGAAGCTTGTAGGAACCTAACCCTGTGTTTCCTCTATAAGAGTGGTTCAATATTCACTAATTCAGGCTTCATGACAAAATTGTAGAATATAACCACCATGAGTAATGAGAATGTGGTTAGCCAGTCTGACTCTCTGGGACTCCATGGACTTAGCCCACCAGGCTCCTGTGTCCATGGGATCCTCCAGGCAAGAATACTGGAGTGGGTTGCCATTCTCCTCCTTCAGGGGATCTTTCTGACCCAGGGATTGAGCCCACATCTCCTGTGTCTCTTGCATTAGCAGGCGGACGAATAAGGAGAAGAGGTGCCCATTTCAGTGTCTTCTGAGTGCTGGACACTGTCCTCTGAGGACAGGGTGGATGCATCCCTTCCTCCTTGTTTTCAGTGAAGGCGGCACCACCTGTTCAGTGAGGCAGCCCCAGGGGACCTCACCTTGGGGAGTGGGGAGCAAGCCTGAAGAGGCCAGAGCAACAGCGCCTTTCCTAAGGTTCTGTTAATAGAACACACGACTGCTGGGGCAGGGGCAGGGATTACCGCCTCTTTTCAGGGAGCAGGGACTAAGGAAGAGAAGCAGCTTGGAGAAGATCCCACATTCACCCGGGCCGTGCTGGCTGCCTGCGATTGGGATGCAGAAACCCCTGATACCCTCCATTACCCTGTCCCTCCACGCTATCCTTCCTCCATCCCTTCTCCCTTTTCCACCCCTTCTTCCCCCTCCACATCTTGTCCCTCCTCTGCTCCCATCCCTCCTCCACCCAACCTGCAGCACAGTGGCTTTTCTGAGCACTGTTTTCTTATTTCACGGGGGAGAGAAAACACCTTCTCCTTCCCTGAGCCTGCCCTGAAGTCTTAATTCCTCTCTTCCAAGAAAACCAGGATTGACGCTTATCTAAAACAGACCTACAAAGACAGCCTCATGCCTGCCAGGGTTAAATGCCCAGGAAACCTCATTAATTAATTGCATTCTGTATCATTAACCTTGAGGTCAGAACAGGTCAACTCTGGTAAAAGCTGATGTCCACAAGATTGAAATGGGTAAGAGTGGTCTGGAGTACTACAGAGAAGTTACATTACAGCAACATTACCTGCCCCTGTTCCAAAATAACCTGGGACTTTAAAAACGTCCAGAGATCTGATTTCTTTAGAAACACCTTCATATCTGTATAAGTTCATATATGCATATGTATGTACACACATATATATATACTTGTAAAGAGCTGCTTTCAGAAGTTCTTTCAGTTTACTGCTATGGCAGAATTCTTTAGTTGCTGTTATTGATGTTGCTGTTCTTTTATTGGTTTGGGTTTAGTTAGAGAACAGTATAAGTTACAAATGTTTGTACAAGTCCAATAAGTCAATGCACTGTGACTAGAGAGCCTGTGTGCACTCTGGAGCCTGTGTGCCACACCTAGAGAGTCTGTGTGCACAACTCGAGAGTCAGGGTGTATAACTAGAGAGTCCATGCCCCACAACTAGAGACTCTGTGTGCTACAACTAGAGAGCCCATGTGCCACAACTAGAAAGCCCATGTGCTACAACTAGAGAGCCTGTGTGCACAACTAGAGAGCCTGTGTGCCCAACTAGAGAGCCTGTGTGCCCAACTAGAGAGCCTGTGTGTACAACTAGAGAGCCTGTGTGCCCAACTAGAGAGTCTGTGTGCCCAACTAGAGAGTCTGTGTGCCCAACTAGAGAGCATGTGTGCCCAACTAGAGAGCCTGTGTGCTACAACTAGAAAGCCCGTGCACTACAACTAAAGAGTCTGTGTGCACAACTAGAGAGCCTGTGTGCCCAACTAGAGAACCTGTGTGCCCAACTAGAGAGTCTGTGTGTACAACTAGAGAGTCTGTGTGCACAACTAGAGAGTCTGTGTGCCACAACTAGAGAGCCTGTGTGCCCAACTAGAGAGCCTGTGTGCCCAACTAGAGAGCCTGTGTGCCCAACTAGAGAGCCTGTGTGCCCAATTAGAGAGTCTGTGTGCCCAACTAGAGAGCCTGTGTGCCCAGCTCGAGAGTCAGGGTGCATAACTAGAGAGCCCGTGCCCCACAACTAGAGAGTCTGTGTGCACAACTAGAGACTCTGTGTGCCACAACTAGAGAGCCTGTGTGCCCAACTAGAGAGCCTGTGTGCCCAATTAGAGAGTCTGTGTGCCCAACTAGAGAGCCTGTGTGCCCAGCTCGAGAGTCAGGGTGCATAACTAGAGAGCCCGTGCCCCACAACTAGAGAGTCTGTGTGCACAACTAGAGACTCTGTGTGCCACAACTAGAGAGCCTGTGTGCACAACTAGAGAGTCACAGTGTACAGCTAGAGAGCCCGTGCCCCACAACTAGAGAGTCTGTGTGCCACAACTAGAGAGTCTGTGTGCCACAATTAGAGAGCATATGTACCATGACTATAGAGTCTTTGTGCACAACTAGAGAGCCCATGTGCCATGACTAGAGAGCCTGTGTGCACAACTAGAGAGCCTGTGTGCCATGACTAGAGAGTCTGTGTGCACAACTAGAGAGCCTGTGTGCCACGACTAGAGAGCCTGTGTGCCACAACTAGAAAGTCCATGTGTGCACAACTAGAGAGTCTGTGTGCACAACTAGAGAGTCAGGGTGTACAACTAGAGAGTCTGTGTGCCACAACTAGAAAGTCCATGTGCTACAACTAGAGAGCCTGTATGCACAACTAGAGAGCCTGTGTGCACAACTAGAGAGTCTGTGTGCCCAACTAGAGAGCCTGTGTGCCCAACTAGAGAGCCTGTGTGCCCAATTAGAGAGTCTGTGTGCCCAACTAGAGAGCCTGTGTGCCCAGCTCGAGAGTCAGGGTGCATAACTAGAGAGCCCGTGCCCCACAACTAGAGAGTCTGTGTGCCACAACTAGAGAGTCTGTGTGCCACAATTAGAGAGCATATGTACCATGACTATAGAGTCTTTGTGCACAACTAGAGAGCCCATGTGCCATGACTAGAGAGCCTGTGTGCACAACTAGAGAGCCTGTGTGCCATGACTAGAGAGTCTGTGTGCACAACTAGAGAGCCTGTGTGCCACGACTAGAGAGCCTGTGTGCCACAACTAGAAAGTCCATGTGTGCACAACTAGAGAGTCTGTGTGCACAACTAGAGAGTCAGGGTGTACAACTAGAGAGTCTGTGTGCCACAACTAGAAAGTCCATGTGCTACAACTAGAGAGCCTGTATGCACAACTAGAGAGCCTGTGTGCACAACTAGAGAGCCTGTGTGCCCAACTAGAAAGTCCATGTGCTACAACTAGAGAGCCTGTATGCACAACTAGAGAGCCTGTGTGCACAACTAGAGAGTTTGTGTGCACAACTAGAGAGTCCATGTATGTACAACTAGAGAGTCTGTGTGCCGCAACTAGAGAGCACATGTGCCACAACTAGACGGCCCGTGTGCCCAACTAGTGAGCCCGTGTGTACAACTAGAGAGTCTGTGTGTACAGCTAGAGAGCCCATATGCCACAACTAGAAGGTCTTTGTGCACAACTAGAGAGCCTGTGCCCCACAACTAGAGAGCCTGTGTGCTACAACTAGAGAGTCTGTGTGCCCAATAAAAGATTCTGTATGATGCAATGAAGATACTGTGTGTGGCAGTTAAGACTTGATGCAGCCAAATAAACAGGTAAATATTTTCTTAAAAAAATACTGGTCTCTGTAAGGCCAATGACCACTATGAATATATGAATTTAAAAGTATTATCCATTTCTTATAGTGTTAAAAATGCAGTTTTAAGACAGTTCTTACCAGTTAAATCTTTGTGATTGCCTATGTGTGTGTGTAAGAGAGAATTTTAATAGAAAGCAATAACATTATTTAATCTTCTTTTATATCAAGTGAGTTTCCAAAATATATTCAAAATTCTCACCTCTCCACTTTCTTTATGGCATATTTGGTTTTATGCTAAACTGCATCCCAGAGATTCTATTAATGAAGATGGTTTAACGCCCGTGCATTATTATAATGGACTCCTTTGTTCCACAGCTTCTCCCTGTGCCACAGACTATGTCATTAATCAATGGGTGCTGAAAAATAATTGTCTGGTTCTAACAATCGTCTATTGTTGAAGCATTTGGAATTTTAAGATAAAGATGTACAGGCTGTTCTGAAAAATGGTTTAAGATTACCCTTCATGGAATTGTGGACATATTGTTGGAAATGCCAAGCGGCTGACCTGGTTTTAATGCATTTTTGAGTCCCGTTGTTCAATTGCCTATTCAAATTGTGCTGGGAAAGTTGACTTCATTAATGTCAGGAAATAATGATTTTGGTTTTTTTTTTTTAAGCTCACACAATTATTAAATGCAGAAATATCATAGGATTCTTTAGCATTTTAAAATAGAAGTGCAGCATGTTAATAATCATGATGGTGACTTTTCATCTATTTAGCATCATTTTTTGTACATGGCACTCCCATCCTAGATACCTGCTATAAATAAGAATCCTGTATCTCTAGGTGATGACTATTCAACAGGAAATATATGACTACACCATGCTGTTTCAGTAGCTCAAAATTAGATACCTTTCTCATTGAAAATGCTGTAATTTGAAATGTCAATAAATACATTGCATGCCATCTCATACTATAACAGATTACCACTTAAATCTGTCAAGATTGAAGTCCAACTCACAACCTGAAATAAATGTGAATTCTAAATTGAGGGAAAATGTGTGCCTGACTTTTTAATGTAATTCACTTCTATGTAAATATCTGTATCATTGCATATTTATTTGGTTGTGTGTCTAACTCTTCCCAGACAGGCACTCTCAGAGCCAGTCTTTGCTCATATTTATTTTTGGTAGATCTCTAACCTATTACAGACCTAAGTTAATAATTATACATTGGCTTTTCTTTGATGAGCGCCTGAAACAAACATTACTTCTTAATTGGAGGAGAAATGAATGTATTTCTCTCAGTTCTTCCACTCCAACGTGACCCATAGTAACTAACCTCTCTTCTCTTGTCTTCTCGTGTCCCTAACAGTACACTAAAATGAGGAGCGTCTCCTCTCCCTGGTGTGTTTTCAATGAATCTTCGTTGTTCAAGTGGGAGCAGACAGTTGACATCGGCTTGTTCCTTTCGTCCCTTCAAAGTCTAGGAGCATGGGACCTATCTGGGCACCTGATTATCTGCGAGGTAAGACTTGTCCACCGTACAGCTCTCTTGGGCAAATCAGCATGCATGCAGTCCATTTAAGAGATATGTTATTCTGGACACACAGGGAAGGGGACAGGGTGAATGCTCCATGCTGGTCCCACAGACAGAGGCCCAGAGCCATCAGGAAGGGCCAACTCTGTCTGATTCTTGAGCCCCAGGTTTCTCCATTAGAAGAATCCTGTCATTTTTTCAGTCAGACTATATCCATGCAAGCATTATATGTATTTTATACAATTATATAATATACATAATATGATGTTCTTTCGTTGTGTAAATGGTTACTTTAGATCTATTCTTTTATACTTCTGTCATCAAATTAGACTGTACTTTACTGGGTGGGACTTCCCTTTATGTATGTATTCCGTGTATTGAGTGATTTCCTGTAAGTTTTACTATCTACAAATTTGCTATCTAGTAATCCATCTTCATTCAGCAAGAACGTGGGAAAAAAATCAATAATTCTAACAAAATGATATGGATGGATTTAGATGAAATAGGATTTTGAGGTTATTTTACTTATTGTTCACATCATGACACTTGACCGTCTTCTCTAAGCCTGTGAGTCTTTCTTTTTGCTTTGCCCTGTTGTGTGCATTGTTATAGGACTACCTCATATCCTAGGCAAGGGCTGGGGCCAGGCTGTGTCCACCCCCTGTTCTGTCTCCAGACACACCCATGGCTGTGAGGAGGCACCTCGCTCGTTAAGAGCAGTTAATCTGAGAGCTGGACGGGACACTGAAGAATGCATCCCAAGCCTTCACTTTTCAATAAGAACCCTCAGCCCCTGAGAGCTGTTACTGCAGGCTCTTGGGTGCCAGATCTTGGGGCAGGATCTGAAGTAGGGCTGCAGCTCCTCTGAACTCTGCAGTGTCACCTGCGTCCTGCTTGTGTCCCCTAGAGCAGCAGTCTTCTCACACCCACACCCTGCAGGGGTCCTTCTCCTTTGGAGCCAAGCTCACAGCTCCAGGAGAGATGCCCATGTGAGGGAGACAGGGAAGCATCCACCTGCCCACCAATGTCAGCAAGGCCGGACGGCAGGCACCTGCTGCAGTTAAAACACCTCACAACCAGAAAGTATCGAGTAGCAATTGTGCACTGACTCGAAGGCCCAAAGTAAAAGTGCCAGAAATTGACCTGCATCATGGGAAGGAGCAGGAAGTAACTTCAGAGACATTTTGTAGCAAATGTAAGAGCTTGCTGAAAGCTGTCACACGACGGTACCCATTGCATTTCTTCTGGATAAAACCATACTGTCTCCAGACCTTGGTGTTTCCAAGTATCGAGTACAAGTCAAGTGCGAGACAATTTTTGATCACTATAAACAGGGGCTGTCCCAGCGAAATGGATTTTAATACTCTCCTGCTTAATGACTGAGAAGAAAGAAACTGGAGAGCATGTACTGTGCTTTTTATTTAAAATTATGTTTTTATTCCAGTAAGTTAATATAAAAATCATATTGAGCCATGCAATTAACATGAAAGATCTCAGAAAGTAGGTCGTGATGTTTGTCCAACCACCGTGACCCAAATTCTACAGAACTTAGAAGAGCTGTCTCTGACAGCTGATAGGCACTCGTAAACACACATGTTCGGCCCATAAACCATGGCATATTGGATCACTGCGTTTAGGAGAGACTGTACTAATTACAGTGACACTTGACTTATGGTCAGAGATGAAATGACCCTGTATGCTCCCTTGTCAGGATGTGTGTCCCAGAGTCTTCAATTCTGGGATGTTGTGGGAGGGCCCTGATGTCACAGACTGAGTTACTAAGGAGAAGAGGATGGGATTCGTGTCCCAGAAGGAGGGTTTTTCCCCTCTTACTTTATTGGGCAGGATCATTCATTAAATGAAAAATCCCCTTGGACTTATGTGATCCTTTAAAATAGAAACATAAAAACTTACAGTAGAAATAATGATACAAGTCTAATAATTTTTAGTCTATTTACTGCTGTTTAAGAATTTTATGTATTTTGTACTTCTTCCCTAGATGCATGCCATAAATAAAGGGGTTGAAAATGATTATTGTCCAGCTGGGAATATGTGGACGTATAACTCAGTTTTAGTGTCTAATATGGGACAGAGACCGCATGAAGATCAGTTTATTTTTATGTCCCCTCTACTTGACTGGCATATCTAAAGCGACGGAAAAATCCATATCTTGTGAAATAAATGGCTTTGCTGAGAGACAGTCTGCTTTTCACAGAGAGTGTTTTTGCCTCTTACAGTGAAGATTTCAGTGGACACACCGCCCATCTTACAACTGGACAAAGCTGAAGAAAATGTCTCTCTACTTACCCCAGAAGTTGTTTGGTTTCATGGGACTTTCACTCTTGACCCAGTCCCTGAAATCCATGATTCTTCTCCAGTTTGGGGGCCTCTTCATTCTACACTCACTTCACCAAGGTTTCCTTATGTTCCTCTCCACGTTTTTAACACCACAATCTGTCTCCCTCCCCTTCCTCAGATATCAAGCGGGTGGGAACACTGGACCAAGGCCAACAAAGGCTCACGTTTAGAGAAAACGACAGAGTCAATCTCTGTGTGCAGATTTGGAGAGCCTTCTCTGGGGCCGATACCTGAGCATGAAACCTGGCACTTCAGTGGAAGTAACCTCGACAAAGAGTGGACAGCGAGGTTCTGAGTGCTTGTGAGGCCAGTGAAGGGGCCTCTGGGGACATGCCGGGGTCACTCTGAGGAAGCGACACCAGTAACCTAGACCATCCAGAGAAGAACCAGCATGATGCTCAATCAGCAGCTGCTACTGTTGGCCCGGCTGTGCTCGATCCACTGATTGTGGTTGCAGGAACCTGCCTGATTCATCCTGAGGAAGCCCAAAGGACGGTTCTGAGAAGTGCCTTCAGTCCAGGGCCTGCAGCATTTGCTCCACGGGGCTCAGGAGACTGGACGAAGAGGAAGGAGCCAGTTTTGTATAAATGCAAGGCTCTCCTACGGAGAAGGCAATGGCACCCCACTCCAGTACTCTTGCCTGGAAAATCCTATGGATGGAGGAACCTGGTGGGCTGCAGTCCATGGGGTCGCTAAGAGTCAGACACGACTGAGTGACTTCACTTTCACTTTTCACTTTCACGCATTGGAGAAGGAAATAGCGACTCACTCCAGTGTTCCTGCCTGGAGAATCCCAGGGACTGGGGAGCCTGGTGGGCTGCCGTCCATGAGGTCACACAGAGTCAGACAAGACTGAAGTGACTTAGCAGCAGCAGCAGCAGCAAGACTCTCCTAACTGCGGGGACCAGCTATCCGGGGGGGTGTTACTTGGCAGGAGGTGAAGAAGGCAAGCAGATGTCTGGTGGGGCAGTAGCACCAGCACGGCTCCTCAGTCTTTGCCCGAGACTCTCTGGAAGCCTGGGGTTACCTGTGTCATTCTCCTCACCAGCGGGGAGTCTCTGGTGGCGGAGGGCAGGCGGGGGCCCTGAGAATCACTGACCAGAGTCAGCATGTCTCACTTTCCTGAATTCTGGGATTTCCTCAAGTCCTACTTCCCCAGTCCTTTCGAAGCTTGCTTAAATCCAACTTTCCTTCAGATGCCAGAGACAGGTTTTGCTTTTCTCACAGAATGCTGAGCCACGTGCTGCTGAAAAAGGATGACTCTTTGTCCATTTCTTGGGTTCACTTTGTGAGAATGTATCTTCTGGGTTCAGTGCAGGAGCGCAGGGGCACAGGTTTGAGCAGCCCCGGGAAACAGGTGCCCTTGTGAGAAGCCCCTGTCCCCCACCCAGCCCAGGCCAAGCCAGGTGTCCTCCCGCAAATGTGTCTCCTCATGAAGCTGGACTCTCAGTGTTCCTTCAGGGGCCTGCTGCTGCTGCTGCTAAGTCACTGCAGTCGTGTCCGACTCTGTGCAACCCCATAGATGCAGCCCACCAGGCTCCGCTGTCCCTGGGATTCTCCAGGCAAGAACACTGTAGTGGGGTGCCATTGCCTTCTCCTTCAGAGGCCTGCAGCCCCAGCTAAATGCCAGGTAGGGAAGGAGGACAGTGTTGGAGTCACAGCTCAGACCCCCCTCTCCCCCAGGCTGCTGGTAGCCCCTGAGGACACAGTTACGGCCTCCAGTTTTGTCCTTTGCTGTGAAATGTGCAAATTTTGCTATACTATCTCTCTGCAGCTCCTCCCAGGTATAAAGTTCCCTGAACACGCACCTGGCCACCCAGCATCTACTGAGCCCATCACTCTACTGAACAACGTGGACAGAGAGCCAGACCTAACCCCGGCCAGTTCACAGAAATGAGCACAAATTTGACCCAATTTGTTTAGACTTAGTCTCAAGGCTCTTTGGAGAGAACTGAGATTGTCACACACCTTTTCTTCATATTTTCTGGGTCCAGAGACACCAGGAGAGGAGGGTTGTGGATGTTTGGTCAGCCCTATCTGAGAGAGGACACTTAAAAAGTCCTGAGCTTGTTTCCTGCTGCTGCTGCTGCTGCTGCTGCTAAGTTGCTTCAGTCATGTCCGACTCTGTGTGACCCCATAGATGGCAGCCCACCAGGCTCCCCCGTCCCTGGGATTCTCCAGGCAGGAACACTGGAGTGGGTTGCTATTTCCTTCTCCAATGAATGAAAGTGTAAAGTGAAAGGGAAGTCGCTCAGTTGTGTCCAACTCTTCACAACCCCATGGACTGCAGCCCACCAGGCTCCCCCGTCCCTGGGATTCTCCAGGCAAGAACACTGGAGTGGGTTGCTATTTCCTTCTCCAATGCATGAAAGTGAAAAGTGAAAGGGAAGTCGCTCAGTTGTGTCAGACTCTTCGCAACCCCGTGGACTGTAGCCCCCCAGGCACCCCCATCCATGGGATTTTCCAGGCAAGAATACTGGAGAGGGTTGCCATTTCCTTCTCCAGGGGATCTTCCTGACCCAGGGATCAAATCTACGTCTCCTGCATTGCAGGCAGATTCTTTACTGTCTGAGCCACCAGGGAAGCCCCCTTCAGGAAACTTTCTTGATTTGCTCAGAGGAGATAATTTCTGCCACAAGTATAGCTATATTCAGGTGTGATGCTTACCATGTGAATTGCCTGACCCATGTAACTCCTTCCTTTCCCTGGCAACTGGCTAAAATTCAACAGGGTAGTAATATGCTCCAGGGATTTTAATTCTTAGCTTCGTAAAAAAAATGATGTGTAAAAGGTTGAACCTGTGAATTTTAGACATTAAGCAGAAAAATGAAATATTTTAGAATAACCATATTTAGCCAATACATGTTAGTTTATAAATAATACAGTAGCCACCCATGAATAAACCTCTAAAACAGAGATTTTTCTATACTTTGTAAACGAGGGCAAGGGTAGGATGATTTGGATGTACTTTCTACAGTCAAAATCAAGTGAAAAAAATGAACAGAAAGACTCATAATGACCCCAGAGTGATTTTCATTTTGAATTAAATTCAAAAGCTTTTTCTTAAAAGATCCTAAGTGAAAAAGGAGGTGTTTTATACTTTAAAAGAGATGACAGCAAAATCAATCATATTTGTGGAGTTCTTTTTTCTTTCCCCTAAATTATGGCTGACAAGATAAAAATTTAAAATATGGTCAAATATCAGATAAGAATTTGAATAGCACTGTGTCTACTATATTTAGACATAATTATAATTTTTCAATATTTTATTAATAACAGAGTCATAGTCTGATAGCATGACATATTAGCATATTTATAATTTTAGCCTCTGTGACCGGCCAGTAACTTGCAGGCTCCCTCATTTGAACAATCTTTTGTTTAAATGTAACCACCTTCCACTGCTAACAACACCATTGACCCCAATGTCAGGCAACATTATCTACTCAGTAATTTGCACCAATAGCCTCATTGTATTTCATTTAGCAGGCTGCTTATCAGGGAAAAACAGGAAGAGCGAAATCCACAGTTCTTTGTAAAATAAATACAAGTAATAATCATAAAAAATGGGATGTTAGTAAGCAGACTGGGAGAGCCTGTGGACAGGTGACAAAGAGACCCAGTACTGAGCTGCTTGATGGTAGTGATAAAACCAGGAATGTCACTGGCTTTCCCCCCATGAGTGGCTTTGGGTGGGGAATGTAGGGGTCACAAATGAGTACTGTTCACCACCGAGTCCTTTTCAACAACAAATTCCACTTTTGGCCTTTGGGTTTGAAATAAAACAAATACAGATGCTCAAAGCTCTTATCAAGGATGGAGCTGGGAAGTGGGAGCTGGCTCCAAGGTCTCTGAAGCCCTGAAGGGGACACCTGAAAGGAGGGACTGGTCCTTCCTTCACTTGGTGAGCCTCTGCCTAACGCCTCACTGTGTCTGACAGCTACCTGCTGGCGAGCCCAACTACAGCCTCTCTGGCAACTGGCCAGTGTGGGCCAGCAAGTGCCAGTTCCTCTGTCTCCAGCCCGCGAGCAGCACAGAAAGTCGTCTGCTCCCTGAGCGGTGCAGTGGAGGGCCACCCCAGCAGGCGGACCTGCACCCTTCTCTGTGCCGCGAGAGCCCTGCCCGTCTTGCTCTCTTGCCGGTCCAGCCCTGGGTGGGCAGGCTTTGCTTGTTTCTCCAGGTGGGCATGAATGACTGACTTGTTTGGGCCTGGATGGCCCTGCCTGGAACACGGCAAGCAGTGGGTCAAGTTAGTTGTAGATGATTGTGTTCAGATGCCTATGGATATTTCCAAATACTGCCAATCAGAACTTCCTGTGTATTAGTCCATTCAAAAGACAGTGGACGCCAGCCACAAAAATATAAACAGACGTGAGAGAAAATAGAGAGTGAGAAACAAATGTTATTTGAAATCAACTACAAATGACCCGAGTTGATCCTGACCCCAATTGCCTTTTTTTCAGCAATCTACTGTTAACTACACTTCAAATGAGAGCTTGAAAAGGAAGAGAGTGAGCAAACACTTAAAAGTTGCTAAGGAGCTCCACACGGCAAAATAATAGAAAATGGTCAATTGGGTGGGTCTGGGGCACTGGGAGCTGAGATGGCTCTGAGGCAGCAAACAAGTAGGAGCGTGGTGGCCAAGGGTTGAAATCAGCTGGAGAGAAGCTCCAAGCATCATTGCTTTCCCATGACCTTTGAGCTTTTCACCTGGGAAGCCACCTCTGGGCCCACTTCCAGAACCTCATTAAAGTTTGCGGTGTCCCATGTGCTTGGTACCCAACATCACTTGGTACCCTGACATCATTTGGTACTCTGACACTCTTGGTACCCCAATATCACATGCTTGGTACCCTGACATCACTTGGTACCCCGACACACTTGGTACCCCAACATCACGTGCTTGGTACCTAACATCACTTGATACCCTGACATCGCTGCCGAGAAGACAAGGAGGTCGGGTGTCAGGGGGCTGAGGAGTCCCACAGGGAAGGGAGCTGGGGGAATTTCAGGACTGGGGGTGGGGGCAGAGCTCCCCATTCACTTTGGGAGGAAGGCTTTACTCATTTCACTTAGAACTCAAAGACAGGGTGATCTAACAGACATTCAGCTAAATTTTAAAATAAAAAGTATAAGGTGGGAGGGGGGTTCAGGATTGGGAACACCCATGGCGGATTCATGTTGATGTATGGCAAAACCAAAACAGTATTGTAAAGTAAAAAAAAAAAAAGTATAATAAAAAGGAGACTAGGTTGTATATGGTGACCTTTTAAACTACTGGGCTGTCTGTGTGGATATTTAAGGCCACCATGCTTTTCAATGACTGGCTGTTATTTCTCCGATGTGAGCCAACCACTGAACTTGTGATTGACAGAACTTCCTTTGAGAGTTCCATATTAATCAGCACACAAGTATACACAATGAAATAGTGCAATGAACCCTCCCTCCACCCCCCGCCATGACACTGTTACAGAAAAGGAAAAGACTATGACTATAAACACACATTGCTGCTGCTGCTGCTAAGTTGCTTCAGTCCCGTCCGACTCTGTGCGACCCCATAGATGGCAGCCCACCAGGCTCCCCTGTCCCTGGGATTCTCCAGGCAAGAACACTGGAGTAGGAGGTATATGTAAAGGTGCACAAAGGTTTTTTCTTTTTTAACTCATCATCATTGATACGTCTGATCATTTGTGACAATGTCATATTTGCTAGACAAGAATTGACATTTTGCAGTTGTTTTTTGGAGGGAGACTTTACTTTGGATTTTTTTTTTTTGCCATTAGTGATGACCAAAAGAAGGTTGGAAATTAAGCTTTCAGTGTTACTCCTAACTTTTCAGTCAGAAATTAAACAGTTGCATGTAATTGTGGTTATCTATAAATTGTAGGGTAGTAATTTTAGAAAACGTCAGTGGAACTAATGCCTGACTCTGTGTGGTAAGTACACAGCTAAGACCCCACAGGAAGTAACAGGGTGAACGAACATGAACTGAGACCTAGTTCTACCAGTTAAGAAGTAAGAGGCTGTATGATGGTTATTTGGATTTTGAACTTTCCTTATGAGAAGGGAGAATGATAATCACCAGTCAAGAGTTTTCTGAATCAAGCACTGTGGAGAGGCTAGCTCATGCCGGGTGCACAGGGATGGTCACAAGTGGTAGAGAGACTATTATCATAGTAATTGTTGCTATTATTATCATTGCACTGGGTAAGTGGGCAACTGGCTTACTTTGGCTTACTTACTGGTCCAACATTAGTTACTTCAAACACTTCTTTAATATCACCCAGTTAGAAAATCAAGCTAACTTCACTGAGAAAAGTATTCAGGCTGCGGAGGTGGGGGTCATTTATTTCAAGTGCTCAGACAGTGATGGTGACTGTGTTTTAATTGGAAATAGAAGTAACTGCAGAATCACAGAATTCTTCTGCCAGGAAGGACTCTGAATCATTCCAGAGCCCTTTCACCCACCCTCCCAGCCCTGCTGCAGCCGCCATGCGTGAGGATACCCAGGCCAAGGAAAAGCACGTTTTTCAAAGTCAGACAGCTAATGACAGCCCGAAGAAGAGCCAGAGCAGGAACCCGGTCTCCCTCTTGGGCTTCCTCCTTTCAAACGGAGCTCAGATGTGGGCTTGTTAGTGATACAGCAAGTATTAGAGCAGCCTTTTCTGGTGAATCAAAAAAAAATATGATATAACAAAAGTTAATTACACACAACCAGCCAAGTAAAAAAAATCTCACATTGTAATCCACCATAGAATCTTTGTGGTTTCCATGGTAATGGGAGGTTGAGAGTTTTCAAATAGAGCAATCTTGCACAAGAAATGTATTTGGTGATTTTCCCGACATCTCATAAGTGGTTAATCAGGCCGGATCCATCCTGATGTAACTGGGAGCTGAATGTCAGAGGAAAAAGTAGGCTCCATTTCAGTCCAATCTCAAGGGCACCACCTCCGCCCTTCCTCTGAGCCCAGGCGGTGTGATCTTGAGACAAAGAGGGGTGTCCTCCCCTGGTGATCCAGCAGAAGGGGTCCCACTCAAACACCCTTTAAACCCTGCAAGAGTCCCGACAGTGCAGCAAAGGCAGGTCTGGGGCTGAGTCCAGTGGCTCCCAGTAAAACCACTGACTGAATCACAAGCAAAGGACAAAACCATAAACAAACAACTGCAGAACCACTGTGACAGCAAAAGGCCACCCATGGTTTTCTGTTATGAGGCTGACAATTACTTTATTGCACTGACATAAGACTTCTGCTCACTGTTGAATCTGTACTTCCCTCCTCTCCATCCATCTTTTTTCCCTTCCTATTCCTTCCTTCCCCCACCCTTCCTTCCTCCATTCCTTCCTTCCTAAATAGTTTATTTCCTTCCATTATGTCTTGTAAGTGTCATTTACTTAACTGCAGAAGACTCGGGTTGGATCCCTGGGTCAGAAAGATCCCCTGGAGGAAGGAATGGCAACCCACTCCAGTATTCTTGCCCGGAAAATTCCATGGACAGAGGAGCCTGGTGGGCTAGAGTCCATAGGGTCCCAAAGAGTCAGACAGGACTGAGCAACCAACACTTCCACTTTCATAAAAGTTATTAGTTTTGTGTGTTGATTTTATAACATGTTACTTATAAATTATCTTTTGCTAGTGCATTTCTATCAATTCCTCTGGTTTTATCTCATACATAATTATATCATCTGCAAGTAAGAGTGACTTTAGCTTTCTCTCATATAAGTGTGTGATTATACTGTTTCATATTTCCACACAATGCTAAAGAAAAGGGGATGTACAACATATTTTTATTTGAACTGAAAAATATATAACAATGAGAAATTATCTGAGATTAAAAATGGCAAAACTATAATCAAAATAAAATTGTTGAAAGAAAGTTTCTTACATATATAGAGATTCTATAGGTATTGTTAAGTGCTGTCATTTTCTATCATACTGAGTGTTTTTAACTTGAAAAAATAATATGTTTTGATTTTGCAAAATGCATTTTTGGAAATTTTAGAAATGACCATATGATTTCTCCTTAACTGTATTAATATGAGATCTATAATACATTAAATTAAAAGAGTTAATTCTTTTTTTAAATCTGTGTATAAATTTTATTTATGAAATGATATTGGAAATTGGTAACAAAAACAATGATTTGACTGACGGTGATTCTTCCCAGCATAAAGTTGACAATAAAAACATTTTACATTTTTAAAATTAAGTAATTACAGGTCATTGATCATTAGCTTAAGGATGTTTTCTGATCCTATGATGTGTATTCTCATCAGCATTTCAGCTGTAATTTGTTTAGCTTTGAATCAGAGATGTTTTGTACCATAGTTCATTTGATGCACCTAAATTTTACAAAAGCAAAATTTAGTCTTTTTTCACTTTTGTACGCAAAGGGCAATATAATAAAAATGATTTGGAAACTTAGTAAGAAAATGGGAACTGAACATTCATGAAAGCATCTTAATAGATAATTCATTATGATGAAGAGTTCAAATTATAAGGCCAGCTCCTCTTAAATCTTTCAAAGAATACCCTTACCTGGGTTACCATTAAAAGAGCATTTCTTCCTAGATTAAAAAAAAGAAAATTAAGAGGTGTTAAAAACTTTGAACCTAGATGCTAAATCATTCAACCAATATTTACAGAACACCTAATATGTGCCAGTCTCTGTTAAAAGAGTTAATTCTTAAGAGTGAAAAGTTATAAGCTAAAAGTTAAAGATTTCCTACTATTAAAGCACTCCTGCATTCCTGAAACTTTGTTTTGAATTTCCTGTCTTACTCAAACGTGTGTGTTCAATTCTCCCCACTTCTAGCCATGGTTTAACTTCACAGTTTAAAAAGCTCTAGGAAGGCTTTTTTGCTTTAAATGTTGATATCCATTCCAATTTTTAATATCTTTCATAATGATCAGAGATTGTTGATTTTGTTATTTTTCTTTGGGACACTGAAATTCTGTCTGTAACCTAAGCCATTCCAAGTTTTTTTTTTCATTTTTTAATATAAATTTATTTATTTTAATTGGAGGCTAATTACTTTACAATATTGTATTGGTTTTGCCATACATCAACATGAATCCACCATGGGTGTACACATGTTCCCCATCCTGAACCCCTCTCCCACCTCCCTCCCCGTACCATCCCTCTGGGTCATCCCAGTGCACCAGCCCTGAGAACCCTGTATCATGCATCGAACCTGGACTGGTGATTCTTTTCATATATGATGTTATCTAAATGCACTGAAATGCTCTTCAGATACAATGCAGAACCACCTATAGGGGTTTAGAGTATGATTTACAGCAATACAATCTGCCTTACTGATTTGTGGTTTCTGTCTTCTCTATTCTGTTTGTATTCCTTGCCATGTTTTATGTTGAGACAAATAAGTGAGTCTCTTATTATGTTTCTGACTCTAGTGTCCGCATTATGAACAATGCTGCTGCTCTATCTGGGTGTAGTTCATAATGACTGCTAGCTCTGTACCGGTGGCTGTATCCCTCAGCATCATGAAGTGCTGACCCTCTGTTATTAAATGCTCTATCTGAGTTTCTCTTCCTTCTTGCCAGCTTTTGTCTCATATCAAGGTGTGAGACCTGCTTTGTTTTCATTTGCATTCACCTGGCACAACTATATTCGTATTTTACCTTTAATCTCTCTGGAATAATCTTATTTTCCTTTTGTAAGCATTGTACTATATTACCAACACCAGAAATGAAAGAGAAAATTTTACTACAGGTTTAATAAACCTGTTAAGGGGAAAAGATGACATTCTGAACAAGTTAATGTCAACAGATAAGGCAACTTAGATAAAAGGGACACATTCATAGAAGAGTAAAATTAACCAAAACTGAGTGCAGATGAAACAGCAAATATAAATAGCCCTATGTCAATTAAGCTAATTATAAAAAAATCCTCCCACAAAGAAAGCTTCAGGCCCAGGTGGGTTTACCGTGAATTCTCTTAGAGAGCAATAACACCATCTTACACGTTTCAAGCAGAGCAGAAGGGAGCACGTCCCAATAAGACAGAAAAGGAAAATTTAAGAAGCATGTTTCTCGTGAACGCTGACCTAAAAACCAAAATTACTCATGGGCATAGATGCAAATAACATTAATGATTTATTACCAATCTAAATCCAGCAATAGATAGAAAGGTAACATACCATAACCTAATGGAGTTAACCCAGGAAAAATTTAACTTTTTGAAATAAAATAATATGTTTTACTGTAATAGAGAATGAAGAGGAAAAGACATGCAATCATTTCAATAGATACAAAATTTGACAAAATTTAACACCCACTAATGTTGAAAATAAGAATCTCAGGAATTTACTTAACTTGGTAAAGGTTATCTATGAGCTAATCTCACATGTTATGTGAAATATGAGTTATTTCTCCCTAAGATCAGGAACAAGGAAGATATTCACTCTTACCACTTTTATTAGTCATTATACCAGTGGCCCTAGATGATGTTACAATAAATAATGAAAAATACACAAAGGGCACGGGTATTTGAATGGAAGAATTAACTCTATTTTCAGAGAATTTTTTTAAGCAGAGAGAAAATCTTAAATAATCCACAACAAACCTGGTAAATAAATTCAGAGGATTTCAGGATACCAGGTCAGTATAAAAAAGCCAATTGTATTTTTACATATGAGCACCAAAAATTGATAAATGAAACTAAAAAGACCATTTAATTTACAATGCTTTCTAAAAAGACAAAATACTTGGGAATACATAAGATGTGTAAGATCTTTATACTGAAAAATCATAAAGTATTAATGAGAGAAATTGAAGACCTAAATAAATGGTGGACTTACCATGTTCAAGAGTTAGAAGAGTAGATTTTAAGATGTCAGTTCTCCACAAACTGATCTATAGGTTGATTAATGCCTTTCATATCAGAATCTCAGAAGCCTGCTTTGAAGAATGGGTAAATTGACTGCAAAATCTATATGAAAGTGCAAAGGACAGAGACTATTCAAACACAGTCATGAAAAATAACAACAAACATGGGGTACTTCTTCTACCTGATGTCAGGAACCACCAGAGGTTACTGTGATCAAGACAGTGTAGAATGCGCACACATCCTGGCAAACGGGTAAAGTCACAGAGCAGAGAACCCACCAACAAGCGTGTGCTTCAACAGACAACTGATTTTCAACAAACATGCCAAACCGTGCAACAGGCAAAGTGAAATCTCAATACGTGTGTTGGAACTATGCTATTGTCATGCACCCCAAAGTAGACTTTACCTTCTGGACATCATATTATACATAGAAATCCATTCTGAATGCATTATGGATGTAAACATGGAAGTATAAATCTTCAGAAAATCTTCACAAGAGGGGTGAATTCCCTAGACAGATCTCCCAAACAATAAATAACATAGAAGAGTTAAATAATAAGCTGCTGCTGCTGCGAAGTCACTTCAGTTGTGTCTGACTCTGTGAGACCCCATAGACGGCAGCCCACCAGGCTCCCCCATCCCTGGGATTCTCCAGGCAAGAATACTGGAGTGGGTTGCCGTTTCCTTCTCCAATGCATGAAAGTGAAAAGTGAAAGTGAAGTGAAGTCGCTCAGTCGTGTCTGACTCTTAGCGACCCCATGGACTGCAGCCTACCAGGCTCCTCCATCCATGGGATTTTCCAGGCAAGAGTACTGGAGTGGGGTGCCATTGCTGTCATCAAAAATTTATACGAGTGAAGTAAGCCAGAAAGAAAAACACCAATACAGTATACTAATGCATCTATATGGAATTTAGAAAGATGGTGATGATGACCCTGTATGCGAGACAACAAAAGAGACGCAGGTCTATAGAGTGAACTTTTGGACTCTGGGGGAGAGAGAGAGGGAGAGGGTGGGATGAGATGGGAGAATGGCATTGAAACATGTATACTATCATGTAAGAAACGAATCACCAGTCTATGTCCGATGCAGGATGCAGGATGCTTGGGGCTGTTGCATGGAGAGGACCCAGAGAGATGGTATGGGGTGGGAGGTGGGAGGGGATTCATGTTTGGGAACACATGTACACTCGTGGTGAATTCATGTCAATGTTTGGCAAAACCAATACAGTATTGTAAAGTAAACTAAAGTTAAAATAAAAATTAAAAAAAAAAAGAAAAAAAATTTTTAAATCTCTTCCTAAAGACATCATTAAGGAAAGGGAAAGGAGGGTCTGTAGTGGGAATGAGTGTTCACAGAATAGATATTTGAAAGGACAGTGGCACCCAGCATGGACAACAGTCTGCCATAACTCAGTAACAAATCTTCAAGCAGCCCGTAAACAAAGGTCAAGTGTGGCATGAGGCCCTTCCACAGGAAGACGAGCAGGTGAAACCCAGGAGAATGTGTGGCCACTGCAGTGGAGAAGTCTGAAATACCGAGTGTTGGTGGGGATGACAAGCACCCAGAAGTTGCATATTTTTGGATGGAGTGTAAAAATGTTAAAAGTATTTTGAAATAACACATAGCAGTTTCTTATAAAAATAAATATGCAGCCACCCTAGTGAGCAGTAATTCTGCTCCTGGGGTTTTTAAGGAGAAGTGAGAATGCAAGTTCACGAACAGACTTGTACAAGGATGTTCACGAGGCTCCGTTTGTAATAAACAAAACCTGGAGACAGCTCAGGTGACCATTAATACAAGGATACATGAATAAACTGTGATATAGCTCTACATATGTTGGATAATTAGCAACTAAAAAAATCCTGATACATGAATCCCACAAACAAATAAGCTGAGTGAATTATGCACTAATAAAAAAGATTATATATTGTAGGCAATACTTTCCATGTTGAAATAAAAAATCTGAATGTTTACTTGATGGTGGTCCTGGTGGTGGGACCTGGTGGACATGGGAGGAATATTTCAGAAACGGGGATTATCAAATCGAGGCTATAAAATAACTAAATGTGAAGTATTTAAAGAGATAAATATCACCACAGAAAAGTGAGCAAGCATCCAGAGACAATTAAGGAGGTCTGAAAACACATGGAACAAATAGAAATGAAAATTACAAAGGCTGAATTTAAAAAGTCAATGAGCAAATTAAGAATAAGATCTGTTTCACATGAAGGGAGAATTCATGAATTACAAGATAAGTCTGAGAAATTACTCAGGATGTGTGACAGAGAGGAAATTGGAGAGAAATTAAGCGATATGAAGGCTTTAGTGAGAGTATTTAACATGAAATACAGACAGTTGCCAGGGGAAGCAGTGAGCCCAAGGGGACACAAGTATCACTAGAACTGCAGAGGGACACTGATCATACGTGCAGAGAGCGCAAGTACCATCTGGGAGAAGAAACAAAAGGAAACAGACATCCCAGTATGTTATAATGACACTCTGGGAAAAAGAAAAAATAAGGATCTTAAATACAGACAGAAAGGCACACTGTCTGCTAAGGAACTTCTCAACTGCAAAGGTGGAAATCAGAAGACAGGGAAAGTGCCTTCAGAGTGCTGAGAGAAAATACAGTAACTTAGGTCTGTGTATCCAGAAAAGCATCTTCCAAGAAGAGTAAATGCAGATATCTTCTGATAAACAGATACTGAGAGGGCTTTTATCCAGCAGATCTACTCTAAAGCTGCAAACAGGCTCCAGGAATGAGAAAATCACAACCAGAAGGAAGGTATGCTGTAGGAAAATGCACTTATTTTTAATAAATCTAACCTAGCTACATCCAGGGAAATGACTTAAATTTTTATCTCAAGGTTTTAGAAAAAATTAATAAATACCATTTTTATAATAAATAGATAACAAAAGTACAACCTGAGATTCTGGTTAGGTGCTCAAATACTTGTGCTCTGTTGAATTTTCTAAAAATATGCTGTCATGGCTTTGACTTTACTGTAGGAAAAAAAAGTTTTCTGCATTTCTACTATTCATGAAGATGCTGAATATCACAGAAGAATTATAAAGTCTGGACAGAAATTTAAAATGTGTGTACTCAGTACCCACATGTACTACAAAACGAAAAGTTGAGGTGTTTGGGGGACTTAATTATTAAATTATTGATTCAAGGGTTATGTATGGGAATTTCTTAATAATTTAGCAAATTCATTCTAGTATTTTGTTGTTGCTGTTCAGCTGCTAAGTTGTGTCTGACTTTTTGTGACCTCATGGACTGCAGCAGGACAGGCTTCCCTGTCCTTTACTATCTCCCGGAGTTTGTTCAAACTCATGTCCATTGAGTCAGTGATGCCATCCAACCTTCTCATCCTCTGTCACCCCCTTCTCCTCCTGCCCTCGATCTTTCCCAGCATCAGGGTCTTTCCCAGTGAGTCAAGTCTTTGTCAGGTGGCCAGTGTACAGGAGCTTCAGCTTCAGCATCTGTCCTTCCAATGAATAGTCAGGGTGGATTTCCTTTAGAATTGGCTGGTTTGATTTCCTTGCTGTCCAAGGGACTCTCAAGAGTCTTCTCCATCACCACAGTTCTAATATATCTGTCATCTAACATTAATCATCTAAAAACATTGAGTGGACAGTTTAAGATTCTCAATCAGTAGCATGAATATCAAGCACTCATGATCTTCAAGGAGACTAACTAACAGAGGAACTTCTACAAATGTACACAGTATGATCTAGATTTTCATAAAATGACACACAGATCATGATGAAACTTAAGATATACGAAGTCCATAGTCTAGGAGAGGAACATTCGTGAGGAAGATTCGGGCACATCAGGGGAACTTTACCAGGCTATCCCAGAGCATCCATCCTTAGAATGTGTCATAACCCGCCTGCTGCATTTACTTTTGTTGTCTTATTCACCAAGAATAGTGGAGGGGGTTGCCGTTTCCTCCTCCAGGGAATCTTCCCCACCCAGGGATCGAACCCCAGTCTCCTGCAATGGCAGGAGGGTTCTTTACCGCTGAGCCCCTGGGAAGCTGCACGCTTCAGCTGTTCTAATACACATCTTCATAAATGATGCCATTGCAAAGACACCTGCACACAGAGCGCAGCATGAGTCTCTGATTAGGAAGGTGAAGCTGATTCCTATCGCAAAAATAGTGAGTAAAAGGATCTGCACTCTGAAAGAGCTCTGATGGACAATCCCAAAGCAATATACAGTGTTCTAACACCTATATTCCCATCAACGGTGCATGACAAGTCTCTTTTCACTCTGTTTTTGACAAAATTAGCATTCTAATTTAGATACATTTTGTTTCTTTTGATATGTAAAATATGGAATCTGGTATATTTTTGCGTTTTGTTGCTTATTGGTGATGTTGCACACATTTTATATATTTATTGAGCTTTTCCTATTTAGATATTTGCATTCATTCTTACTTTCTGTTCATATTTTATTATTTATTTGTAAGAATCTTTATATGTTAAAGCTCTAAACTCTGCAATTCTTGAAGCAAATAATTTTCTGAGTTTGTTGAGTTTGTGTGTGTGTGTGTGTATGTGTGAGAAAGGGAGAGAGATAGAGGGGTTTAATACTGCTTTCCTTTCTTTGATTTGTTTCCTAAGAGAATTACAAATTGGCTAATGTTTGACTGGGCTCCCTGATGACTCAGACAGTAAAGAATCTGCTTGCAGTGTGGGAGACCTGGGTTTGATCCCTGGCTCAGGAAGATCCCCTGGAGGAAGGCATGGCAACCCACTCCACGATTCTTGCCTGGAGAATCCCCATGGAAAGAGGAGCCTGGTGGGCTACAGTCCATGGGGTTGCACAGAGTTGGACACAACTGGGCAACTAAGCACACACACACTCGGTGTTTAACTGGCCCAATTTTAAAGGTACTTATTCAGAGAGAAGAATTTTATTATGTTTACCCAGTATTTAAGTTTGTTCTTTAGTTGTTGATTATTTAGTTAAGGGCCATAAAGTTACATTAAAAAATTGTTTAATAGTGGTTTACCTGTATCTAATAATTTATTCAAAGATTCAATGTGAGTATTTCTCATCATGTTACAAAAAGGCAAAGATTGAATCAATCTTTTCCTCTTGTTTTTTTTTTTTTNAGGCAGAGATTGAATCAATATTTTCCTCTTGTTTTTTTTTTTTTTGGATGTGTGGAATGATTTACTGACAAAACCAGTTTATAAATTGCATCCACTGAAGATGTATTTAGGAAGGGAACATTATGCATGAAAGTCTGTTTATTTTACCAGAACTTTGTGAATCTGTGAAGATAAAATCTCATGTTACCACTAGTTTTTTCTGTGTCTTCTTCCTAAGGAACCTATGTTCTCTCGGAGAAATTCAGGCAGCACTGTGAAAGTGAAAGTGTCAGTTGCTCATTTGTGTCTGACTCTTTGTGACCCTGTGGATTGTAGCCTGCCAAGCTGCTCTGTCCATGGGATTCTCCAGGCAAGAATCTGGAGTGGGTAGCCACTCCCTTCTCCAGGGAATCTTCCTGACCCAGAGAATGAACCCAGGTCTCATGAATTGTAGGCAGATTCTTCTTTTTAAAATATAAACTTATTTATTTTAATTGGAGGCTAGTTACTTTACACTATTGTATTGGTTTTGCCATACATCAACATGAATCCACCACGGGTGTACATGTGTTCCCCATCCTCAACCCCCTTCCCACCTCCCTCTCCGTACCATCCCTCTGGGTCATCCCAGTACACCAGCCCCAAGCATCCTGTATCATGCATCGAACCTAGACTGGTGATTCATTTCATATATGATATTATACATGTTTCAATGCCATTCTCCCAAATCATCCCACCCTCTCCCTCTCCCAGAGTCCAAAAGACTGTTCTATACATCTGTGTCTCTTTTGCTGTCTCACATACAGGGTTATCATTACCACCTTTATAAATTCCATATATATGCGTTAGTATACTGTATTGGTGTTTTTCTTTCTGGCTTACTTCACTCTGTATAATCGGCTCCAGTTTCATCCACCTCATTAGAACTGATTCAAATGTATTCTTTTTAATGGCTGAGTAATACTCCATGGTGTATATGTACCACAGCTTTCATATCCATTCATCTGCTGATGGGCATCTAGGTTGTTTCCATGTCCTGGCTATTATAAACAGTGCTGCGATGAACGTTGGGGTACACGTGTCTCTTTCAGTTCTGGTTTCCTCGGTGTGTATGCCCAGCAGTGGGATTGCTGGGTCATAAAGCAGTTCTATTTTCAGTGTTTCAAGGAATCTCCACACTGTTCTCCATAGTGGCTGTACTAGTTTGCATTCCCACCAACAGTGTAGGAGGGTTACCTTTTCTCCACACCCTCTCCAGCATTTATTGCTTGTAGACTTTTGGATAACAGTCATTCTGACTGGTGTGAAATGGTACCTCATTGTGGTTTTGATTTGCATTTCTCTGATAATGAGTGATGTNTGATTTTACATCCTGAAACTTTACTATATTCATTGGTTAGTTCTAGCAATTTTCTGGGGGAGTCTTTAGGGTTCTCTATATAGAGGATCATGTCATCTGCAAACAGTGAGAGTTTTACTTCTTCTTTTCCAATTTGGATTCCTTTCATTTATTTTTCTGCTCTGATTGCTGTGGCCAAAACTTCCAAAACTATATTGAATAGTAGTGGTGAAAGTGAGCACCCTTGTCTTGTTCCTGACTTTAGGGGAAATTGTAGGCAGATTCTTTACTGTTTGAGCCACCAGGGCAGAGAAGCTATGCGCTGGGAAATTCAGGCAGCACCATGGACAGGGCACAAAGTGACCAGGAGGTGATGTGAGGGATCAACACAGCCTGTGGTCAAAAAAATCCAAGGACTTCAAAAATTAGAAATTGTCCAGAATCACAACTGAGATGTCTTTAACTTCTTGGGTAATTATTATATCAAAAACGGCAAAGCAAAAGGCACAAACTGTTTTGAGATTTCAGAGAAGTGTTGCTTTGAAGCTAATCTAAGGTCTGCGAGGAGAGGCTTAGAAGACCTATATAAGCCTTCTGAGGAGGAGGAGATTCTTAAGATGGTGAGACCCTAACACTTAGAACCTTTAGCAACACGTGTTGTATAGAATCAGCACAGATAACATAAGATTGTTCACACCTGGTCATCCTGCCTCCTGAGGAGCTGATACTTTAGTGAACAAAGACACACAGAAATAATCATAACATATCTCATCAGTCTGGTTGTTAGAGGAATTTCAAAAAGCTAGCCAGAACCTAGAAAAGACAGCTTCTCTGCATTTATGGAGCTGTGCATGTAACAAGGGAGTTGGCTTTTGAGCTAAAAGAAGACTGGCTGTGTGGCTAGTGGAGACGGGGATGGAACCAGAGGTGCATTGGGCAAGGGGGGTGGGTGTGAGCACAGGCTGTGTATGTGTGTGTGCACGTGTATCTATGTATGTCTGCATTTGTGTGTCCATGCATGTGTGTATGTGTGCACACATAATGTACATGTATGAGTGTGTACTCATGAGTGCTTGTGTGCATATATGCATGTGTTCGTATGCACATGAATGCATGTGTATGTGTGAATGCATGCGTATGTGTGAATGCATGTATGTGTGCATGTGTGGTTATGAGGTGAGCTGTGAGGGAGTAAGACCCCAGGGGAAAAACAGAGCAACCATAAGATCCTGCAATCCCACTTCTGGAATCTATCTGGAGAAAATCCTAATTTGAAAAGCTAGGTAGGTAGGTTTAGTTGCTCAGTCGTGACTGACTTTTTGTGACCCCATAAACTGTAGCCCACCACGCTCCTTTGTTCATGGGATTCTCCAAGCAAGAATACTGGGGTGGGATTGCCATTCACTTCTCCAGGGGATCTTCTTGACCTGGGTCTCCTGCACTGCAGGCAGATTCTTTACCAACTGAGCCACCTTAAAAAGATAGATGCACCCCAATGTCACTGCAGCAACAGTGAACATTTACAATAGTCAGGACATGGAAATAACCTAAATGTCCATTCACAGGTGAATGAATAAAGAAGAAGATGTGGTACATACATGCATTGGAATATTACTCAGTCATAAAAAAGAATGAAATAATGTCATCTGTAGTCATAAGGATAGACCTAGAGATTATCGTATTAAGTGAAGTAAGTCAGGAAGAGAAATATTATCTGACATACTTTATATGTAGAATTTAAAATACGACACAAATGAACTTATTTATGAAACACTTTGCTGTACACCTGAAACAAAGGAGAAAGAACTTGGGCGAGGGTGGGTCTGCTGCACCATAGAGAGCAGGGAGTCTTCAAAATTTCCCAGGTCACGTGAATAGGAGTACAGTTTATTTTTTGGAAAAAGGCAGAGAACTACTGTTCTTCAGGGAGAAATAAATGCACAGATATCCTCCAAACATGAAGTGTAAAATGTGGTGAACTTGGAAATGTAGCTGCCATTTGGAAATATGGGAGAAATTCACTCACTGCACTTTCCCTCTTAAGTCTTAGAGTTAGTCCTCAGCAGGTAAAATAAAAATTAATGTATTTTGTGAAAACCCACAGAAACTCTACTGTGATTCTTTTATATGATAAGCTTTAGCCATCTGTTTCAAGTTTTCATTTTCTTAATATTTAATCTGTGCTTAAAAATTAATTTATATCACAAAAAGTGACAAAGCTTCTCACTAATTCATGACTCAGTTTAACAAGATAACAGTTGAATAGATGAACTTCTGGCCTTTTTTCATAGTGGTTAGACCTCAGCAGACACATTTTTTCAATCTAATAATAATGAAAATTAAAATGACCCTCAGTGTTACTTTTTACCAGTATCTACAGTTCTGTGATTTCACTGTATTCATAGAATGAATATTAGAAAAATCTTATGTTAAACTTTACAGGTAATTCAGTAGATGTGTTAACCATAGAAACATTTCAGATTAACAAGAATACAAAAGAAACTGTTGTCTTCCTATGTTTATGATGCCATGTTCCTGATAACTGCCCCTACCTCAGCTCTCAGCTCAGCAGGAGAGGGTGAGCCCTACTGCATTAGGGGATCCTGTGTCCAGAATGTGGGGCAAGACTACAGCCTCTGCTTGGAGAACACACATCATGTGGAGAGAGCTGGGCCTGTAGGCACCCAGCCACCAGCAATGCTCAGTGTCCAGCCCTCCGGCAGCAGGGACAGTGCTTAGCTCTGAGTGCGGCACCGTCCCCAGGTGAGGGGAGTCACACAAGGGGCAGCAGGACAACTACTGCTGCTCAAGAGGGAGCCGTCATTGGCCTTACCACAGCCGTGCCCGCTGCAGACATGGGGTGCCTTCCCTGCTGGGGGTATCCTAAGCTGTGGCAACAGCTGAGGCCAAAATGTCCTGACTAGCAGAGCCAGTAATTCACACAACTTTACCTCCAACCTAAAGACCTGCTTCAGGGAGCAGCATGTGCGTAAGGGACCAAGGGCCCAGAAGGTGCTGCTCTCTGTTGGGACACCCTTCCTCACGGCTGCACTGGGCAGCGGCAGGACCACCTGCTGGCTATTGAGCTTGGCAAACTTGTTTCTTCAATTGTTTTTCCAGTTTTTAGAACCTAGGAAATTCGGGGAAAACACACAAATGATAAATTTGGAAGGTCACACGGAAGTACATTTGGGAACAAGTGTCACAGAAGGATGGCCCTGAACTTGATGCTATAATGCAACAAGGGAAGCAAGCACCTTTGCTGGTGCTCAGCAAGATTTGCACACTACTTACAAGGGTGTGATATTCTCCCAATTTAGTTAAAATATAATTTAGCACATCTCCTGTGTTAGAATAGTGTGCTAGAAATGGGAAGGTAAGCATATTTTTAGACTCACATTAGTTGAGAATTTTTTATATTGGGAAATAAATGCTGTGCACTTAAGGGATTAAGAATTGAGTGATATTTTAGCCCCCAAATGTTAACTACTCTTGCATTCCAGAAATCAATATGATTCTGTGATGAAATATTATTTATATATGCATATACACATGAATAATATTAAATTAACAAAAAATATAAAATGTATTATACATATATATATGCGTTACTTTGTCAACATTTTAGTTTTTCTAATGAGTGATTATCGACTTTTAATATGCCTTTATTTTTTAGTCTTCAGTAGGAAGTAGTTTCAAGATTAGGTTAGCCTCATAAAAGAAATGCACTGGAGATGTTCTTTCTGCTCTTCCTGGGAAGATTTTCTATAAGACCCAAATGTCAATTTACTCAATATTTGGTAGAACGTTTCATGTAAATCTCACCACTCCTACCAGTTTGCACTGGTGGAAGGGACAACTCAAAGTTTTATACTAATTAAGACAAAGAAATCAAATTTCAGTAAACCCACACATGAATAATTCACTGGATAAAGTTATTTCTCTGCCCTCATTCTTGGTAATGAGGCATGCAATTTAATGCTCCTTGTGCTATGATGGTCTATCCACTGAGGATCATGTCTTAACCTTGCTGGGTAAGTTACTTTAAAGATTCTTCATCAAAATGTACTCATTAGCCAGGAATTGCTTAGATATAATTCCTGTCACTTTTTTTTTACAACTTTATTTGAGTATAATTGACATGCATTTATCTACATATTTTAAAACACGGAATTTTGATGAGTTTTGACAAATGTATATAACCAAGAAACTATTACTGAAATCAAGATAATGGACAAATACGCCACTCTCCAAAATTTCTTGTCTCCCCAACCCTGTATCCCCAGGTAACAATTTCTCTTATTTCTTCCAATTTGCTCACTCATAATTTTGTTAAATATTTTCTTTTCTTTTTGTCAGGACAGACTCAACTGTTCATAACACAGATTTTACTTTGAGAATCAGTGACCCTGGGGAGGGCTTGTTCTGCAAGGTGTTGGGTCTTCCCATTTCCCACATTTCTGTTTCACTCTTTTACCGTGCAATCTAAAAATGGGTGAACACGCACTGCCTATCTAACTGCTTGTTCCAAACTGCAAAGCATGGTGATGCCATGCAGCATCTGTTCTCTCTGACAAGGCTCTCGGAGGCTGACTTACTAGACATTGACGGTCTGGTTGGCAGATGTTAGCATAAAACCCAAAAAGTATAATAATTGGAAAATTAGCTGATGGCTTTTTCAGTATGTCAGAAAAAGGCAATATGATGTTTCTAATATAAGTTGATTTGTCTTCTCAGAAGTAAAAACAGAATAAGATAGCCTGATGTTTTTCTTTGAAGATTTTTCAAATAGAAGTTTCACATATTCAGTTCAGTTCAGTTCAGTTGCTCAGTCGTGTCCGACTCTTTGCGACCCCATGAATTGCAGCACGCCAGGCCTCCCTTTCCATCACCAACTCCCAGAGTTCACTCAAACTCATGTCCATCAAATCGGTGATGCCATCCAGCCATCTCATCCTCTGCTATCCCCTTTTCCTCCTGCCCCCAACCCCTCCCAAGCATCAGAGTCTTTTCCAATGAGTCAACTCTTCGCATGAGGTGGCCAAAGTACTGGAGTCTCAGCTTTAGCATCATTCCTTCCAAAGAATACCCAGGACTGATCTCCTTTAGAATGGACTGATTAGATCTCCTTGCAGCCAAGGGACTCTCAAGAGTCTTCTCCAACACCACAGTTCAAAAGCATCAATTCTTCGGCGCTCAGCTTTCTTCACAGTCCAACTCTCACATCCATACATGACTGTGAATATAAACTCAGGGTGCAAAGTGGCTTCCTCAGCCCTCTGACTGAAAACCCAGTCATTAAAAAGTCCAACTTCGATTATAATTAGATTGACTTTTTCCATCAAAATCTCCTCATGTTCACATTTTACTAATACTTAGATATAATTAGGGAGTGAAGTAGCTCAGTCATGTCTGACTCTTTGTGACCTTGTGGACTAGAGCCTACCCGGCTCCTCCCTCCCTGGGATTCTCCAGGCAAGAATACTGGAGTGGATTGCCATTTCCTTTTCCAGGGGATCTTCCTGACCCAGGGGTCAAACCTGGGTCTCCCACTTTGCAAACAGACACTTTAACCTCTGAGCCACCAGGGAAGCCCTGATATAATTAGGATCAAATATCGAATAGTGGATTCTGGGTTGATCAGTCCTGGATCTTGGTACCTAGCTATTCCACCGTGTTGATTTTTTCAGAGACCTTCTCAGGCCTGGCTTTTTCAAATATTCTGAACATTCTTTTGGAAGTGACTTGGTTGGTTATAAAACACCAAAACCACTGTTATTTATCCCAAGGCATGTCTCATAGTCCCAAGTCATTCTCTACTATTTGTGCTCATTTTTTAAATGAAAATATGTTATAGTACTAAGCACTCTGGTGAAGTAGCAATAGAATCCAGGCTGGTGTGTGGAACATCCTCCTTAGAAAGTTATAGGAATATGGAGTCAGACCTAAAGAAGGACATGGGGGCAGAGAGGATGAAAGAGGGAGAGATTGTGCAGGAACAAAGTGGGAGAGAAGCAATGCACGGGGGCCGCATACAGGCAAGGAGGAGACAAGCAGTGAGACTCTCTTACTGGGTTAAACTGAATAGAAGCAGGACATCTTTTAATGAAGTTCTTTTATGAAAATTAATCCTTTCATTCAGGAAGGATGGAAGAAATATTCTGGAAATCATTCTTAATCTTGGCTTTTCCTAATTATGCAGTGACCTAGAATTCTATAGCATCAAACTGAACATACAAAAGTTTATATCTACTTTAAATGAAATGAAAAGACTTAGATTAGTATAGCATTTGGAGTCAGAAGTGCGATGCTTACTATTTATGAGTAAGCACTTGTATCTCACTCCTTTGAGGATAAGCAAATATCATGATATCACATATGCTACATATTTAAAATAAACTGCAAATGAAAAAAAAAAAAAACCAGAAACAGATTCACAGACATAGAGAACAAACTCATGGTTACCAAAGGGGCAAGTGTGAGAAGGATAAATTAGGAGTTTGGGATTAGTAGATACACACTACTATATATAAAATAGATAAGGGACTATATTCAGCATCTTGGAATAAATTACAGTGGAAAAAGAATACTTTTTCATATATATATATATATATATATATATATACTTTTATATGTATATATTCCTGGCTTCCCATGTGGTGCTAGTGGTAAAGAACCCTCCTGCCAGTGCAGCAGACATAAGAGACTTGGCTTTAATCCCTGGGTGGGGAAGATCCCCTGAAGGAGGGGGTGGGAATCCACTCCAGTACTGTGGCTGGAGAATCCCATGCATGGAGGAGCCTGGTGGGCTAGAGTCTATGGGGTCACAAAGAGGCAGATATGACTAAAGCAGCTTAGTAACTGTACATATACATATATATGCATATGGGGCTTCCCAGGTGGCAGTGGTAAAGAACCTACCTGCCAATACAGGAGACATAAGAGATGCAGGTTCAATTTCTGGGTCAGGAAGATCCCCTGGAGGAGGGCATGGCAACCCACTCCATATTCCTGCCTGGAGAATCCCATGGACAGAGGTGCCTGGCGGGCCATGGCCCATGGGGTCACAAAGAATTAGACATGACTGAAGTGACTTAGCATGCACGAACACATATATATGCATATCTATATGAATTACTTTGGTGTACCCCAGAAACTAACACATTTTAAATTAACTTTACTTCAATAAAAATGAATATATCCACTTTTCCCCATCATACTATAACGGTTTCCAGTGAAGATAGGTGACTTGAATTCCATTTTGCTGACGATGAATATAATTATTTTAGTGTGTCTTGCTATGAAGTGAAATTTTCTGCTTTGAGAGAGAAAAATTGGCAATCTATATAACATAATCACATATAGAAATGTAAGAAGAAATTATTTTAGTGATTGTTCATGCTTGGTTCCATTCTTGCTTACAGTGTACACATGCATATTTATTGAATTCAAAGTTTGATAATCAGTAGTCCTTTGTTTTCCAATCAGATTTACCAATAAATTGCTTCTTTTCTCTCCCCTTTCTGTTTGCCCCTAACTTCTTATATTTGACAGAGCTCAACCCCTTCTTCATGTTACATATCTCTTTGAAATCTAGTTATCAATATTCTGACCCTCTTTTTATTTTTCTTTGTAATAGGCTAGTTCTATTTTTCTCAACATTTCTGTGTCATGTGAAAATGTTTATCTTGAATGAGTGTATGACTGAAAGATGCTTTTTACATTAATCTGATGTTATTTACCCACTTACCTTTGTTAAAATGGAAATTATTTATATTAATCTAGCCACAGTATGTTATATTTCTCTTTATTATACATTTTTGTTGCTTTCTTATACCACCTTGATAACTGCTACTGATTAATAGAATGCTATTGTTTCTCATATCATAATCTTAAAAGTCCTAATCCTTTAAATTTTTATAAACACATTTAAACTTTTGTCTTTACCAACATGTATAGAATAGAAACATTTCTATGGCTCTCACTGTTATAAATATGCCATTATTTCTCTCTGGAATTAGGGAACAGGGGTCACTGAAAAGATGGCCTTCAAAAAGAAGAACAGAGGTAAGGAAGGTTTTATTTGTGGGGCTTGGAAGATGATGGGGAAAAACACTACCCTGATGGATAATTTATCAAGGCAAGATTAAACAGCCCTGTCTTCATTCTGCTGCATTCACCCCACTGATGCAGAGGCCAAACAAGTCACTGAGCCCTGTAGGGAGGGCTACAATCCTTGCCATAAGTATCATCACCAATGAAAACAGCTGATTCCACATCACTCTTCTACTAGAAATCAGAGCAAAATTCTTGCAAGCTCACTGCCCTTTGTCATGGCCATTTCATGACTTCCTGGATCGGCTGATGTATGAACCTTGCAGTATTGTTTCTTTCTCAAAGCCTTTTGGCCCTCACATGTGCACAGACCACACACATGTACACACATGCACATACTCTACCTTCTCAGTGCTTATAGACTCACTATTGATCTCTCTGAGCTTCTATAATGCTATATGCTTCAAGTTATTCATAATCTCACAGTCCACTGTGAAGCTTATGCCAACTGTAGGGCTGCAACAATATTATGTAATTTTGTGTGACACCAAGGCTTATGTCCCATTGTTTGTCCCAAGGCATCAAGCACAGGGCTCTGTATAGGTCCCTAATTAGTGTCTGGTAATCAACTGATCATGACTAATATGATCTACTGATCATGAGTCCCTTTCTGGGAGGTGTGAGTATAACCACACTTGGGCGAAAGAGCAGAGCACGTCCTCTGGATGGTTTTCCTATGCCAGGTATGGGTTTACATTTTTTCTCAGCATCTTACATAATGAAGATGCCTGCTAAAAATACAAGTTTCAGATATTTTTTTTCCACTTGGGTTGGAGCTGAATTGCTTTGCACATTCTTTGGAGAAAAGATTGAAATCCTGTTAGTTAGCATTATGAGTCAGCTGTCTATATTTATGACATCGATTTTATAGAGTGCATATATTTATTAGGAAATGGTACCTGGGGGAATAAGAGAATGAAGACGAATGTCTCAGACTGCCTCCATGTAATACCTGAGCGACTCACACATTCTACCAAATCAGTACAAACTCATGCAAGCATGCAAGTTAATTGTTTGGAATTTTGAGTGCAGAAAATCTGAAAGAATGAGTTTTTCATTTCTCTTTATTTTGCTCAGTGTAGATACCACAGAAATACTAAGAATGACATCACACCTTTAAACCAAATACATAAAACTGTTTGTGACTCTGACATTTTCCATCTCTCACATTATTTGTGGAGTGGTTCTACATTAGGCATCAGAATTCATTTTAGGGGAAAAAATCATAATTTGGAAAAATATTTTCTATCCCCAGGACAGACCCTGGGCATTGGGGTGCCCCAAAATGGCAGGAAAAAGAAATCCTCTTGGCATGACAAGCCAGCTTGAATGTACTTAGTCCTCTGCAGAAAGAAGGAAGAAGAGGGTAGGAGAGGAGGGAAGCTGGACCATGAATGAAGCCAGCAAAACTACATGTGATGGGCTTTGCCTGAGGGCAGGGAAGCAGAGAAAGTGGAGTTGCCAGTATGAACTTGGTTCCTTGTAGGAATTGTGACCACTCTCAGACCCCCATGGCTGCCTGCACTTTCCTCCAAATGCTTTCTTCAGGTCAGCTCTAAGGACCACACAACACAGGTCTGGAAATGCTGGGGAATCTTGGAGAACATGAAGAAGTAAGGACTTGGGGTAGGGGGCCTTTGAGTTTCCCCTGGCTGAGAAATGGGGGAACCAGGCAATCCCTATGGCAGAGGACAACCTAAATTCAAGTTACATTTACATGGTAACTGAATGCTAACTATATTATCCTATTTAAACATATGACAGGTTTTCATATCAATGTTTAATTAATTCAGTAAGTGCTTTCTATTGGAAAGGTACCATAGCAAGCTTTATGGAGATGTCAATGAGCTTGGAAGAGATACAATGCACCCACGGACAGAAACTAGAAAAGGAAGAATGCGATTGAGTTAAAATACAAGACAGTGCTGTGAAAATATGAGAGAGTGATCACTTTTGGATAGAAATAGGGGAAATTTTCTTTGCAGAAGTTGAGACTAAAAGAAGAGAATAGGTTTGGTTTGTAGGGGAAAGGGATATAAATAAGCTAGGAAGTTGTGCAAAGACTACACCAGAGAAATGTGACCTACAACAGTCATAATCAGCTGTCAGTGACATGCCATCATTTAGGGTCCTGGAAACCGAGTACCCAGGACCTGAGGCTCTGCCTCCTCCTGTGCCCTCATCAACTTTTTTCCTGAAGCCAGTTCACATTCTTCCTCAATTCCTATGATCCAGGGGTTTTGCTGGTGGTCCAGTGGTTAATAATCTGCCTTGCAATGCAGTGGACACCGGTCGGATCCCTGGTCCAGGAAAATCCCGCGTGCCGTGGAGCAACTAAGCCCGTGCAGCACAACTATGGAGCCTGTGTGCCTGGAGCCCGTGGTCTACAGCAGGAGAAGCCGCCACAGTGAGAAGCCCATGCACCACAGCTGGAGAAAAGCCCACAAGCAGCGATGAAGACCCAGCTCAGTCAAAAAATAAACACACACAAATGAAAGAAATTAAAACATATTCATACAATCCTGCAACTTTGGCCCACAGAACTGTGAGCCAAAGGTTAGCAAAATCTTGGATCTCAGTCCTCCCCAGGGCTCTCCCAGGCGGGCTGAAGCCAGGTCTGCTCAAGGCCACAGCTTCTCTGGGGGCTGGACCCTCCTTCCACCCCTCCCCGTGCCAGGTGAGTGTCCACCCTTCTTCTCCCTCTGGTGTCCATCTGTTTCCATCTCCATTTCCCCATAACCTCTGAATGTCTTGAATAGGTCTGAGCCCCTCATTCATGCAGCATCTCTCCTGTGGTTCCCTCCATCCTCCCTGCCCCCACCTTTCAGCCCCTGGATCCCTGACACATCCACCTGGAACAAGCCCCAGCCTGGGCCTGGCTTCCTTTCCCTTTCTAGGAGGGCCCTCTGCACTGTCCTGTCTGTGAGTTGGGCCCTTCCTTATACATCTCTCACCCTCTCTCTCACCTGTCAGCACTTTGCATGTGCACACTGGCTCCTGATTGGCCTATTCTCACAGCAGTCCCTGGCTCTGTGTTCTGCTCTAGCTTCAGCACCTGGGACAGCTCCCAGCACCAGACTCTTCTTCAGTGTCTTGTCTCTTGAACCACGGAGTATTCTGAGCAAGCTCTTTGGAAACAGAGATGGATAGCAGCTCTTTCCCCACTCTGCTGGGGTAGAGGGACAGCTTCACTCCTGGTCAGCTTGGACGTTTCTGAGTCTGAACTGACCTATCTGCCTTCCAGAATCCATCCCCAAGTTCCAAAATGTTTTGCTACTGATAGAATCAACCAAATATCATTTTCATTGATATTTAAGCAAAAGATGCTCTGCACACCCAAATGATTTTTTATCCATGATACAACTACTTTTTCCATGTTTGAAGCTTGTAAATGAATGTATACATTTATAAATCCTCTCATTATTCTAAACAATACACTGAAGGGTTAGGGCTGTACTGGAAATAAAGACACAAAAGAAAAACAGTACGGTTATCATCCATCTGTACTTGCAAATGAGTTTTCTTTAGGCATAATTGGTAAAGTATCATTTTCTGCCTGTATAATGCTTCCCCAGCTGTTTTCAGGAACTCACCTCTGGTTGCATCACATGTTTTTCCCAATCCTCAGGGCTCCCTTTCCCTGCTGAGGGGATGCCTTGGTGGCTTCATGGAGTCTATTCCCTGTGAGCACAGGTGAGACCTGTGGTCACATGGCCTATAGCAAAGAGCATGATATCACAGGCCCTCCTAGTGACAGCCAGCAAAACTCAGGGTCTCCGTCTCCACAGCTGCAAGGAGCTGACTTCTGCCAACAACCCCAAGGACCAGGGAGAAAAGCTCCAGTAGCAGGTGAGACTGCAGAGTATCTGATGTCTCTGTTGCAATTCCCTGAGACCCAATCATGGGAACTTTGAGACAATAAATACCTGTTACTTTTAGCTGCCAAGAAATTAGAAATTGTTACTCAGTGTTGGAAAATAATATGTTTGTTCTGATGTATTTTGAAAGGTCTGTTACTGCTTTTCCTTACTTATTTTTGTAAGAAATCTCATGGATGAAGATCCTCATTTATTGTATAAACCTTACTTCTCTTTCTTCAGCACTAGAATAAAGAAAAGGTAAATGGAGGACTGGAGAAGGCAATGGCAACCCACTCTAGTACTCTTGCCTGGAAAATCCCATGGGTGGAGGAGCCTGGTAGGCTGCCATCTATGGGGCTGCACAGAGTTGGACACAACTGAAACGACTTAGCAGCAGCAGCAGCAGCTGGTAGGCTGCAGTCCATGGGGTCGCTAAGAGGCACGACTGAGCGACTTCACTTTCACTTTTCACTTTCATGCACTGGAGAAGGAAATGGCAACCCACTCCAGTGTTCTTGCCTGGAGAATCCCAGGGATGGGGGAGCCTGGTGGGCTGCCATCTATGGGGTCACACAGAGTTGGACACAACTGAAACAACTTAGCAGCAGCAGCACAAACGGAGGACCAAGGTTTCACAGTTGTAAAAATTCATTGGAAGGAGCATGTATATTTCTTGTCTGTCATTTATAGAAGCTCTTAAAGTTGCCACTTAGAAATATAGAAATGGCAACTCACTCCAGTATTCTTGCCTGGAGAATCCCGTGGACAGAGGAGCCTGATGGGCTGCTGCCCATAGGGTCACACAGAGTTGGACACGACTGAAGTGACTTTGCATGCATGCATTGGAGAAGGAAATGGCAACCCACTCCAGTGTTCTTTCCTGGAGAATCCCAGGGACAGAGGGGCCTGGTGGGCTGCCGGCTATGGGGTTGCACAGAGTCGGACACGACTGAAGCGACTAAACAGCGGCAGCAGCAGAAATATAGAGATTATGTTTCCATACCAAGAAAATATTTGTGATATTAGTCAAAATAGCTAAAAAGTTAAAGCAATTCTGATTGACATCTGAGAATAAAATCTTGCCTTCCTCTTGGCATTCCAAAAGACATTTTCAAATCTTGTGACTGAAAAAAATTAGTCTGCACAGTCAGAAAAATATGCATAAAATTTACCCCCGAATAGTAATCCTGATTTATTTATATTTCCTATTTTCTGACTCAAAGCCACAACTAAAACCTTTGAACACCATGGGAAGGCTGCACTTTTGTTCTAAGTGGATACCGGTGCCATCGGTAGCCATGCTTTATGCTTCATAGCTGTGGTCACTCAGTGTTCTCCTCTCTGCTCTCCCGGATGCGTCATCTCTAATGGTCAGTAAGTAGGCAGGTTTACAGAGGCAGAAAAGGAAGCAGAACTTCCCACATTATGCTCCACGCACATCTGTAAACTTGTAAGGACCGTCGATCCCCTCTGGAGGCTGGGGTCTGGGTCACCCACCAGGAAGCTGCTCCTAGTTACACCTCGCAGGGAACTTGTCCTGGTAGAATCCCTCTGAGCCCACAGAGCCCCCCTCAGATGCATTCTCCTTCTCCAATGCATGCATGCTAAGTCGCTTCAGTCATATCCAACTCTGTGCGATCCTATGGACAGCAGCCCACCACTGACCCCTGTGTCACTGAGCTCAGGCTCCTTTAGCAAAACACCCCAGGAACAGGAGCTCAGACTGGGAGTCGCTGTTCCCAGTCCTGGAGGTGGGGCATCTGCAGCGGAAGTGTCTGCAGGGCAGGTTCCTCCTGAGGCCAGTCTCCTGGGTGTGCAGATCCCGTCTTCTCCCCGTGTCCCCACGTGGTCATCCCTCTGTGCAGGTCTGTGTCCTCTCCGCTTTTTATAAGGATACCAGTTCTATGGGATCAGGACCCACTCCAGGGATCCCATTTTACCTTCCTCACCTCTCTAAAAACCCATCTCCAAACACAGTCACATTCTGTCCTCAGCCCCCAACACTGACAGCTTCTTCCTCTAAAGGAATGACATTGTTCTGCCATGTAAACTTTGACTTCCATTTCGTTGGAACTTCAGCCCCATCCTGCTCCTCCTTGAATCAGCCCAAAGCCCACGCAGGCCCATGGAACTGCCCGTGATGGAACTGAAGAAATGGGGCAATCATGTTCTTTTCATCATTTCTCTTCTGTTTCTCTAGGCACCAACTCCCGAAGCTATAGATTTATGATAAAACACACTTCCAGCTTTGAGAAGCGGGTGGGGTCCAAGTTGTTTCACTATGATTCTCACTATACATTTGGTTGGCTGGCACACAGATGCAAAGATAGTTATCTTTAATGCAATTAGATACACAAAGATCAGGCTTTTCTTTAAAAAACCATAACATTTCTCATGTTAGTACAACTGGTGATAAACACTGGTAAAAATAATCTAAGATTTTTTTTTTGCAACAAACTTGAACAGGAAGGAATAACCGAATGTACTACTCAATCTAACTCCCATTTCAGATGATGAAATAGCTTGCCTTTTTAATATAAAACCGAAGCCAAGGTGGTTAAAAAGAATCAACTTATGGAGGAAGAAATTACTTACAGAGAGAATCTATATCTTAGAAAAATGTATCTGTTAGCAGTGACATATGGGTTTCTCTTTAAAAGCATAAGCTTTTTCAGATACCATTAGGCATGCATTTTTCTAAATAGTTACCCTCAAACTTCATAAACAAGCCAAACAACATATGGAATGATTACAATTTGCATAAAATATGATGTGGGAAATGCCCCATAAATTCTTCCTAAGTTTGTTGCACACTTTCTTTTTGGAAGCAACAAATCCAAAGGAAAAAAAAAAGCCTTCACTTTATGATTAAAATCTTCCACTGACATTTATGCTGATAACTAAGACCCACTGTTGCTCCCATGAAGCATTCTGTACCACTCTGTCAGAGCTGAGTGAACCTTTCTGGTCACAAACAATATTTTGTTTCTATGATGTTCTTCTTAAGCGTCCTGTACCCAGCTTGCATCTGCTGTGACCAGTAAAGTTAAGGTGCCAGACAAACACAGGAAGCTTCCAGAGCAGACTCCAGGATGAGCCCCTGCAGGCGAGCCAGGATTCCCCCATGGGCCCTGTGACAATAGTACACCGCCTCACACTGGACACCTCACCTCAGGGCAGTGAAAGGAAGCTGGCTGCAACTGTGTGTGGCCTCTGCTCAGTCAGTTCAGTTCAGTTCAGTTGCCCAGTCATGTCTGACTCTATGGACTGCCGCATGCCAGGCCTCCCTGCCCATCACCAACTCCCGGAGTTTACTCAAACTCATGTCCATTGAGTCAGTGATGCCATCCAACTATCTTCCTCTGTCATCCCCTTCTCTTCCCGCCTTCAATCTTTCCCAGCATCAGGGTCTTTTCAAACGAGTCAGTTCTTTGCATCAGGTGGCCAGAGTACTGGAGTTTCAGCCTCAGCATCAGTCCTTCTAATGAACATCCAGGACTGGTCTCCTTTAGGATGGACTGGTTGGATCTCTTTACAGTTCAAGGGACTCTCAAGAGTCTTCTCCAACACCACAGTTCAAAAGCATCAATTCTTTGATGCTTAGCTTTCTTTATAGTTCAACTCTCACATCCATACATGACTACTAGAAAAACCCTAGTCTTGACTATGCAGACCTTTGTTGGCAAAGTAATGTCTCTGCTTTTTAATAAGCTGTCTAGGTTGGTCATAACTTTTCTTCCAAGGAGCAAGTGTCTTTTAATTTTATGGCTGCAGTCACCATCTGCAGTGATTTAGGGGACAGCTCCTCCTTCTTTAACTTGATTTCATCCACTCACACGAAAATCTACAAATGCCAGTGTTTTTGCATCTCTTTGTATCTTCTGTATTCCTGGGGAGACTGGAGGGAGTGGGGGTCAGGTGGGGTAGGAGTGGTGACAGTTTATGCACGTCTGATGTCCACCAGGCTGTGTCCATTCACTCCATCTGTCCCTCCTCCACCAGACGCTCTTTGAGGGCCACTGGGTGTTGGGCTCCTTGCCCTGGGACTGCACGTGGGTGAGTGACACCAGAACTAGGCCTCCCTGAGTAGAGGGAGGGCACTGGGCTCCACTTCTGTTTCTGCTAAGACTCTCCAGGGTTCTGATTTCAGAGAGGTGCTGTGTAAAGCTAATGAACTGGAAAGCACTTTGAAACATTCATAGCACTTACAAATATAAGGCGTTCTTATTTAATCTAATTTATCGAGTTGATTTGACTTTAGGGCCTGGGAGAACCTGTGAGAGCGACCCCTCTTCCAGGCAGAAGTGAAGGACCCTCGAGAGACATGGTCCCTCACCTCCTTCATTGTTAGAATGTGGGTGTGCTCAGCTCCGATTGTTTGAAGCTGAGATGGCCCGGGGGCCCCGCTGCCTTCTGGGTCATCTGGCAGCTGAATCTACGCTTTAGTGTCCACCTGTTTGGGGGAACTGCCTTTCCTGGGGAGGGCTGAAAGTGGGACGGCCTATTTGCTGCAATAGTGTGATGGTGTGACCCTGTTTCCATGGGTGCCCACGTGTGCAGACCAGGACACATCAACCAAGGATGGCCTCTTCGCATCAGGGGTCAGATTGTTTACGGATTAATATTTTCTTTCTTATTGTTATTTCTGTTTCTTACTTTCTTTTTATTTTATTTACCTTTTATAACAAGCATGTGTTATTTAGATAGAAAAAAAACCCATAAAATGAAGCCATGTTCTCTGTGAAATAAGAATGAGTATCTATAACAAGATTCAACTATAATTTTCTGGAGCAAGAACTACATTTTCTTTGTCATTGGGCTCCATAAAATGTCTAGCTGAGGATTTTCACATATGTCTCTAGTAAATATTTCTGAACAACCAATTCTGAGGTCTAAAGACATTAGATATTGTCTATAAGAAATTTCATTCCCATGAAATATTAGTAAAATAGAAGAATATCAATTAAAGGTATTACTATCAGTTTCATTAAAAATGCAAATCAAGTTTAATAAAGAAGATTCAGCACTAAAATTTTTCTTGGGATGGGATATGATGAGCTATCACTAGTTGCAAAATTCCAATTTTTTTTTATTAAAAATATATCCTTTTATATTTTTTATTTTTAAAATCTTACCACTGTTTCCATATCAAATTAAAAAAAATAACTTTTCCAAATATGTCGAAGTAGCTGTGACTAAGTAAAGGGGCCCTCGTGGCTTCAGTGTGGCATGAGGAGAGCTCGGTGGTGGAGGCTGTTGGCTTTTTATGGAAGATGCAGTCACTTGCGCTCGTCCACGTGTTTATTTAAATCCAGTCATGTCAGGAATTGCCTAGCAACACAGCGCAGAGACAGTATTCAGGAAGAGTGGCAGAATTTGTGACAACAGTGAAGAAAAAACACTGCATAAATGAGTGTCATAACTGCTGACTTTTTTTTAAAGGGAAAAAATGAGATTAACTTTCAAGTTATGTTTGCTGTAAAAGCTCAGAGGCCCAAACCAGCCGGCAGTACACGTGTCACACTCCAGGCCTGAGTGAGGGACTGTCATCATCGCATTTAGTGTCCTGGGTCTCTGGATAATGACCCACAGCTCTCCTCCTCAAACTAGTAAGGACTTCAGGGAGTGTGTCCTAACCTTCTTGGGGGCTCGGGTTATGGTGTGTATGTGCATGCATGGAGGCGTTTGTGCACATGTGCACACGATAGGAACATTTACATACATATGTACACACCACACACACACACACCTACTAGGCACACACACAAAGATATGGAATGTATTTGTTGTACAGAATTGGCTCAGTGCTCATGGACGCAGGAATCCCAGGGTCTGCAGTCTGCAGGCTGGAGCACAGGAGAGCCTACACTGTGATTTCAGTCTGAGAGACTGAGCCAAAGGCTGGAAGAAGCCCAACACCCAGCACAACAACGAGCAGGAGAGAGCGCCTGCTCACTCAGTCCTTCTGCTCTGTGCACGCTTTCCTTCAGTACCTGCGGGAGGCCCACCCACATGGAGCAGGGCCGCCTGCAGTGTCCAGTTTATTGACCAACTGTTCACCTCATCCACAAGCACCTCACAGACACACCTAGAACAAAGCTTGACCAAATGTCTGGGCACCCCGTGGCCCAGTCAAATTCACAAAGAAAATGAACCATCATTTCATATCTCCATTTATAGATACTGGTACAGGGATAGATACAGACATGGATCCGTGTGGACAGAGAGAAAGACAGAGAGAGAGGTCTGTGCAAAGACCCTAGCATTCCAGAGGTGACTGCTATTGACCAGCTCTGAAGAAGGTGGAGATTCATTAATCTTTAAGGGTTATATATCCTCAACTACATACAAAATACATTTTTGGACTCATTCATAGGAACTCAAATAGAAAAAACAATTTTAACCAATATATATCCACAATACAGCAGCTGAAAAATTTATAAAATACGAGGCAATCTTGAGGAAACACACAAAAGACAGTCACTTTTCTCTAGTTCTGAATGATTTAAAACCTGGTTTTTATGTTTTTCCCTTAACACTAGGATAATCAATGTTTTTGTGAGTAGAATGGTGCTGTTGGTTTCAGTACAAAGAAATTCAAGAGCAGGCCAAGTGATTTGTCTACCTTGTCATTTCAGAAAGAGTTTATGTGAGACCATTCATTAAAACACATTTTCATCTCAGCATTCCATTTTTTGATAATATATTCAATAAAATGTAGCTGTGTACATGCATTCAGATTTACAGGTTGAAATTTTCTTACCATATACAACAGGAAGAAATCTTGGAAATAGTATCAAGTATATATTATATGTATACATATGTATATACATTATATAATACATATAAATGACATGGCATAAAAGTATCAAGAATTACTTGAGTTAATAAAGCAAATGTAATGAATCTAACATTTTAGAAACAGCTTTTCTTCTTTACTTCAAGTGTAAGTAAATTCAGGTTAAAGGAGAAAGAAAATACTACTTTGGATTTTAAGACATTCAATCTGCCTAAAATGGGTATGGCCTATGTTCATCCACAGGGCTGTGTGTGTGTGTGAACTTGTAGATATATGTGTGGAATGATTCTTCTAGTGAGGAACCAATTTGTCCTTTACAAATGGATCACCACAGGTTCTGTTAATGTGTTCATTAGGCCTCCATATGGAGCATGCTGTGTTGAGAGACAAATAGAAACAATTTGGAATGAATCTATTATGTAAATCAGAGCATGTGGATGAAAGGAGAACCCAAGATTGTGTGCCTTTATGTCCTATAACTAATAAAATCACACAGCTCCTTTGTGTGATGGGCAGCCCCAATCTAGTGAGTAAAGAAATGCAGGGAAAGGCTCAATCCCCAACAAGAATGAACATTTTAGGGCTTTGTGTGTTGGAACTTCCCAAGAAAGGAGCATATTAAATTGAGCCATGTGGGATTAACGTGTTTACAAGTCAAAATGATCAATTATTGGTGGTTTCGTAGCTATTCAATAAAATCAGTGCTGATAGATTTAAGGGCATGGGAGAAAGAATGTGGATACTCCCTCAGACTGGAAGTGAGGGCTTGGGCTTTTTAACAGCATTACTTAAAAACAGATAACTTTTGAGGTCAGGTGGGTAACAGAGATTTTAAGCAATAATCTGAGCATTAATCAAGCCAAGTGTAAAAAAGGGCACAAGAGAGAAGATATGACACGAAATACGGCACCACCAAATAAGAAGTGGTTGGGAGTCATGCTAGTCCATCACATGACTGATGACCAACCACTCACACACTCTTCACTGTATTTCTAAATTTCCTGTCTACCTTTTCTCCGTTACTTTATCTTTTATTTGCATTCCAGTTGTCAACTCTGTTAATCTACAATTCTCAAGTTTGATTTGTATTAACCACACAGTTTCTAACACCTATTACTCTTAATGGCTTATATCTACTTCTTCTGTGGTCGCAAATCCTACCCATCTTTGATGCACACTGCTCAAATCCCTCTTCCCCTAAAATCTTTTGTCCTTCAAATATCATATTTCTCAGTTTATCAGACACTTCTGAACAATATTTTCTCTACTCACAATTTCTAACACAAATATTACCCTTCATTGTACAATTCAGTTCAGTTCAGTTCAGTGGCTCAGTCATGTCCACCTCTTTGCTCCCTCATAGACTGCAGCATGCCAGGCCTTCCTGTCCATCACCAACTCCCGGAGTTTGTTCAAACTCATGTTCATTGAGTCGGTGATGCCATCCAACCGTCTCATCCTCTGTCGTCCCCTTCTCCTCCCACCTTCAATCTTTCCCAGCATCAGGGTCTTTTCCAATGAGTCAGTTTTTCACATCAGGTGGCCAAAGTATTGGAGTTTCAGCTTCAGCATCAGTCCTTCCAATGAACACACAGGACTGATCTCCTTTAGGATGGACTGGTTGGATCTCCTTGAAGTCCAAGGGCCTTTCAAGAGTCTTCTCCAACACCACAGTTCAAAAGCATCAATTCTTTGGCATTCAGCTTTCTTTATAGTCCAACTCTCACATCATACATGACTACTGGAAAAACCCTAGCCTTGATTAGACAGACCTTTGTTGGCAAAGTAATGTCTCTGCTTTTTAATAAGCTGTCTAGGTTGGTCATAGCTTTTCTTCCAAGGAGTAAGCATCTTTTAATTTCATGGCTGCAGTCACCATCTGCAGTGATTTTGGAGCCCCCCAAAATAAATCTGTCACTGTTAGTTACCACTGTTTCCCCATCTGTTTGCCATGAAGTGATGGGACCAGATGCCATGATCTCAGTTTTCTGAATGTTGAGTTTTAAGCCAACTTTTTCACTCCCTTCTTTCACTTTCAACAAGAGGCTCTTTAGTTCTTTGCTTTCTGTCCTAAGAGTGGTGTCATCTGCATATCTGAGGTTATTGGCATTTCTCCCAGAAATCTTGATTCCAATTTGTGCTTCATCTAGCCCAGCGTTTCTCATGATGTACTCTGCATGTAAGTTAAATAAGCAGGGTAACAATATACAGCCTTGATGTACTCTTTTTCCTATTTGGAACTAGTCTGTTGTTCCATGAACAGTTATAACTGTTGCTTCCTGACCTGCAAACAGATTTCTTAAGAGGCAGGTCAGGTGGTCTGGTATTCCCATGTCTTTTAGGATTTTCCACAGTTTGTGGTGATCCACACAGTCAAAGGCTTTGGCATCATCAATGAAGCAGAAACAGATGTTTTTCTGGAACTCTCTTGCTTTTTGGTTTCTGGTTCCTCTGCCTTTTCTAAATCCAGCTTGAACATCTGGAAGTTCATGGTTCACGTACTGCTGAAGCCTGGCTTCGAGAATTTTGAGTATCACTTTACTAAGTGTGTGAGATGAGTGCAATTGTGTGGTAGTTTGAGCATTCTTTGAGATTGCCTTTCTTTGGGATTGGAATGAAAACTGACTTTTTCCAGTCATGTGGCCACTGTAGTTATTGTACATAAGTTTCTCAAACATTTACTTCTCCAGGTAGTTATGAGTTCTTTGCAGTTGGATCCATTATTATCCTCCAGAGACACATAGAACTTAATAATGAGATACTAACAGCTTACTGATGACCAACTCTACAGAGCAGACACCTACAGAAAACTCCACCTGACAACATAAGGATATGCGTTATCCTCAAGGACAGACTATAGGAGGCCATAAAACCAACTTCAATAAATTTAAAATGCTGAAATTTAAAAAAGTATGTTCTCTGATCATAAAGGCTTGAAGTCAGAAGTTAATAACAGGAAGAAATTTGGGAAATTCATACATATGTGAATATTACACAGTTCAGTTCAGTTGCTCAGTTGTGTCTGACTCTTTGTGACCCCATGAATTGCAGCACACCAGGCCTCCCTGTCCATCACCAACAACACGTTCTTAAATAACCAGTGGATAAAACAAAAATCATAAGAGAAGTATCTGAATACTTTAAAACTAACGGTTTCAAAAAACTATGAAATTAATGAAATGAAGGCAAAACATGTTAAAAATTATGGGATACAACCAAAGCAGTATGTAAACAGAAATTTATACATAAATGCTTACATTAAAAAAGAAAGGTCTTAAACTGATAACTTAACCTTTCACTTTAAGACACAGGGTAATGGAGAGCAAACTAACCCCAAGGTGAAACAAAGGAAGAGCATGATGAAAATTAGGGTGGGAATTAATGAAACAGAATAGAAAAACAATAGGGAACCAGCAAACTAAAAGGCAGTTACAGGAAAGAAACAATGAAATGGACAGATTTTTAGCTAGACTGAAGAAGGAAAAAAGTTCACTATTAAAATTGGAAATAAAACAGGAAATCTTCTTGACCATCTTCCAGGAATAACACATATCATAAGGGACTGCTTATGAACAACTGCACGCCAGCACATTAGCTAACTCAAACCACGCGACATGTTTTTAGAAAGAAGCAAACTACTGAAACTGACTCAAGAGGAAATAGAAAATCTGAATAGATAAAACAAAGAAACTGATTTAGTAATCAAAAACTACCTTAAAAAGAGAAACCCAGACCTAGTTGGCTTCACTGATAAATTCAACCAAATATATAATAGAGAGCACCATTTTTTTCAAACTCTTCCAAAAAAGAGACGAGGAGGAAAAATTCACAACTCGTGCTGTGAGGCCAGTATTACTGTCATCACACAATGTTATCTCCTGTGGAGAAAGTCTCCGAAGGTAGAGTCAGGCTAAGGATTCTGAGATGAGGCCGTCCTGGTTATTCAGACGCCATCACAGGAAGCTGCCTGAAGACTTCCGGGCCTCGTGACTCAGGGGCTGTAAATACCCCGGAGATGAGATGCTCTTTTGTGCCACCAGTGATCTGGACAGTGGTCGCTGCCACCCCATGGCTGTGGGGTCACACAGCACTCCTTGCATCCCCCACAAACACCAATCCAACCAGCTGAGAACTCTGAGCGCCTCTGGGCAGGAGCAGACTGAACCTGCCCTTGATCTGAACTTGAGGTGATCCTTTAGGACATGAGAGAGGAGCACCAAGTGGTGGGCTTGAGGTAAAGCAAGGAGATCGGAATGTCTACACAGAGAGGTGTGCAAGGCCACCCCAGTGCTGGGAAATGAAAAGTGAATCAACACAAATAAAGATGGGTTTTGGTTTGAGATCCAAGAGTGTAAAACCCTGAGTGCCCGTAACACGAGGTGGGAAGAGTACGTAGGGGTACAGGGGACAGTTGGCAGCACCGTGGGGACAGTGTGAATTGGGCGGGGGGCAGTCCTGGCTGCTGTCAGGGTCCAGGTGATCTGGAAATATTCAGTCCCTAATGGTCCAGAAACTCTTGAAAATGTCCAAGTGAAATTGGTAATCTCTGGTCTTTTTTTTTGCATCTCAGTAAGATGGTTTATTTCTGGCCCAGAACCCTGCCCCCATGGATATTCTCACCCTGGAGGAGATAAATTAAATGGGACCTCGTGCCTTTTCTCCCTGTTGCATCTCTGAGCTTTGCTTGAGTGCAGGTCCCAAAGGGCAACTCTGAAGAGACAGCCTGACAGGTGGACCTGCTGTTCAAAGTTTGGCCCAATCCCTCTCACTCTTCATAACTTCTAGTCCTGAGAGTGTGCTATTTTTGTCTTGCATACACGCAGAAGTTACCCCTTAAACTATTGCAGATACAATTGTTATACAGCTCCTCTCTGCCTCATTCGCTTTCTCTTTCAGTTTCTCTTTTCCAATCCTATTATCCCCTCAAGCATTGCACATAATTTTTCTCTGCTTGTTAGCGTACTGCCTTGTTAACTCTGATTCTCTATTTCATGCTGGGTATTTGTTCCCAGTGACGAGGTGGAGCTCACCTACCATCAGCCGAGTGCCTCTTTCAGCAATGAATCTCTCACTTGATTCTCATCAGCCCCATACTCCGTGTCATTTCACCTTCACTTTTGTCTAATGCTTTGTATCAATTTCTCTATTCTGGCTGAAATTGTTACTTTCTCACATCATCAGCTAAACATGAGGCATCGAATATTTCTCTCTCTTTCATAAACAACCTTGAGTTTCACCTTCAGCTGAGATTCAGGGAATTATTAATATCTATATACTTCTAACAAGGGCATTTATGTAACTCTGCAGCGTCTGCTCAGGTGCTCTGATGGAGTTGTGAACTTTACATCAGTAAGTCAGACATTTCTGCTCCCAGGCTGTCCACCTGGGAGGTTAAGACAATCATTTGTATATGGAATACAAACACCTTTATTACCCAGTGGGATGTCATAAGAATTGGATGGGGTGGCACTGCTACTGAGGGACTGCAGATTAAAGTCAGGATCACAGTTTGCTATGATCGTATTATGGGGGCATTTGAGCTGGGACTTGAACAGAAACCAAGGGGTCCACAGGATGGGAGTGTAGGCTAGCAAAGACTCCAATCAGAGAAGTCAGAGAAGGAAATATTTTCACTATCCATGTTGAGAAGGATCACATTTATAAATATTTACCATTTAAACATGGAGGGATGCAGCTTGCACGCACCATCAGAGGAATTTTGAGAGAGCCTTCTCTTTTGTTTTTTTGATAGTGATTGGATTTCATTTTATTCAAGTCATCTTCTGAACTTCTGGAGCCCTTCAGTTGCGGTGTTTTCTATTCCTGACTATTCATCAGTGCCGTATTCAGGTCTTGGCTGCTGGAAGTCTTGACTGCTGATGCCTAGAGGACTTTTCCCCATGAATATGGAAGAAGAAATATGGATTTGAACTTCTGATGGACGGGAGATGTTCCTTCCTCCTACATGTCGAGGGGAAGTGATTTCTCAGAGCTCCCTTCCTCGTTCAGAGCTACTCTTCCACATCTTCTTTAAATGTCCTTTTACTCTGTCCCGAACTGTCTGTTTTACTAGGATATGAAAGCTTCCCTAGCGACTCACAATTGGTTTGATCTTTGTCTTTTCTAGGTCATTCTAGAGGTCCCAGCTGTCTAGAGGTGGTGGGAGGGGATAAGGTTACCCTGGAGAAGATATTGTCCCACTTTGGCTGACGACTTGTAAAACCAGACAGACACTCTGTGAACATGGTAGGCTCCAAAATATAATTAATTCAGAGGAAACAATGTAAACATGCTTTTACATTGACTCATACTCACATATTTCATGTTAGGTCTTCACAGTCCCCCCAAAGTTATAAATGCTAATACTTATCTAGTGCTTAATATGCACTAGAGTTCTGCTGTGCTTTAAGTATTATCTCCATATAATTTTCACAAGAACTCTGTGATATAACTACAATTAGTATGTCTAATTTTTTATGAATAAGCTGAAGAACAGAGAAGTTGGGTAGCTTGCCTGTGTCACACAGCTAGTAAGTGGTAAACCCTGGAATAGAAACCAAGATACCCGGTGCTATATTCATGCCCCCAACCATGGGGTCACACTGATAGTAATTCATAAGCTAGTCCTTATCAGCCCAGTCATTAACACCTCTAGCTCAACAGGTGCATATGTGTATGCCCCTAATGGCTGGCTATTGGTTTTTCACATAATATACTATAAAGGATCTTAAAAAATTTTGTCATTAAATTCATAACTGATTTTAGGTTAGGAAAGAAAATCTCTTTAGAACAAATGCAGATTAAAGCAAAAGAAATGTACATCTCCTGTGAGGGCACTGCTTGTCTCGAAGGCTGAGTTTCTCCTGGTCTTGGTTGTTATGAGGAAACATGAGTGGCTCTAGGGAGGACCTGCTTGTTCTAAACAACTATTTGGGGAGAGATTATCCAACAATATCTTTCTGTGAAAATGGTCCTGAACTATGTCACATATATTTGACTGTGCCTATACTAATCAGTGTATTTGATTGTATAATCCCTGGAGAATTAACACTTTTATGAAGAACTTTAAAATGAGTAAATTGTGCCATCTCAAATGGAATTCTGATGGCTTGATTTCTACTGGGACTCTCATAAGAAAACAAGCGACATTTCTCAGGAAATAAATGTACTATTAATTCAATAGAGAACAGAAAGTTATGTCTTTGGTTTGCTGTAAAACAGTAGAACTATTTTCTTCATATTTGCATAAGCAACACTATAATTAGTACAGTAAGTAAAAACCAAAGACAGGAAGCAAAGTCATGTTACAGTTCTGTTTTTACAAGCAAAAGTTTGTATTATTTTTCTAAACAAAGGGGCATTGAGCTAACCTGAAAATAAGTGTGAATACTATGCAACATTAACTTTGTACCTTCCTCTTAAGAATCTGAAATGAAGAACAGAAAATGTGTCCAAAGATAGTATGCATTTATATCAACAATTTTCTGGGAGAAAGTGATGCTTAGAACACTTGCGAGGAATGCTGTAATCCTTTTACCATGAGCACCCTGTGCCCCACTAGAACGTGTTCTGCTCTGTCAGAGTGGTTAATATGGGCTGCATAGGAGGGCACTGGCTAATCACTGCCTGCAAATGTTTACACAAGAGAAGATGCACTCAAAGAAGGGTAGCTACATTACTCTAGATGAAGCCATTACCATTTCCTCAAAGTTCTCATGGTCTTTGAAGTATTTGCTGTTTTTCACTTATGACCCCCATATTAGGATATCAAGAAGGTCACAGGGAGCTAAATTACTTAATGACCCTTCATTAGTTGGTAAGCTGGCTGATTTTCTGCCTATGCTGTTTGTCACTTGTCAGATACAGCATTTTCACCGACTATTTCTTATTCCTAATTACTCATCAGAGGTTCTTGTGACATCTACCCAACTCAACACTTGTTTTATAATGTCCCCTGCCTCTGTTTTATGTCATTCCATTCAAAATTTTCATGACCTTAAGCCTGGGCTACTTTAATAACATGAAGACCATCAGTGGACAGTGCTGGAGGAGAAAGGAAACCCTGACGGGCAGCAACCACTTAGGGAGATGGGTGGGGATACTGGAGAGCTGATGTCTCAGCACCCAGAACCACACGACAGGGAGGAGACGCACAGGCATCCATGCTAGCAGACAGCCCAACAGCTGGAAGCTGCATCCTGGCCTGGAGCTTCTGGGAAGCACCTTCATCTCTGCAGAAGATGGGTTCACCTCTGGCCCCTGAGGGTCAACAAAACAAAGGCTCAGGGAGGAATAGACTCATCAGGGCCATAGCCATGGGATCAGTCCAGGCTCAAGGCCGAGGAGTCCTTTTGTGTTTCAGGTCGGCTCAAGGACCACTGCACACAGGTTCCTGCTCACTTCTCTCTGAGGCTCTCTGCCTGGATCATCACAGTCCATTTTTCTACTTTGCTGCATTTACAAGAAGTTGTGATTCTATTATTTTCATTTTCTCCCCACGGCCTGCACCCTCCATGAGGGGTGATTACTTCCGTCATGCCCATTGCTGCATCTTCAGCCTCAAGCACAGCACTTGGTAAACATCTGTCAAATTGTGCCCAGAAAAATAAAACAGGATAGGTTACTGAACCTTGAACAAATCCCTTGTGACTCTCCTGACATGCCCCCAAATCCCAAGCGACTGGAGTTGAAAGATGATGTATTCAAAGTTCTAACTCCCCTGGAAACCAAGGTCTTTTAGAGCTTAAAAAATACAGCACTCAAGGAAAATCAAAAGAGGAAATCAGTAGGTTATTTGACAGCCTTCTGTCCTAGAGAAAGTAACTATTAATATACCCTGTTGGAGAATCAAATCTTCACCTCTGAATGTGAGTTAGAAGGAAGAACCATGAGCCAGCTTATCCAACTCAGGCAATATGACTTTTTCTTAAAAAGTTGGGTTCAAAATGTCTGGAAGTGGGGCTTATACATACTATTTGGAATAAACTGAAGCACACACACACATGTTCCCCACAGAAATTACCAAAGTGTTTATCAAGTGCCTATCATAGGACAGGCATAAAAATCCTCGTCCTTTGGGGAGCTCAGATTGGGCATGGCAGGAAACAAACAAGATGAGTGAAACGCAGAGCATGTGAAGGAGTGGTAAATGCCATGGAGAATGATAAAGTTGAAAACAAATTTCCACTTGAGATAGTGTCACTGGGGGCAGTCTTCACTGGGAAACCTGGGTTTTAGGGGAGTCCTTCAAGTGGTGGGGAAGGGAGTGAGGCAAATACCTGGTGACAGTGGTTTCCCAGTAGCGGGAGGCACAAGCGCAAAGTCCTGAGACAGAGGGCGTCTGGTGAGCTGGAAGGAGAGGGAGGAGTCATGAGGAGGCGAGCAGACACGATGGGAGGCGAGTCTCATCTTCAGGGCTCCGTGGGCCACTCGTACAGGCCCTTCACTGCCTGTCTGGAACTGAGGGGTCCAGCCGTGCTGCAGAACTCAGACTCCCACAGACGTGTACGAAGTTCATGTTTATGAAGGAGGCGCTCTAGTTAGAGGACTGGTTTAGCAATAGGTCAGGAAGACCATGCTCCGTGTCTTGTGTTATTCCACCATCGCCTGAGGGGTCTGTGTCAACATCTGCCAGTTCTTCATGCCACAGAACTGCAGTGAGGAGATGGACCATCCTCACTAGTCTCGGGACACATTTCAGTACACCTGGCTCGAAGTACTGGAGTTTTGAGGGGCCAGAGCTATGGGAATGGGTCAGGGCCCATCCTGCAGCTGTGACTCAGAGTGACACATGGTACAATGAGTGTCTGAGCAGAAGGGACCAGAGCCAAGCGTGACCATGTCTGGTAGCCGTGACGAGGCGACAGATGAAGCAGTCCTGGGTGGCTTTGTTTCACACCCCAGCTCCATGGAGTAAACTGAATGTCCCATTTCTCTGTGTAACTCTCTGTGTTCTCTCTCACAGGGAGACTGCATTATGGATAATTTACTCAGTGACCACTCTTTACACTTTTAAAGTTTGCACATTTAATTAGCTATTTTCCCTAAAATCTTTCTTGTGTTGTGTTCCCTCACAGTAGACCTATAAACTCTGTGGGTGAAGTATTTTATGTTTTGACTTTCTTGTTCCTCTGGTATTTCTTGAAAATTCCTTTTATTGTTTATATTGCACACGGCATGTTGATATTACATTATCTGCAGACTGTTAAATAAATATCTATTTTGAGCACAGATAAAAATTGTTGCCACAGCTATCTTGTTGCAACAGCTGATCTAAAAGTGATGTCCAAAGCTATCAGAATGATATCTGTACTTGACAAACTTCTAAACACTGATTTCATTTTAACACGTTCTTTCTACTGAGAGACGAAATTCTGTTTCCTGTCTTTAATGTCCTCGGTAGAAATTAAATGGCTAGAGTTATGTTTTGTTTTCATTTTCCTTATTGCAGAGTTGATAGTTTCAGCATTTTTTCCTAGATTGCCAACATGGGGGACCAGATCCCATTTCTTGCCCAGGAAAAAAAACGCCCCAACAAGTTGCTTCAAGGGCCAAGCAAGGTACCCAGAGTGTGGTAAGAAGGCCCTCTGTCTACCTCGCTCTGCTGTGCTGGGCTGCAGCCTGTGTGCAGGGCTCTCTGACAGGGCCAGTCATGTGTTTACTTGTGATCAGAAGTTATACTGATGGAACTGATGCCTCTTTTTATTACTTATTAACAAAAACAAATGTATCCATTTCTGTGTGAATTCACTCTTTTAGACAGAAAGGAGGCTGGCCAGAAGGAGAGTAGAGAGGCCCTCTTTTCTCCAGCCCTGGATGGAGGCTGACAGGTGTGCCACTGTTGTGTGGCTTGGGTGGCTCGTCTGTCTGCCCTCAACAGGGCAGTTCTATACCAGCTGAAGGCCATCATGAGGATGCTGGGTGACAGCCCACCGTGGGTTCTGACCGCCTGCTCCACGTCATGGCAGGTGCCACTGACATCCCAGGATGCCCAGGTGCTTCCCTCCTATCTCTCCTATGAGGATGTCACGTCCAAGGGAGAAGGCTCAGATCCTGCTGGTGTTCTGAGCCCAAGTATTCCGTGTCTGCTACACTTGAAGTGCTTCAAAGGGATCAATATTCAACAATATGGCTGAGATTACTGTGTCTTCTTAAAATGCCAGGATCTCACTTCAGTCTGGGACCATCGTTGAGGAATAACTTTGGAACTGATCCTAGATCTGCTCGGCTCAGTCTGGTCCAGTCCAACAACTTGCTCTGAAAATACCCTTGGAGTCCCTTCACAACCAGCACTCCAAGAGGTCAAGATGATTTTGTTTTAATTTTTTTTCCCACTTTTCATTGTGAAATCCACCCCTCATCCCCCACCCACCCCAATAATCAGTATTTCAACCATGCTGGTAGTGTATTAACTAGATACATGACACAGCAGAATTGCCTATCTTGAAAATATAAATATTCAAACAATAACAGAACAGAGGGCACATAGTCATGTTGCAAATTCGTCTAGATATTTCTCAGTCATTTACCTAAAATAGTATGATATCCAGATATTTTGAAATAATGTATAAAGGTATTTTTAATGCCATATAGGCTTGCAGATGGTGATTGCAGCCATGAAATTAAAAGACGCTTACTCCTTGGAAGGAAAGTTATAACTAACCTAGATAGCATATTCAAAAGCAGAGACATTACTTTGCCAACAAAGGTCCGTCTAGTCAAGGCTATGGTTTTTCCAGTAGTCATGTATGGATGTGAGTGTTGGACTGTGAAGAAAGCTGAGTGTGGAAGAATTGATGCTTTTGAACTGTGGTGTTGGAGAAGACTCTTGATAGTCCCATGGACTGCAAGGAGATCCAACCAGTCCATTCTGAAGGAGATCAGTCCTGGGTGTTCTTTGGAAGGAATGATGCTAAAGCTGAAACTCCAGTACTTGGGCCACCTCATGTGAAGAGTTGATTCATTGGAAAAGACTCTGATGCTGGGAGGGATTGGGGGCAGGAGGAGAAGGGGATGACAGAGGATGAGATGGCTGGATGGCATCATGGACTAGATGGATGTGAGTTTGAGTGAACTCTGGGAGTTAGTGATGGATAGGGAGTCCTGGCGTGCTGCAATTCATGGGTCGCAAAGAGTCAGACACGACTGAGTTACTGAACTGAACTGAGGCTTGTTTTTGTAATTAATAAATTTTCACTTTTAAGAATGAAAAGCGGGACTTCCCAGGTCATCCAGTGCCTAAGACTTTGTGTTCCCAGTGCAGGGGTCTCAGGCTTGATCCCTGGTTGGGGAACTAGATCCCACATGCCAAAACTAAAGATCCCAACTGCTGCAACTAAGATCTGACTCAGCCAAATAAATAAAAAAATTTTTAAATTTTTTTTCAAAAAGAATAAAGGCCAATAACTAAACACTGCTCCTTCTGGACGTCCAGCCTTGTTGTGAAGTCTGAGATGCACATCCCTCTCTTCTGCTGGAATGCACACCAGGTTAGGAAGCAGGAGTCTCTCCTAAGAGCTCTGTGTCATTAAATAAACTCACCAGCTTTTCTTAATCTCTACTTTCCCATATATAAAATAAAAAGTAAATGATATTACCTACAGTGCCTCTTTCAGCTGGAAGATTTTAAATATTTTTCCATCTATCTCTTTAAGGCCCTCTGTGCTGTTGTGACTAACATCCCAGCAATTAAAACACAAACTGCTGAGACTTTTTCCAACAGTGTTAACCTCTGATATTGTGTTGAGGTGCCTGCGATAGCTTTGAGGGAGGAAAAAAAACGTACAGACACAATTTGTACCTTCTAGGGATTGTTTTTGAGAAATAACAAAAATAAATGAAAGTCAAATGACAGCAAGTTGACGGTATAGTACTGAATGTCACGGGAATGGTGAAGAGAAGGGGGGTTCTGGGTGAAGGCCCAGGCGGGACAGCGCTGTGCCCGGAAGACCAGGGAGCTTCTGGAGGCGGGGGCACCCCACCTGAGCCTGCCCCGTGCACCCGGAAGCCAGATGGCCATCTGCAAATGTTAATTGTGTGGCACAGAAACAGACCTGTGGTGATGGGCCAAGAGCACAGGAGCAACTCTGAGGCTTTGTAATGCAGAGAGTTTAGCAGGAAACTAGTTAAACAGGTGATGGAACAGCAGGATGTGGAGGTAAGTGAGACCTCCTCGCAAGGCAGAGGGAGGCTCCCACATCTGGGCTGGAAGCAGCCCCCAGAGGCCATGGGCCAAAGTCCCTGCAGAGGCTGAGCCCATCCGCTTCTGTCCATGCCTCCCTCTCCTGGGAGTCTGCTGGCCCGGGGGCCGGCAGGGGAGGAGCCTTCGATGGACACGAAGGGAAATGGGGCAAGGTGGGCTCACAGAGGGGCTGGGCTCTGTGCAACACCCGAGGGGGACATCATGCTTCAGTTGCTTCACATAAACTGCAAGTGTTTATCTTGCCCCACAGTCTGTGACATACATTTTAAAATTCAGTAAATGAACTCATAGAGAGATTAAGTAACTCTAATGGGGTTGCAAAACTACTACAAAAAGAACATAATTCAAGTTTTCTCTGATTCCAAGGCTTGGCTTTCCTACTGCAGGCATGAGAGATGCTAAAGGGGCAGGCTCTGGTATGATGCAGCGGTCACTGCCAAACGGCATTCTCCTGGATTGCAACATTTGGTGCCGCATGGAACACTCTAGAACACAGGGGGCACTGTGGAAAAACTTTGGGCTGAAATATAAACCCCACTGACTGTTCGAGTAGCTCCTAAAACCACCATGGATATTTCAGCTACACTTCTTTCAAGAGCCAGGTTGCTGCTGTGTGAGGGAGAGATTCAGAGGGCATGGGAGGGTGTATTTAAAAGTTCAGATGGAATATTCCAGGTGAAAAAAATAATGGGGCAATCAGGTTTTATCATGTGGTTGCTATGCAATGATCTCATAGCAACTTCTATACATTGTTTGGAATTATCACCAAGTTTGCAATGAAAAAGATCAATCTCGGTTACTTTTTATAGAGCAGTCCTGCTTGGTGGGGTACCTGCTGTTTCTGAAGCAAGACTTAGCTGACCTCTAACCCATACTGTCAACCCATGTGGGCTGACTCCTCCCACACCTCTCTTATTCCCGCTCTTCTGAGGATCCTGTCTACAGCGTATGTTGAAAGACATGCTTGTTACAGCACTTTTCTAGTGATTCTGTTGCACAGGCATATCAAGTACAAGAAACATTTTAAGTGTGTATGATGTGTGTTTGCCCCAGTGTTTCACACAAACTGCAAGAGTTTGTTTTGTCCCACATTCTATGACATACATTTTAAAGTTCAGAAAACGAAAGCGTAGAGAGATTAAGTAGTTCTAATGGGGTTGACAGGTCTCATGACATCAGTCCCCAGGCTGGGTTCAGGGACCCAGGTCCTAACTGGAGGGGAGATTAGAGAAGGGCTGTTTCACTCAGCTCCCTGAGGGGCAGTGAATGCTTATGACGCACAGTTTGGCTTTAAAGCCCTCATTAGGGAGCACTAGACAAGAGCACGTGGTGGATATGAGCAGAAAAAAACTAAGAATAAAAGCAAGGTAACGGGACACTCTGAAATAAGCACACAGCTGCTCCCCAGCCCTGCTTCCCTCCCCAGGAACCTTGCACAAACATGCTTTTGCTTACACACCCTTCAAGATTTTTGTAGAGGTGTGAGCTTTGCAATTAGATCCCATCTATTAGATCCCAAGAATGCTTTTTGTACATTTCTCCTCAACTGCTTTTTAGAATCAGTAATTATCATTTCAAAGACAGAGGTTAGATATTAGCCAGATGGAGGTGATTTGTGTATACCACGTATAGTATTACATTTATGGACTTATTTTTAGCTTCTTTAAAATGCTCTCATTAAAAATAAGATCATGACACGAATTGACTCATCACAAGCACAGCACACGCCTCTCACTGGGAGTCTGTTTACTCCTGTTGTCCTCTTCATACAGGGGGCAAGCTATGACATGCTTATTAGCTGAAGAGGCAGGGAAGTTTATTTATTAGTTAACAGAATGTTATCTGGTTATTAAGGAGCTCCCAAGTTCAAATGAGGGCCATAGATCTTTCAAAAGTCTTAAAATGTCTAACTGGAACCCACAATTGAACTGATTTTTTCCCTACTATTTTACAAGAGAAATGAAATTATAGAAAAACAGCTTCATTTCACTTGGGTGTCCAAGATTATGAAATGTCAAGGGGTGCATCCTATTCAATTAGTGAAGAACTCCATACTTCAACATGTGCCACTATAAGGTGACTATCTGGGGGCAGTCAAGGTCATGTATGATTGCCAGTCATTGAACACATTTTAAATTCTTTCTACAGGGGTCAGAACATTTAGAAATACTTTTATCAAGGACACACACATTTTTCCTAGAGCCTGGAGAACTCCAGATTCTAACCTCTGCTGTGCAACCAATGGACAACGTGAACCCAGGAGATGGCCCTTAAATATCTGTGCATGGTATCAGAAACTGCAAAATGAAAAGTGAACAGCAGAGTTTTTTTTTTTTTTTTAAGTCCTGCAGTCTCTCCTTTGGGGAAACTCATCCTGCCTTTGCTTTGGCACAGAGTTTAAGGAGGAGTGACCAGTGCCTGGGCACCCATCCATTACCACCCCTGAGCTAGTATGAGGGTGGGCACTGGACCCAGGGCTCATCTAGGTTATTTCTTTTAAGCTGGAGCTGGGAAAAATCTTTTTTTTTTTTTTTTTAATGTTTATGAGTTCTCAAGATTAGGAGCCCAGAATTTTAAGGGCCAACTCCCCATCTCATATGAAGGTTTGGCTAAGAGGGAGAAGCTTGCCACCAAAAGAAGCAGAAATCATAGGCCTAGTCCTGGGTTCCAGACCTCCTGAGGGAAAGTCCATCTTGACTTTCCCACATTTCATCTTGGAAGACCCATTGCAGGCCAGACAAAGTCAAGCTGGGTCTCTGACACTGCAGCTCAAAGGTTTGTAAGGGTACCAACCAGAATGGGATTTGAACTTTCTTCCACTTCTATGATTCCATGAGTAAATGAAAGTTAAGAAAACATTTTTGGATAAACCTCAGTTAATCAGAAAATTATGTTAGCCAAAAGACTCAGTTTCATAAACATTTTAAGGATCTAGGACAGACTAGTGCCCATCATACATGAGGACCTGCATAAAGAGCTGTTAACTGGCAGAGTGATTCTAACTAATTCAGATGTATTTATTGGCGGGAAAGTACGTATAAGGATACTTGGTGGTCAGTCACAGTGACTGACTACTGCAGGTCTGGGGTGGACACAGTGGTCACTGGGAGGAGTGTGGCCTGCATGATATTCACTGAGTATAAAATGATAAATACTAAACCCTCTACATCCATGAGATGTTCAACACTTTATGTACAGGCAGCTTTCATGAAGACTAAATGTCTACCCAAATGGAGCCTCAGGTTCAGCTGAAGGAGAGAAGTCCTGCTGATGAGAACAACTCTGGTCTTCCACAGTGGGACAGAAATAAAACAAAGTTGGGGAGAGGTGGCAGGAAGGATCGGATCACCATCTAGCAGAAAAATCATCTTCTAGAGTAATAACGGAAATGTAAGGCACTGTATAAAGCAACAGAGACCCTGGTAAGTTTGTACTTAATATAAACTTTCAGAAAATTTATAAACCAAGGTTGAGAGTAAGATTCTGGAAACCAAGTAAGTGACAGCCTAACGTAGATCCAATAGGTTGACACAGTGTGGAACAGCAGAATACTAGGACATCCCGCAGATGGAAAGAAGAAATACACAAAGAACCCTGAGAATTTCCTCCGGTCTGTTAGTGAAGGGGAAATGAAACTAGAGTCCTGTTTTACGTCATTTATTCTTTGTTCCGTGAAATGCACAGGAGCTGGCTGGAGAACAAAGAGCATTTCACACTCAAGCATAATACTTTCACCTCATGGCAAAGGCATAACCATTCTCCAATGATTCATGTTATGTATTGATTGGTCTGTGTGTGGAGAGAGTCTTGAAACTAGAATCCAGTTAATTTGACAGAGATTTCTGAGCTGCCTAAAGCCTGAGAGTTCCGGTCAATATTCTGATTCCAACAGGGAAGAAAATCAAGAATACTCCAACATTAATGCTGCTGCATTTATTATGTCTTATTTTTCATAGAAAATATCATGATCATCATCACTGCCCCAGAGCTGAGCCCCAGAAGCTGCCTCGAGTGTCTCTGTGAGGACACAAACTCCAGCCCCTGGCTTCTGGCTTCCTGAGCTGGTCCTACTTACTCAGACTCTCCAACTTTGACACTTTGATTTGTAAGGTAAGAAGTGTGCTGCAGTCATGTCAGAGTTATTGAAGGGAATAAACCACTTACAGATAATACAGCTGAGAATGCGGGGCTCAGTAAGTCCTCAGTAAGCCAGCTTCTAGCCTTGTCTCCATTGCCAGGGTTACCTGCACTGCCACCACCACCGAGAAGCACAGCTTCTGTGTTTTTAGTGTGAAATGACAGACACTCAGAGGACTCCCCCAGAGTGGTCATCTGTGTGGCAGGATGTGAGGGGGTGCATGCTTGAGAATGCAGATGGGAGACATTCCTAGGAGTGAGGGGCCTGGAAAACTCAATTGAATTTACATATGTGTGTATATAATAAACAGGTAACAAATAAATACATTATAATACAGTATGTATACATGTGTATATTTCCTTGTTCAGTTGATCTGAAATACATTCTTCAAATTTAGGGAACAATAGTCTAACATTTTGCTTTTCAGAATACCTGGAGTTAAATGCTTATGACAATGGTGATGATAGATGGTAACAGCAACAATAATAGCTAATATTTACTGAAGTCTTTGATATGATTCAGTACATCTCTATGTCTTCATCATCATTATGATCTCTCTCTTTGTACTGTCACCTAACATCTATCTATCTACCTACGTACCTTTAAATATTCAAACTATGCATGTAGCTTCTATTAATGCCCTGGATTTATATATATATTTGAGGCACAGTGAGAAAGTGAATTCTCTGGGTGCACAGAGCAACTAGTGGTGGGAGTCTTATTTGAATCCAGTCAATCTAGCTGTAGAGCCTGGATGTTTCATGGGAATGGAAAATGAAACATAGCAAACTCTTGAAGTTGGTGAATTCTTTACTGGGATTATAAAGCACATGGCCTGTATACACATATCAGTAACCAATAGTTATAAATGGTGGTTGTTGTTGAGTCACTAAGTCATGTCCGACTCTGCGACCCCATGGACTGAAACATGCCAGGCTTCCCTGTCCTTCACCATCTCCCAGAGCTTGCTCAAACTCATGTCCATTGAGTCGGTGATGCCATCCAACCATCTCATCTTCTGTTGCCCCTTCTTCTTCTACCCTCAATCTTTCCCAGTATCAGGGTCGTTTGCAGTGAGTTGGCTCTTTGCATCAGGTGGCCAAAGTATTGCAGCTTCAGCTTCAATGTCAGTCCCTCCAGTGAACATTCAGGGTTATATTCTATATTAAATCATGATTGGTTAAAACTACTAAACCAAGTGAAGAAATATACTTGGTTATCAGGCTCCTGGAGGCACCGTGACCTTCAGCAATGAAGCTGTCAGGGACTGGGTGCAGAAAGTGCAGTCCCAGCATCTCCAGAGGACAGAGTTGAGCTGGGAAGGAACTGGGAATCTGCTGGGAAAGTGAGGAAGAGTAAACTCACTGATGGAATCAGAGAGGGAGAGGGGATGGCAGGAGGTGATCGTTCAAAATACGAATCTGAATTCCAGGTCAGAAATCTACTACAATAGGGTTTCTTTCTCTGTGCGTGTGTGTCTTTGTGTGTGTGTATATACATTCAGTTCAGTTCAGTCGCTCAGTCGTGTCCGACTCTTTGTGACCCCATGAATCGCAGCATGCCAGGCCTCCCTGTCCATCATCATCTCCCGGAGCTCACTCAGACTCACGTCCATCGTGTCCATGATGCCATCCAGCCATCTCATCCTGGGTCGTCCCCTTCTCCTCCTGCCCCTAATCCCTCCCAGCATCAGAGTCTTTTCCAAAGAATCAACTCCTCACATGAGGTGGCCAAAGTACTGGAGTTTCAGCTTCAGCATCATTCCTTCCAAAGAAATCCCAGGGTTGATCTCTTTCAGAATGGACTGGTTGGATCTCCTTGCAGTCCAAGGGACGCTCAAGAGTCTTCTCCAACACCACAGTTCAAAAGCAGCAATTCTTCGGCACTCAGCCTTCTTCACAGTCCAAATCTCACATCCATACATGACCACAGGAAAAACCATAGCCTTCACTAGACGGACCTTAGTCAGCAAGGTAATGTCTCTGCTTTTGAATATACTATCTAGGTTGGTCATAACTTTTCTTCCAAGGAGTAAGCGTCTTTTAATTTCATGGCTGCGGTCACCATCTGCAGTGATTTTGGAGTCCAAAAAAATAAAGTCTGACACTGTTTCCACTGTTTCCCCATCTATTTCCCATGAAGTGATGGGACCGGATGCCATGATCTT